>CM037879.1:173551829-173918924 GCA_021292165.1 Shinisaurus crocodilurus | reverse complement strand
CCTTGGGTCCCCAGATGTTGCTGGCCTACAGCTCCCAGCATACCCAGCCAGCATGGCTAATGGCAAGGGATTCTGGGAGCTGTAGTCCAGCAACATCTGGGATCCAAGGTTGGATAGCCCTGGTTTAGAGAGTGGTACAAGGCAGGGCTTGCCTTCTTTCTCCCTTGATATTTGATTGTGCTTGCAATCCTTGGTGGTACAAATTTCATAGATTTCATAGATCATAGAGTTGGAAGGAGCCTACAAGGCTATTGAGTCCAAACCCCCTGCTCATGCAGGAAACTAGAGGAGGGGTCTCCCATCCAGTAACAAGTAACAGGAGGGGTCTCCCATCCAAGTATATATATAGTTGATTACAAGTCAAGGAAACCTCAGTAAACAGATATGTGTTCAAGAGGCATTTAAATCTTGCCACTACAGTACTTCTGCCTTTCAAATACCGATGTCCCATTGAGCCTTGTGTGGCGTAGCGGACCGAAATCTGCCTGCTCACGCCCGCACGAGGCTCGTATGAGCCTACCTGCTTCTGTCGGCGGCTCGCCTCTCCGTGGCGAGCCACCTGCGCCGCCTGCTCCGGTCCCGTTGCGTCACTTCTGGCACTGGAAATGATGCGACAGGACCCTGCGCAGGCATGCTGGATCCCCCGTGCTACGTACTGCGCCTGCGTAGGGTCCCGTCGCATCATTTCCGGTGCCAGAAGTGACGCGATGGGACCGGCGAGGGCAGCTCGAGCGGCGCAGAGAACTGCTCCGCGCCGCTCAGAAGATCGAGGCGGGGGGCCCACCACCACGGAGAGTCGAGGTGGTGGAGAACCGGGACCCCCCCAGGTTCGTTTACACCACTGAGTGAGTTTCAAACCACACATGAGAGAGGTCGGGTGCCATGACTTACAAGTCTTATGGAGAAATACATCTGAAACTGATTGTAGGGCGACTCTGATGTGTGTTAATATTGTGGCCCAACACAGGCTCAGCAAGCCTTACACTTTCAGGTCTGCAAAATTCCTCTGGAACCATGATGTGAACACACGTTGGACCCTTCCTAAGACTAATACAGATGGGAGGGGAGCCAAGTATCCTTCAGGTGGCGTCGAGAGCACATAACGCAGGCCACATGCTGAAGCTAAGCAGGTATGAGATGGGTCAGTGCTTGGATGGGTGACTGCCTGGGCTGCCCACATCTGTTCTCCTGCATTGAGCAGGAGGTTGGCCTCGATGGCCTTATAGGCCCTTTCCAACCCTACGATTCTATGATTCTAAATCACTTAAGGAACAGGGGTCCTTGTTGTCCAGGCAAGGCCCCACCCATACAGGAAACCATCGCAGCCCCTCCTGTCCAGGAGGGCCTGATAGTTGGGGCTGGGTCAGTGGGGTCAGTCAAGCATCTGAAAAAACTTCCCTGCCATGAAGCTGCAAACCTCATAGTTCACCACATGGGGACTGATATAAATCTGCCTTTAAATTGAAAGCCATGACACCCCCCACTGTACAACTTGATTTTTTTCTTTCCTAGAAAGACACTTTTAAAATATTCATGTGCATCCAAGTCCCACTAACTCAGTTTTCGTTATGTGTTTGGTCTGTTAGCTGGAAAGTGTGTATTATAATTCTCCTTTCCCCAGTTAGCTTGATAGCTTTGAAATTTGCTATCCCCACAGGTTTGGGGGTACATCTGTTAGAAAGGGCACCCGGGATCTCCTTTGACTGAATGCTAGTGATGACTCCAGCAGGCAATTCTGTTTCTTCATGGCAATAACTCTCTCTCTCTTCAATCAGTCCCCAGAGAAAAGAAAATGTCAGCACACTTGAGTCCCCAAAAGTGAGTTTTCAATCATCAAGAAAGACAATTGCGTCCATAGAATTACCCTCTTGAGTAGGTCTGCAAGAGCGTGACATGACGGACTGGCTGAGCCACTACAAATCCAAAACCGTTCTCTACCATTTTTCTTTAAAAATAATTTAAAAATTATTATCAAAAAAAGTAGGACAGTTTCCCCCATTTATACCAACACAAATGTATGTTAACAGATGCACCACGCCCCCTTTCCCTATCTCCTGGATTGTATTATGCTGGCCTTTCTCAGCACTTCCTTTCCCCTGCACTTAACAGGTTATCATCAGGCTGTCTATCAAGGCAAAAGTAGATGGAAGATACCACAGGTATCTTGCCTTTTCCCTTTCACATGTTCTTATGCAGAAGTTGCACCATTCTTGCGTTTCTCTATCATAATTATGGTAGTCATCGTCACCATCACCTGTCTTGGAGTGCAGGAGCTAGAATTGGCAACCTTTGGTTCTGCATGGGGCTGCCCCATGTGGTGAGCTATGAGGTTTGCAGCTTCATGGCAGGGAAGTTTTTTCAGATGCTTGACTGACCCCACTGACCCAGCCCCAACTATCAGGCCCTCCTGGACAGGAGGGGCTGCGATGGTTTCCTGTATGGGTGGGGCCTTGCCTGGACAACAAGGACTTCCTGGTGTGGCTCTTGGCTCTGATGTGGTCCCTCAGCTCTGGCTCAACTCCTGGCTCACCTCTGATACAGCTCAGGTCCACCATCATCTACTGCAGCTTGTTGACATTGTTAGTACGTTCATGTATGCATGCATGCTTTGGTATGTGTATGCGCGGGTTGCTTGGGAAGAAAGGATGTTGCTAACTTGCTACATTCCCCCCCCCCATCTCCCCACGTGAGACGTTAGGTGCAGCACTATTCGGTTTCCTTTGGATGAGAGAGCACTGAAGAATTATGATGTCTATGTAATATTTACTTTCTTTGCAAAAATGGTGTTCTTTACAAAATTATACCTTAGCCATCTTATTGAATGTCTTTTCCACACATACTCCACATAGTTCCCTTGCTTGTTGCTGCTGCCTAGTTCTATATCGTTCTTCCATTGGGGCATATGGGGAGGTAAAATGTTTTGTCTTGGGTGGGTTGAACCAGCAGACCCTGAGTCCGTATGTGTCTGTATTTGTGCCTCCTCTGTAGACTGCACCATGGAGTCCCCTTGCTTGTTGCTGCTGCCTGCTTGAATGTCTTTCTTCCATTGGGTGGGTCAAATGCTTTGTCCTCAGGATTTGAACTCCTGAGCAGGGTTGTCTGTTTGTTGTGCCTGCCTTAGCAGCCAGCACCACAGGGATTGCTAGGCTGTGCCTATGGCCACTGCCTGGTAGAGTGGCCGCTTATGAATCACCAAAAAAGAGGACATCCATCACCAAAAAGAGGACAAAAGTGGACACCAGTTTGCATAAAATTGGCATAAGCTAATGTATCTGTAAAGATACAAACTTAGACATTATTATAATGTAAATAGAACTACAATACATCTCACCATAGTGTGGAAAACCGTAACCAGGTGCTCTGTGTGTGTGCCTTGCTCATTCTGCTGTCCTGGTGCTGTTGATTGGGCAGCTTCATGTACCGGGTCTTTCTTCTGACAGCACCTTTATCTTTATACTGAACTTGGATGGGACAGCCCTTCAAATAGAGGACACCTTTAAAATAGAGGACAGTCCTCTGGCAGCCCTTCAAATAAAGGACTGTCCTTTGTAAAAGAGGATACCTGGACACCCTATTTGTTGGGGCATGGCAACAGGACGGCACACACTCAGCTCAGGTTTCATGGACTGGCTCTCTCCATGTGTGGGTGGCGTGCCGATGCAATTGCCGATGTGGACCCTGGTTGGGGTGGGGGCTGGCTTTTTTTCCAGGGGTGCTGGGGTGTCATGTCTTCTGTTTGGGGATTTTTCAAGTGGTGTATGTTTCCTCTCTCCTGCCAGAGTGGGTGGATTACAGGATACAGTGGTTGTTCCGCTGGCATATTGGCAGCATATATATTATATATCTGACCACCACCACCCAGAATAATTAGCATATAGGATCGCTCTGTTATTTATGTTATTCCCTCTGAGAGCTTGACTATAGGGTGACTCATACATTTGATGATGATGATGATGATGATGATGATGATGATGATGATGATGATGATGTGTCTTGGTCAGAATCAAAGCCATTTCTGATCCAATCCATATTGAAAAGGAGTATCAGCTCAAAGTGAAGAGAAATGGCCAAGGCATTGCTTGCAGTCCCATCAGGCCTCTGCCCATGGAAATGCCGGGTTAGATAGTCTGCTTGAAAGAGATCAAATGAGGTGGGTGGATGGGTGGATGTTAAAACTGACTATAATTTTGAGCTATGTATATCTTCCCAAACAGTTCCAGCCAATGCCAACAGATTTTCCGATGGAGTGTTGTTAGCAGTTATTGTGAACAATCCATCAGTTTGTGAAATGGAGGGGAGTTTCAAAAGCTGTTTGTGATATATAACGGTGTTTCCAGCTGCTTTAAAAAAAAAATAATCCACTGGGCTAACCCAAACTCCAGCCTGATCAGACCTCTAAATCTCAAACAATTTTTAAGGAGAACCTTTTGAAACAGAGTGGGAGCCGCCTTGCCCCACCTGCAACAACTTGGAAGGGGACTATAAAGACCAGGCCCCAGCTGACCCGGGCATCTCCTCACCACCACTGCCGGGGAGAAGAGCAAGCCAGGCAGGTGGGTCCAGCTCTGCTGCTGCTGCCGCCGCCTGTGCGAGGCCAGCCCACCCCACCCTACCTGTGGGACTGCTGCCTGCCCCCTGCAGGCCCGGGCTCAGCCGGGAGCCGCCTTGCCCCACCTGCAACAACTTGGAAGGGGACTATAAAGACCAGGCCCCAGCGGGGGTGGGTCCGCCGCCGGCGGGGTCGCCACCGGCGGGGCGACACCAAAGGGGCGACACCAAAGGGGCGACACCAAAGGGGCGACACCAAAGGGGCGACACCAAAGGGGGTCGCCCCTTTGGGGGAGCCACTTCGGGGGTGGCACGAGGGCGAGGGCCTGTCCCCCTGCTGCTGGGGATATAGGTGGGGCTGGGAGTTTTAAAGAGGCTCTTCCTTTTTGAAGGGCTGGGGCTTTTTAGGGGTTGATTTTAGGGGTGGGTCTCCCGCCTGACTGGCGGAAGCATGTGTCTCTCCCAGGGAGATAGTGGGGGGAGTTCTGGGGGGCAAACGGTACCAACGTTGAGCGGCAGGCGTTGGCAGAGCGCTAGGGGCAGGCCACGCCGAGTAAGGGGAACAAGGGATCGATGCTTAATATCTATCCCTTGTTCCGGGCCTGCCCAGAGCCAAGGGATAACTGGGGGATGTGTTGCTCCTCCCCCCACCCTGCGTTTGCTGTTGTGCAATGTCAGGTCCGTTACCCAAAAAACATCTCTCATCCATGACTTGATCATGGATGAGGGTGCGGACCTGGCATGTGTTACGGAAACCTGGCTGGACGAGGCCGCTGCTCCTACTCTGGCGGCCTTGTGTCCGGCCGGTTTCTCGTATGCCCAGCAGCCAAGGGTTGGGGGACGGGGAGGGGGAGTGGCTGTTATCTACCGGGAGTCCTTGGTCCTCACCAGACTCCCTCTCCGGGAGACCAAGTTTATTGAGTGCATGTACTGGAGGTTGGGTCCAAAGGGCAGCCTGGGGATTCTGCTCGTGTACCGTCCACCCCGCTGCACGACAGACTCCCTGGCCGAGGTGCTGGAGGTGGTCTCCGATGTGCGTGTGTTGTCCCCCAGGCTAGTGGTGCTGGGGGACTTCAACGTGCATTTGGGGGCTTCCCTCACTGGGGCACCTCGGGACTTTATGGAGACCATGGCTTCCTGGGAGCTGCACCCTGTATTAACTGGACCTACCCATGTAGCCGGTCATGCACTGGACTTGGTTTTTGTTTCCGGAGAGGGGGGAAGTGATCTGGAGATCGGGGGTATATCCACCACCCCCTTGTCATGGTCGGATCACTATCTGGTGGGGTTGGATTTCTCGGTGCCACAACCCCTCTGCAGGGGTGAGGGACCTATTAGGATGGTCCGCCCCAGGCGTCTTATGGATCCAGATGGATTCCTGAACGCGCTTGGGGAATTGGAGCACACAAACGGTAGCTCGTGTGAGACCCTGGTGAATGACTGGAATGCTGCAATCACCAGGGCATTAGACCGAGTTGCCCCGAAGCGCCCTCTTCACCTAAACAGAGCTCGCGCGGCGCCATGGTTCACTCCGTCACTGCGAGCTCTGAAACAAGAGGTGAGAAGGCTAGAGCGCCGATGGCGAAATTCCCGCTCCGAAGACGATCGAACACGGGTTAGAGCTGCATCTTCAGCCTACCGGGTGGCGGTGAAGGCAGCAAAAAAGAATTTCTATGCTGCCTCCATTGCGTCTGCAGAGTGCTGCCCCAGGAGGCTGTTCCAAGTGGTTCGGAGTCTGGTCGGTCCAGTCGCTCCGGACCCACTGGAACAGTCAAAAGCCTCCTGTGAGGCTTTAGCGAAGCACTTCGCAGATAAAATCTATCGGATTAGGAGTGGGATATCGTACGTCGTGGACACAGGGAGTGAGTGAGAGGAGGCCAATGGCAGACCGGTTTTGTGGGATCGGTTTCGGCTTCTTCCTTCCGATGAAGTGGACAAGGTGCTTTCATCTGTGAAGCCGACCACCTGCTTGCTTGACCCTTGCCCGTCCTGGCTCATCATGAGCTGCAGGGAGAGACTGGGTGAGGGGATCAAGGCGGTGGTGAATGCCTCCCTCGAGGAGGGAGTGATGCCATCAGCCCTCAAGGAGGCAGTAATAAGACCGCTTCTAAAGAAGCCCTCCTTGGATCCCCAGGATTTAAACAACTTTCGCCCAGTCTCCAATTTACCATTTCTGGGCAAGGTGATCGAGCGGGTGGTGGGTGCTCAGTTGAAGGCACACTTGGATGAAGCCGATTATTTGGATCCGTGCCAGTCGGGCTTCAGGTCTGGACATGGGACGGAGACGGCCTTGGTCGCCTTGGTGGATGATATGAGGAGGGCTTTGGATAGGGGTGAATGCTCCTTTCTAGTCCTCCTCGATCTCTCAGTGGCTTTTGATACCGTTGACCACGGTATCCTCCTGGACCGTCTGGAGGGGTTGGGCTTGGGAGGCACTGTATTGCAGTGGTTCCGGTCCTTCCTCTCTGGAAGGTATCAGAGGGTAGTTCTCGGGGAGGAGGCTTCTGACCCTCGGCTGCTCACTTGTGGAGTGCCGCAGGGTTCCATCCTCTCCCCGATGTTATTCAACATCTACCTCAAGCCGCTGGGAGCTATCATCAGGAGGTTTGGGGTGCGGTGTCATCAGTATGCGGATGATACGCAGCTCTACCTCTGTTTCAAGTCCTCACCGAGGTTGGCCGTTGAGACCCTGTCCAAGTGCCTGGAGTCAGTGGCTGGCTGGATGGGAAGGAACATGCTGAAGCTGAACCCCGACAAGACCGAGGTACTTCTGGTGGGGGACAAGGGAAGGTTAGGGGATGTTGACCTGGTGCTGAATGGGGTACATCTACCCCTGAAGGACCAGGTCCGCAGCTTGGGGGTCATTCTAGACTCCCAGGCTGTCCATGGAGGCTCAGGTGGCAGCTGTGAGCCGGGCGGCGCTGTATCAACTCCATCTGATACGGCAGCTGCGCCCCTACCTTCCTAATCACCTGCTCCCATCAGTGGTTCATGCCTTGGTCTCCTCTCGCCTAGACTACTGTAATGCGCTCTACGTGGGGTTACCCTTGAAGACGGTCCGGAAGCTTCAGCTGGTACAGAACGCGGCGGCTCGCCTGATTAAGGGCAGCCGCCGGCGTGATCACATCACGCCAGTGCTTAATGAGTTGCACTGGCTACCAGTTGCTTGCCGAGCCGAATTCAAGGTGTTGGTTTTGACCTTTAAAACCCTACACGGCTCCGGCCCAGCTTATCTCAAGGAGCGCCTCCAGCAACATCAAGTAGGCCGCTCAACAAGGTCTGCCACGGACGGCCTTCTCCTTATTCCATCAGCCAGAGCAGCCAGGCTGGTGGGGACTAGGAAGAGGGCCTTCTCTGTGGCGGCCCCCACATTATGGAACTCCCTCCCTGGTGACCTTCGCCATGCCCCCTCCGTGATGAGCTTCCGCCGTGCATTAAAAACATGGCTGTTCAGGCGGGAATATGGGGTGGGTTAGGTTTTTAATGAGAATTTTTTATATTGTTTTAATTATTATATTTTATTGTGTCCTTACTGTATTTTAATTGTACATCGCCCAGGGTGGCCGGGTGACCGGCCAGATGGGCGATTGATAAATATAATAAATAAATAAATAAATAAATATTTGCAATATTGATAAATTGCTTAACATTCCAGAATACTTAAGCCATGTATAAAGTAAACCTCAGTTAAGAACACAGTAAAGCAGTAAAATATAAGCTCAGTGCAATACAATGCCTTGTCATATTCATTGCTAAAATCATACCTCTGGAAAGGCTTGTTCAAATAAGGAAGTTTTTTAACACATGCTGAAAAAATCAGTATGGATTTATGGGATATATTCATGAGAACAGAGTTCCACAAAGCTGGTGCTACTTTACTAAAAACTGTGCTCCAAGTAGTGACAAGTTGAACATCAGGAGAATGTGGCACCACCAAAAGAGTTTCTGTAGATGACTGCATCAACCAGGGGTCAAACAGCCTCTCAGGTAGCCTGGTCCCACATTGTTTAAGGCTTTAAACACTAACCACAAAAGCATAAACCTGACCTGGTGTATATAGGCAGCCAGTGCATATGTTATTAGCTGGCTATAAACTGTACCTCTGCAACAGCTGAGTTGTCACATTGCACCAGCTGTAGCTTCTGGACCAACCATAAGGGAAGCCCAACATAGAGCACATTGCAGTGAGCAGGTTTAGAGGTTTATGAATGCTGGGATTAAGGATGAGGAAAAAAATTAGCTCAGTACATAATTTCACACTTTCAAACCACTATGTGGCCTGAAACTCAGCTATCCCTTGAAAATTGCACTTCTCCAAATTTTGCAATGAACTTCACCCAAAAAAATAAATAAATGCTTGCAATAAGAGTATATTAGGGGAAATAATGTTGGGAAAATTGCTATATTATGTGTACACAGTATTAGGCAAAAATGCATACAAAAATGGATGGATTAGGAGCAATGTGCACAAAAATGCTTATGAATTTTCATGAGAGAGAGAGAGAGAGAGAGAGAGATGTAAATGTAGATATAGATATAGATAGATATAGATCAGTTTGAGGTGTACCAAATGTAAGACTGGAGAAATTCTCAAAGTTCAAGATGGACCAAATTTAAGAATGGAAAAATGAGAGCCTGAGAGAAGCCAAAATTAACAGTTTCATCCATCCCTATCCTAGACCACTGTGGCCAAGCTATCCCTGTCCAGGAATGATAGCATGCTTGTAATTGCCAGTTTCATATGACCACCAAGATCACATGGCTGGAGATGGCTGGATGGATAGATAGATAGTTGTGAATATATATTTTATCAGCCACAACCCTTAGACTTTGGAATTAAGCCCAGATTTCTGGTTAACTGATAGTGCTAGACTCTGTGTGTGAAAGAGAGAGGAGACGAAGCCACTTATTATTTCCCTATGACAGTTGGGTTTCTTACAAATGTGCCTTTCCTCTCCAGTATGTTCAGAGCAAAAAATATGCCACTGGAATCTACTGTATGTCCCGGGGAAACAAATGAATGACCTGGCTTCTTTCCATCTTGTATTTCTCTTCTCACAACATATGAACAATAGACTAAGTAGGATGTTGTGTGTATTTTTGGAGAAAGAAGAGTGAAATATTGATAAACTGAGATTAAGGGTTTTCTCCCCCACACACACACACACACCCCAAAATGTTTATATCAAGTGCATATGCTTTGCCTCTTGGCCATTATGGAAATGTCAGAGGTTTAATTGGCAGCTGTGAATAGCAGCACCTGCAAACAGCTCAGGGCTTGTTCCTGTGGTCTGGCAACATTCTTATTCTATGCTTTGAATAAAGGCTAACTCAGTGAGACAGAAATAACTGACAGTTGATGATTGATTATCACCCATCACGCAATGGCTGACATCTACCATTCACTGAGCCTATTTGCAATCTCATTCTGGATTTCATTGACGGGGGAATGGCATGGAGGAACAGGAACGTTACACTGGATGCATTCAGCCTAGCACTCTTGTTGCATTGTCATCTGCCTTGTGGCTGTGTGGAAAAGGAAGACAAAGATCCTCAGTGGGGAGTGACTGATAAGGCCAAACCTAGCAGTCCTCTTGCTGGCAGCTCAACTGCCTCACTTGCCCCTTAAAGGAGGAGCTGGAGCCCATGGTGATAGGGAGGCGTTTGTATATGGACATAGACTACATGAGTAACTGTGCATTGGATACTTTGAACTGGTGATGAATTCTGTTTGAAAAAAATGTGTGTAAAATGTATTGGATACTTTATACTGATGATGAATACTGTTTGAATTTGGTTATACTGATGATGAATACTGTTTGAACTTAGATATCTTTAAAAATTGATTAAAAAATTCAATTGAGTTAGTTTAATCACAGTGGTTTAACATTTTGTTGAGTACTGTATTTGCTGTGATTCTCCTATTTGTTAACTCAACAACATGGTGATACCCTTGGCAGCCTCTGTGACAAAATAAATTTCATAGATTTCGTAGATCATAGAGCTGGAAGGAGGCTACAAGGCCATCGAGTCCAACCCCCTGCTCAATGAAGGAAACTAGAGGAGGGGTCTCCCATCCAAGTAATAACCAGGCCTGACCCTGCTTAGCTTTCCATGCTCAGACAAGCTGAGCCAGCGTGAGCCACAGGCTTGTATGTTTCATTTACTTTCATTTCAGTCCGTCATTATCTTGGTACTGTTCTTTGTGCATCTCCTATAGGGTTGTATCCAATGGTATCGTTTCACTAGCACAAAAGATGTTTCCCTAGCAGAAACCAAGTTCCAAACTATGCACAAGGGAAGAATCCAGATAAATTTCTGTGTGCACAGCCCCTTCTGCAAGCAGTCGCACAACCCCCTGCAGTTCCGCCATTGATTCACTAGTTCTTGTGCAACTGCTTGCCCAATGGGAAAGGCAAGAGTGCTAACGATAAGTTGCATTTAGGCCATTGCATGTCAGCTATATCAAACACTGCCGAACTGCAACTGTCCGATATGTAAAATAGAAATCAAATTTCACTGGTGAGAGAACAAACATTTGACTATATGTTCGACTTGCCAGAGAATGTTTGGATGTTTTGCTTCAAAATCCACATTGTGAGGAGATATTCTGGGGGATGAGTTCATTTCAGCTCTAGCTGATATCCATGGACATCCTGTTTCTTTGAGAGTAACTTCTTCAGGATGTATTCAGCTAACAGCAGCTTCATTTGTGATTAAAGATCTCGGGTTCTGAAAACCTGTCAATACTGGTTGACTCATAAACTGAAGAATATTTAAAACATCATTACAGTGTGGGAAAAACCCACACCTCTGATAATGAGTGGCCTAGTCCAGTGTTCTCCAACCTTGGGTCCCCAGATGTTTTTGACCTACAACTCTCAGCATGCCCCAGCCAGCCATGCTGGCTGGGGCATGCTGGGAGTTGTAGGCCAAAAACATTTGGGGACCCAAGGTTTCATAGATTTCATAGATCATAGAGTTGGAAGGAGCCTACAAGGCTATCGAGTCCAACCCCCTGCTCAATGCAGGAAACTAGAGGAGGGGTCTCCCATCCAAGTAATAACCAGGCCTGACCCTGCTTAGCTTTCCAGTAAGCAGGGATGTTGAAGAGTCCTTGGTCTCGAGTCACGAGTCGAGTCACGAGTCTTTGGACCCGAGTCTCGAGTCCGAGTCCGAGTCCTTGGTCCAAAATGGTGACTCCCGAGTCCCGAGTCACTCCCAAAGCTGACTCCACGAGTCCCTATTAAAATCAATGGGGGTTTTTCCCAACAAAATAAGGCTACTTCAGATGTGTAGCTTAAATAAATTCTAGGCACAAGTGTGCCTTTTTATTTCAAAACTCTGCAACTGATTTTGGCAAGAACAGGCCAGGCAGAAAAACCCAAAATAACCAGGCAGGCAGAGGAGGCAGGGAACCCCAAAGCAGGCAGGCAGAGGCCTTTGTCTTGGACAATTTAACTATTGAACTGATCAAGAAGAGACCAGGCAGGCAGAGGAGGCTGGGAACCCCAGACAGGCAGGCAGAGGCAGCCAAACCCAAAATGTCTGAAAGGTTGCATTTTAGGAAAATGATTTAAAAAAATAAACTTGCTGTACTTCCTAAAACTTATCCATGTTGCATTTGAGGAACATGATTTTTTCTAAATGTTTGGCCCCCATTCTGGAACGGTGAGATCTCATCACAATTCCACCTTCACTGAACACCCGCTCCACTGGTAATGAACTTGCTGGAACCAGAAACACACTCAGAGCAGCCGCACAGAGTAATCTCAGGTCCTTCTTCTGCCTCTCCCAAGTATGCAACACATCAATCAAAATAAATCTTGACACACTGTTGGGGCTGCACTCCTGGTAGCCGTCCATAGTGGCCGAGCAGTGGCACACCTCGCTTCCCTGCGCTCTTCGCCGGAAATCACGCTCCTCTCCACTCCTTCTGGCACAGCCCAGGGATGTTGAAGAATCCTTGGTCTCGAGTCCCGAGTCGAGTCTCGAGTCCCATTAAAAATATTGGGACTCGAGTCCGAGTCGAGTCAGAGGGGGGACTCAGTCCGACTCACGAGTCGAGTCCTCGAGTCCGAGTCCCCATCCCTGCCAGTAAGCTGAGCCAGCGTAAGCCACAGTTGGAGAACACTAGACTAGTCACTGCTAATAAGCCCTCTTGCAAAGGCTCCCTGCAATACTGTATATGGATCCCTATGACTCGTAGTGGTGTAATTGAACCTGGTGGGGGCCACCTCGCCCCCGCCTCAATTCTCCGTGGTGGCAGCCCCCCCCGCCTCGATCTTCTGAGCGGCGCGGAGCAGTTCTCCGCGCCGCTTGAGCTGCCCTCTCCGGTCCCGTCGCGTCACTTCCGGCACCAGAAATGATGCAACGGGACCCTGCACAGGCACAGTACGTGGCACGGGAGTCCAGCACGCCTGTGCAGGGTCCCGTTGCATCATTTCCAGAGCTGGAAGTGACGCGACGGGATCGGAGCAGGTGGCGTGGGCAGCTCGCCGCAGTGAGGCAAGCCGCCGACAGAGCAAGGTAGGCTCGACCGAGCCTCGTGTGGGAGTGAGCGGGCCGATTTCGGTCCGCTACGCCACTCGAGGCTCGACGATACATCGCTACCTATGAGAGTGAGGCACCAGAATCAAAATAGCCACCAAATACGTAAGGGTGGTGTTACCTCTTGGCTTTAATTATTACAATTGATTCCATCTTTGGTTCTCAAATTCTTTGCATAGCTCAAAATAAATAAGATGTGGAGTCACAACATGTTCATGTGATGTGAACAACGACAAAAAATGTACTATTGGCTTTTAGCAGCATGCTATTTTTTAACCCCAACATTCCATTTGGGGACTGGAGCTGGAAGCTCCAAACTGCCCAGGATTGTGCAACAAGTTCATGGTCTCCTCTAGGATTTAAACCCAGGTATCTCAAATCCAGTACTGGTTGGGCACACTAAACTCCACTAATGGACACACTAATTCCAAACGTTTTTATTCTGCTCCTTTAGAAGGAACATTTTCTGTGGTGGCCTCCAGGTTATGGAACTCCCTTCCCAGTGACCTTCGCCATGCCCCCTCCCTGATGAACTTCCACAGGGCTTTAAAAACATGGCTTTTCAGGCGGGAATATGGGGTGGGTTAGGATTTTTTAAAAAAACTTTTATATTGTTTTAATTTCATAGATTTCATAGATCATAGAGTTGGAAGGAGCCTACAAGGCTTTCAATGCAGGAAACTAGAGGAGGGGTCTCCCATCCAAGTAATAACCAGGCCTGACCCTGCTTAGCTTTCCACGCTCAGACAAGCTGAGCCAGCGTGAGCCATGTTTTAATGGTGTTTTAATGGTGTTTTATTGTATTATATCTTGCTGTACATCGCCCAGGGTGGCCTGGTGACTGACCAGATGGGCGATTTAAAAATATAATAAATAAATAAATAAATTTTAAAATACAGCACAGCTGAGAGACTTAATTGTTTATGGTACTGAAGAGATGGAAGAGTTTAGTGTGCCCAAAACTCTTCCATCGCTTCAGTACCATAAACAATTAAGTCTCTCTGCTGTCCTGTATTTTTAAATGTTCCATCTAAAAGAACAGAATAAAAATGCTTGGAATTGTGGTGTGGTCTGTTCTCTGCCCAAGGCACTTTACATTCATTTTGGCCGCATTCATCTCAAAAATTACAGGCATTTTCAGTAGAGGATACCTTTGCTGACATTTTATTACACCAAATGACAGTTAGATTTTCTGAAACACCAAAATTCTCCTGAACTTTAATCTATATATATAAAAGAAGGTGTCCTGACTGACTGACTGATTTTGACTGACGTCATCAATGCCCAGCTCAAACCGTTTAATCTAGGAACATGAAATTTTGAAGGGACATTGCTTTTATGACGTAGACACCCACTAAAGAAGGATTTTTGGAAATTCCATCCCTAAGGGGGTGGAAAAGGGGGGGAATTGCCCCACTCTCATATCCTATGGGGAAAGCTAAGCAAGGTCAGGCCTGGTTATTACTTGGATGGGAGACCCCCTCCTCTAGTTTCCTGCATTGCGCAGGGGGTTGGACTCGATAGCCTTGTAGGCTCCTTCCAACTCTATGCTCTATGAATCTATGAATATTAAAACAACAGGGGAGCAGTTATGCAAATCGGCCTCACCTCATAATTGCAGCAGGAGCCAATAGGAGCAGTTATGCAAATAGCCTATACGACACTTAGAATGTTCATATGAATTCCTGCAGGGGCCAATAGGGGTGGGTATGCAAATCTCCCCTAGGCCATTTAGAATGTTCTCTGAGGGGGTGAAAAGGGAGGGAAAGTTTTTGAATGACTGAATGACTGTTGTGTGTGGGGCGTCGTCGCATAGGCTCCATCACGTTTTGACGGATCTACCCCAAAGTTGGCACGGTCACTCTTCATCACCTATAGACTCTCAGGATTAACCTGATTTTTCTTTAAGATCAGATATTTCTGTCAGAAAAGTTTTCTGCTGCCAGCACCCAGCCTAAACGTTACACTTTCAGTCAGAGACACTGTATCTTTTTCATTGTACCAAATCCTAAAATCCACGCGAGCGCAGCTGCGGGCAACAGCTAGTTGTAGATAAAGTAGGTGAAGCACTGGGCAATTTGTAGTGGGATATTTGTAAAAACGGGTTGCTTTTATACTTTTTTATTCATTACATTTTTATGTTGTCCTTCCATGAAAGTCACCTAATGGGTTTCATGGCTGAATGAAGAACTAGACCTGGACTTCCCCAGTCCTATTCCAACACAATAAACACTACACAACAATGGCTCTCCTTTTATATATTCCAAATACCTTATAAGAAAAGATAAAAGGGAATATTGAGCATTATTTTACTTCATATTCTACAGCTGCCCTCCCCAACCAGGTGCCCTCCAGATGTGATGGACAACAACTCGCATCATCCCCAACCAGCATGGCCATTGAATGGTGACAAACAGAAAGGTGACCAAAAATGACTGCATAGGGTTCTTATTGAGTTTCACACATTTTTAAAAAGTCTGATGGGATCATGAAGGGGTGTCTGTATGTAGCATCAAGTGATGGTATGCATGTGTGAATGAGACTTCAGAGATTAGACACCACAGACAGAACATATAACCTTATGCCACATTTCTGGCTCATATTCAGCTTGTGATCTACAACAATTCCAAGATCCTTCTCACTTATAGTATTGTTGAGCCAAGTATCCCCCATCCTGTAACTGTGCATTTCAATTTGTTTTATTTTTCCTAGGTGCAGCACTTGGCATTTATCCCTATTAAATTTCATTCTGTTGTTTTCAGCCCAGCACTCCAACCTATCAAGATCACTTTGAATTTTGTTTCTGTCTTCCAGAGTATTAGCTGTTTCACCCCATTTTGTGTCATCTGCAAATTTGATAAGCATTCTCTGCACCTCCTCATCCAAGTCATTAATAAAAATGTTGAAGAGCATTGGGCCCAGGACTGAGCCCTGCAGTACCCCACTCGTTACCTCTCCACAGATTGAGAAGGTACCATTGATAAGTACTATTTGAGTCCGATTCGGTAGCCAACTGTGGATCCACCTGATAGTTGTGTTCCATCTAGTCCACTTTTAGCTAGCTTGCTAATCAGGATACCATGAGGCACTTTGCCAAAAGCTTTGCTGAAGTCAAGATATATTATGTCCACAGTGTTCCCACAGTCCACAAGGGAGGTTGCCCAATCAAAAATTGAGATCAGATTGGTCTGGCAGGATTTGTTCTTGACAAATCCATGTTGGCTTCTAGTAACCACTGCATTGTTTTCAATGCAGGTGCTTGCAGATTGACTTCTTTATCATGTGCTCCAGAATTTTCCCAGGGATTGATGTCAGACTGACTGGTCTGGTCTGTAGTTCCCAGGTTTCTCCTTCTTGCCCTTTTTGAAGATAGGAACGTTAGCCCTCCTCCAGTCATCTGGCACTTCACCTGTCCTCCATGGTTTCTCAAAGATAACAGACAGTGGTTCTGAGAGTTCTGCCAGTTCCTTTATTACTCTAGGGTGCAGTTCATCGGGCCCTGGAGATTTGAACTCATTCAGAGTAATCAGGTGTTTCCTGACCATTTGCATCTCAAGCTGCAATCCTGCCCCTTCAGCTTGTACTTCAGGTTTGCCGGGGGGGGGGGCATAAACTCTCTTTTGGGAGAAGACCGAGCCAAAGTAGGAATTGAACACTTCTGCCTTTTCTTTGCCATCTGTTATCATTTTGCCATCCTCATTGCGTAGTTGAACCACCATTTCTTTCCTCTGTCTTTTACTTTGCATGTATCTGAAGAAAGCTTTTTTGTTGCTTTTAGCATCCCTTTCATTCTGAGCTGTAGCCTTCCTGATCCTGACACTATTCCTGCAGTTCTGTGCTACCTGCCTGTACTCTTCCCTTGTTTGCCTGGCCTTCCTTCCACTTCCTATATGTGTTCTTTTTTGTTTTCAGGTAATCTCTGAGCTTTTTGTGAAGCCACATTGGCTTCTTCTGTTGTCCTCTGCCTTTTTTCCTTGTGGGAATTGTTTGTAATTGTGCCTTTAGAACTTCCTTTTTTAAAAACTCCCACCTATCTTGGACTCATTTTCTCATTAGAGTCTCCCTCCCCTGTTTGATTCAATAAAGCCCTCATGATGAAGTTCCTCATGCTGTGGCCAAACACATATTTCCCAGTCCTTGTGAGGTGCAAGCCATCCCTTGCTAGCAGTCCAACTTCCAGCAAGTGTAGCCCAAGGTCCCAGAATCCAAATCTCTTCACATTGGCATCACCTTTGTAGCCAGATGTTTCTTAGTTTCTCATTTTTTGGTTCATCCTGACTTTGAGAATTTTTCAAATCCTAAGTTTGGTTCATCCCAAACTTTGAAACAACAACAACATTATTTGGCACGAAAATTAATATGCATTTTCCCTAATACATGCATTTTTCTATACAATTTTACCTAACAGACAATATTTTTGCAAGCAAGTTTCCTAATGTAATGCATTTTGAATGTTATTTTACTAATGTATGCATTTTTTGTGTGTACTTTCCCCTAATATATGCATTTTAAAGCATTTTAATGGCATTTTTAGTACTCCATTGCAAAATTCAGAGAAGTGAGACTTTTGAAAGATAATTATGTTTCATCGATTTCTTCCACATCAATAATCAAAGCAATGGCTATATCATTATATGCATAAAAACCCACTATGTAGTTTGTTATAATAATCTCATCTCTGAAATCTTTCTCCTGCAATCAAATGTTTAAAATCTCAAAGTCTTCCTCTCCTGAATATGAAGAATGTTGGGAATTTTGGTAAATTCTTATCAAAGACAAACTGAACTGAAATTCTCACCCATCTGCACCAGCCAAATTCAATAGGTGCAAGCTATTCCCAGTATGGATAGGACCATGATATACCTGCCTGATAAAGATGTTAAAGATGAAGCGCCTGACAGAAAAAAAGATGTGGCAATCCCAATTAAGCACTAACATGGTTGAATACACATAGATTTAAATCCAGACTTTTAAGAGCAAAGCACTGAAAGTCCTGGGCCTGGCTAGATGAATCTGTAAGTTTCACTTTCTTCCACATTCCATTTTTTATAATCTCTTTTTGCCCCAAATGTGGAGAACTTCATGAATTCTTATCAAAACCAAACTGAAATAAAATTCTCACCCATCCCTAGGAGAAATATTTAATTATAATGACCAATGATAGGAACCAAAGTATTCCAGAAATGCTTGTATGCAAGCACTCAGTGCTGGAAAACAGCAAGCAATGAATAAAAACCCAGAGCAACCACCTTTTCCAAGCTTCATTTTAAGAGTTTCACAGTTCAAGTAATGATATGCCTTGGTTGCAGTCTTCTGTTGCATTGGCTACAAATTCTGCAGCAGCAAATATTACAAATACCTTCCCTTTCCTTTCCTTGCTCCTAAAGACAGCTAAAGATGTTGCTTTAGTTTTGCGCCATCAAGTTGACCAAAGTAAATATTAGAAATGAGGCTACAGCACTGAGAAACTGTTATGGGTGGAGGAAAGAAATTGCTGCATGTGGGTTGCCCTGCCTGTGCCTCCTTACGGAGGCCAGACATGCACTTTGAGGTCCAATAAATGCTACAATTTGCAGCAATCCAATTTTTTTTTAAGCCAATTGGCTTTCTTCTACGGCCTCTTCATCCAGTTCCCACATTTTAAGGTTAGCATAACCTGGGTTATACCTCTTCAATTCATCCTCAGTGACTGCACTAATCCACGATAGTCTGTAAGGGGCTTTAAAATATGGCCCCAAATTACAATGTGACATTCTGGATCCATTTCTGACAGGTATTCTTTGGTTTCACTTATCCAGATGGAGTTAATTTGGCTGAACTGTGCTGACCCAGGTTCAGGATTTTGAAATGTAAATGGTACAAATGTAACTTTCCTTGCCAACAAAGTAGTTCAGTGTTCAGATTTCCAAGATCTGTCTCCCAAACAGTCCTTATAAGGAGCTGATTTGCTCTGTTGGGATTCCTCGTGTCATTAATCTATTACTTGTTTCAACAACAGAAAGAAATATGGAATGAGATCACTAGGATGGATGGTCTGGTGATGACAAGAGAACACTTCTTTTTAATAAAGATTTAAATCTGACATAAGTTACGTTTGTCATATCATCATGTACATGGGCATGGATACATATATTATCTTTAAAGGCCATCTTAGTAACTAGAATTGATGCTTGCTTGGAAATGTGATTCCTCCTAGCCATGAGGTACAGCCATATAACCAAATTAAAGACAAAACAGATAGCCATCCTTGTGTTTGGTATAAGTGGGATTGCTTTGACCTTGAACCTTGAGAGTACTAGAGCAGGGCTCTCCAACCTTGGGTCCCCAGATGTTGCTGGGCTACAGCTCCCAGAATCCCTTACCATTAGCCATGCTGGCTGGGTATGCTGGGAGCTGTAGTCCAGCAACATCTGAGGAACCAAGGTTGGAGAACCCTGCCCTAGAGGGAAAGCAAGCCCTGCCCTTACTGCTACAATAGCATGGGCTTTTCTTTGATATTTTCATACCAAGCGCCAGTGTTGTAGTGGAGCCGGGGCTCACAGGGTCAAAGTCCCAGGACATTTTGATTGACAGGAACAATGACCTCATCTGCTACCACTACCCCTCAGGCTTTCCTGTTCTCTCTGAGCTTAGCTGCATCCCTCACAGTGGCTAGTGGGAAAATGGATTTTCCCAGCAATTATATATAGTTGTGAGCTACCCCTGTTTTAATGGAAGTATTCTGAGGTGGCCTGGTGTTGACTGAGCAATTAAGACCCATTGCAAAAGACCTGCTCCTGCTGAAAATGAAAATGGCTAGAACCGGTTTGCTGATATGGATCAAAACAGCTGCTTGTATTTTTGGACTCTCCATGGGGGAAAGACTATAGGGGCTGCCACTGTGAGTGGCTGCCTGCACGCACTTCAAAGATTACCACTGCACCACTGCTAAGCATTCTTATACAGCGTGCATATCAGGGCACTGTCTAGGAATGGGAGAATGAGCGGTTCAAACTCGTCAAGGTTCTCCGTTTTCTACCTCGATGCTCATCTCATCTCATTTTCGCTCCCAAATGCAAGTACCTTTTTTTCCTGAAGAGGAAAAGTGTACATTTTCGAACATGAAAAATGTGCACTTTTCCAAGCATGCACCCCAAATGTACCCTTTCCCCCCATTGGCTAAAGCATGAAAATGCAGCTTGGGGGGGGGGGATATGCATTTTTGGAGGTTCACATTCTAACTTGAACAAAAGCTCAGGAAACTGTGAAATATTCCCAAGAATTATTCCCAGGAATCCTGCTAGTGTTCAGGGTTGTGAATGGGACATGTTTGCCCGAACAAAATTGTTGCACATCCCCAATGCTTTCACACATTACACAACAACAAACCCAAGTTTGCCACCAAGTCTAAAATTGACATGGAGCCTCAGTTAACCCTGGCTCTTTGAGGAGTGTGCCAGTCTGATGCATCTGTTTCCCAATATAAAACTGGGATAACTTGTGGAGACCCCCGTGTGGAATTGCTGAACTAGAATCTGTCAACCGGCTTGATTGTAGTTGTTCAACACGCAACAGGAACCAAGGGTGGTTTTTTTGGTTGTTGTTGTTTTTTTGTCCCACCACAAGTGTTTCATTAGCATGGCAAAGCTAGGAAGATCAAAACAACAACAACAACAAAACCTGCAATAAACTAAACTCCCTCAGTTCTTGGTCTTACTACCCAAGTTGCCTGCACTGTGTGTCACTGCTGTTGGAGTCAACTGCTGTTTACTGAAGATCAACTCATGTCAATTAGTTATTGGGTAGTACTTTTTAACCTCATTTTGGAGTTCGTATGCAAATTGACTGAGTAGTGGTCAAAGAGCCAGACAATGGGTGGAATCCAATTAATTCATCCTGCTGATGGAACATCTTCCATCAGCAGAACAGGCAGTGGGTGATTCCTCCTCCTCTCTAGTAGTTCCCTGCTTAGCCCCCAAACTCTGCTCTGGAATGTTGGGGGACCTAACCTTCCCCACCCCCAGTGATCCAATATTTAGACCCAAGAGGAGAGGAGGCAAATGTTTCATCATACCTCTCTGCTGAGCTTCTGCCGCTCATTAAAAACCTGGCTGTTCAGGCGGGAATATGGGGTGGGCTAAGATTTTAAAAAACTTTTATACTGTTTTAAATGTATTTTATCTTGTTTTTATCCTATGTACATCGCCCAGGGATGGCCGGTGGTCGGCCAGATGGGAGATTAATAAATGTAAATAAATAAAATAAAATAAATAAATAAAATAAATAAATAATACAAGACCAAGTCTGTTCATGTAATGTTGGATTCTGCTCCAACCCCACTCTTCTAATACAGGCGAGTGTGAGATTATAATGCTTATTTTGATTTTTGTATGCTGATTAACCCAGACCAGTCACTCTGGAATTTTAAAAATCTATGATGATGATGATATTACACTAGATATTACTTAGAATTACACTAGTGTGAGGTCACAATGAACCCAGTGATTTTTTTTTCTCCCCAAGCAAATGACTTTAAAAAAATGTAGCTCATTTACCAAAACAGGTCAGAAGGCCCAGTGGTGCCAAGTAGTAAGATCTTTCTATTTACATAAAAGATTTAAAGAGATGTCCTGTGCTCAATATCTCACATGTTTGATGAAAGGTGTAATGACATGAACTCAACCCTATGAGTTGGATCCATACATAGTTAGAGTAGACCCATCGAAATCAATGGTATTAAGCTAGTCCTGATTATAGTAAGGACCCAAGAGTCCTGAGAATACTGCCAAGAATGTTCCTATGTGCTAGGATAGATGGAAATGTTATTTTCTATGATACCTGGTACCTTGCTAAGGAGCCAGAAGCTCTGAAAGCAACACTATCTCCCAATAGTGAACCCATTCTTGAACCCATAAATCTGCTACAGGGCACTTGTCCTGTTACTGCCACCATGCATATGCACGAAAGAAAGGAGACCATACTAATTATTTGGCTGAACCCAATTTTCAGTTTGCTTTTAAACTGTGATACTTCAAGCTCCCCACTGATGAATTTCAAGTACATTCCTAGTTTACATGGCGAAGAATACAGCTACAGAAGCAAGCCATGGAATATTTATTGTATCATTTGTTGTTGTTGTTTTTAAACATGATAACATCAGCTACAGTTTATTCAACTCAAGAGGAAACATAATATGTGATAACTTTTCTAACGGGCTCATCAATTCCTTCACAATTGTTTTTCAGTAATCCAATATTTAGACCCAGGAGAAAGTGTGACCCTTTCTTAGGTTACAACATATAGCTGCATTAATGCTCATGTTCAAAATAAGGTGTGCATAAGTAGATTGTTAGCCATTATACAGCCGTGTTGCGAATTCTGTAGCCCTTCTCATTTGCCAAATCATCAAGATGCATGTCCAGAAATCAACAAGGAGTCAGCTACATAAGCAATATAGTTAAAAACCTGTTCCTGCATTATGACATTTCTGTGACCAAGCAACCTTGATTTATATACTAATGCCCATGTGATTTGGTCGTATGTTTTTGCTGAGCATGTTTAGTGTGTGACGGGTCAATTTCTTTTGTGTGGTTTTCCTAATCTAAATCATGACTTATTATCCAGATATGTATGTGGTGTGTTTTATATACAAAGGCTACAATCCAACTCCAAGTTAAGCATGCTTGAGCCCACTGATTTCAATCAGCTTAAGTGCACTTAACTCCATGTTGGATGGTGGCCAAACTATGTACCATATTCCATATTGTTGAGCTATTGTTTTTATCTCTTCGTGACAAGTCTGGTGCTTGGAGCAATGCTAAAACAGATTTTGGTATCCCATGCCACTTCATCCACATTTTCTAGTCAAGCAGGCATATGTACACTTTGGGACAGACACATTCTCTCTTTCACACACAGATGCACCTTTATTGCTTCGAAATCTGCCATTATTTTTCATCTGAAGATTATGAATATTGCAAAATTCCCTCCCAGTATAGTTGGCCATTTCTCCTCTGTCATATGGAGAAAGAACACGCTCCAAGGGCTGCAAAGAATTTTAAAGGAGTCTCATGGATGAAATAGGCAAGAGAGATACGCACATACATATATGCATGCATGAAGAAACTCTTATTTAATTATATTCAAAGCTACAAGGACCTTTGTTTGGCTGGGTTCTTCTCATTCATTTGGTGCTCTACTTAACAAAGTTGGCTCCCCAACCATCCCTGCTCATTATAAACCTTGTGCTTTGCATTATGTTTAAACTTTACAAGACGACTAATTTATCTGCGCTAGCACTGCTCAACTTCCCTGGCAAGAACGGTGTTGCCTTCTTGGGATAAAATAAAACCGCCTGGTTTATCCACTCAGAAATTATTGGCTTGTAAAACAGGGCAGTATCCTTTCCTTGCTTTAACAGTGCATGGTTTGTCATTCATCATGATAATTAGTCAATTGCTTAACATTTGGAGGAGGGAAGAAAGGAGGTGTTTCTCAAGGTAATGAAGATCCTTCAGCATCATTGCCACATAGAGGAACAGAGAGCAATGAACAACACACAAAGGAAGGAGCGATTGCTGCAGAACCAGGCTCAAAATATATCTTCCACTCATGAGCTAATGCCACTGCCTCAGAAATGAGCGGTGAACATGGTTAGTATATTATGTGTTTTGCAAGGTCCAAGTCAAGAAGACTTATGCTTAACTCCTCAATAAAGGAGTTGAACCAGGGAGACATGCATTCGAATCCCTGCTCCTTCGTGAAACTCAATTGGTGACCTTGCCAGTTGCTATCTCTCAGTCTAACCTACTTTATAGGGTTGTTGTATGCTCTCCTGAGCGCTTTAATGGAAGGGTGCTACTAGTCAGTTATTTATGCTTTGAATATTGTACGCATAGAAGGTCATGCTATATCCTGCATTTTTATGCTATAGAACTCTCCAGGCATACAAAATGCTGCCTCTCCTCCATTCAAATGAATGCACTTATGAGATAAAACAATTGTTGATTCATTTCCTTTCTGAACTCAGAACGAACAAAACAATTTCCTGTTTCGTTACTAGACATACCTATTTGGTTTCTACATAAACGCTAGGTTTGCATTTTCTGTTCAATGATTTCACACAGCTTTCTGATTGGATAATAAAACCATTGTTCCTCGCCTTTTATTTCTGTCTGTCTGTCTGTCTGTCTCTCTCTCGAGTATTTATCTCCAAAAGTGAATACTATTACTTAACAATGTAACAGATTTAGGATGCCATATACACTAAGGGCATTGTACAATAGAAAATAGTTTTGAACTACAATTCGTGGTCCAGCCAAGTTATGTGCCATCTTCACATTCATTAATACAATCTTCCAATTCATATCAGTATCTTATTCTATTCTATCAGGTGCCCTTATTCTTCCACACTTTGAAATATACACCCAGAAATACTTCTTTGTGTGTGTATGCTGAAATGTTTGATCTTCACTATCTGTCATTAGTATCTTTAAAAAGCTCCTAAGAAGCAACTAAGCTTTTGGCTCAAGTAGCAACAGTGACCTCTAGTGTGTCTTTTCAATTTCTTCCCTTCCTTTTCCACTCATTGTTCTGATAACCTTTAGGACAGCCCTTGAGCAAGCTTTCTTTTTTATTGTGCTGACTAATTTTCTTACTGATGTTAGCTTATAGCAAAATCTGAATTGCAGCAAATCTGAATATGCTATAGCAAAATCTGAATTGAATATAATTGCTATTATCTCTATCTAGAATAGAGATGAAATGTATGATGTATTTGAATTTTTAAAAGTTTTAAAAACTCCACCGAAAAAAGTTTTGTTTTATTTTTTTTAATGAAAATTGCGCCTCTGCTAAACATTTCATCCAGCTTGCAGCAATTAAAGTCTTGATCCCAAACTACATCATTTGGCCATTCCTGCCAGATGTAACTGTGGATTCCTCTGTTCCTGGATCATCATTGGCTTTGCCATCCACTCCAAGTGCTACAAGAGAGGAAACAGAAGAAAATCCAAAATTACATATGTGGGTGCCTTGAGGTTCAAATAAATCCATTGCCACTTTTTGCCATGGTCTTTCTGGTACTTCATGAGGTAACATTGGTTCCTTTTGATTATTGTTTCTAAAAGTTTGACATATCTTACAAGACTGTATTAACATTTCTATTTGCATACACATACCTGGCCAAAACATCACATCTCAAGCTCTTCTTTTATACAATTCAATTCCCAAATGACTCTCATGAATTAGCTCCAACATTTCTTTCCTCAACTTTTGGGGTACAATTAGTCTCTCATTCTTAAATATTAAACCATCATACACACTCAATTCCTCTCTCTAATTCCAATATGGTTTAAGTCCTTCTGAAACTTTTTGTTTTCTTATCTGGCCATCCTGACAAAATAATTGCCTTTAGTTCTTGCAAACTGCTATCTTCCAATGTTGTTAATTTAAATTCTTTATATTTCGAGTCAGAGATGGGTAGACAAGACACTACCAGATTCATGGCAACGTCAGCTTCTTCAGTATTAAAATCTTCTCCTGCCTTCATATAAACCCTAGATAATGCATCTGCTATTTTTAACTCTTTACCAGGTTTATAGATTACATTCAGATGATACTTCTGTAATGTTAACAACCAAATACTATGGCCAACATTTCTTTTTCTATTTGTGCATATGATTGCTGACACGCATTCATAGCCTTAGAAGCATATGCCACTGGTAAACCTCCTTGTAACAAAACTGCTCCTAATCCTGTACCACTAGCATCAACTGATACAACTACAGGTGCTTCAACACTATAGTATCTCAACACAGGAGCTTTGGTTATTATCTGTTTCAATTCATTATATGCATCTTCATGGACCTTTGTCCATTCAAACTCCACCTCCTGGACTAAAAGTTGTCTCAGATTAGTTGTCAGTGTTGCAAGATTTGGAATAAATTTAGCCAAATAATTGACCATGCCCAAGAATCTCTGTAGCTCACCCTTATTTTGAGGACTTGGCATTTCAACAATTGCTTCAATTTTAGTTCTATCAGCTTTTATTCCTTCTGTAGTTAAAATATGTCCCAAATATTTTATTTCAGTCGATGAAAATTTCCATTTCCATTTCTCTCTATTCAATTTCAAATTCTTTCATCTACATCTTACTAGAACTTGCATAAGTCTTTCATCATGTTCTTGTAGTGTCCTTCCCCATATCAGTATATTGTCAATAAAGCACTTAACTCCTCCTAGTCCTTCAAACACTTGTTGTATTGTAGGACTTTTTTTTTGTCTAAACATGCATAGGATTGCACCCTTAATAATCTATTTCCATTATAAAGGTAGACAAATGCTTCACACCACTACCTGGATACTTTTCATTCAATGGTTGGCATGTTCCAAAACAAAAAAATACCATGACACGTGTCTCATCCATCTCTGACATGTTTTCTACAGCATATCTAGCTACATCCAGATATGTGGCTTTATTTTCCTATATTATTTATCTATTATATTTGTATCCTGCCCTTTCCCCCTGAGGAACTCAAGGCAGCATCCATGGTCTGCCCCCGTTTCATCCTTACAACCACCCTGTGAGGTAGGCTAGGCTGAGAGAGAGTGGCATGCCCAAGATCACCCAGTCAGCTTCATAGCTGAGAGGAGATTTGAACCCAGGTCTCCCTGGTCCCAGTCCAGCACTCTAACCACTGTGCCACAGTGGCTTGCTAAAACTCCGTGAGCTAGGTTAGGCTGAGAGATAATGATTGGGTCATAATAAACTTTTTTATTATTACAATTAAATTTTTATTGTGAATTTCAACAAAATCAAACCATGAAAAGAAAAAAAAATACAATTTTCTTACATACCTTTAAATAAATCACTTACAACAGATGCATATGAAATGTATACTGATGAGTATATATGTGTGTATGAAAATACAGCTAAGCATCATGCTGGCTATAAAATAGGAAACTTATCATGGATCACACAATTGGCCTATTTGAACCTGTGCTGCCTACTATGAATGGCAGCAACTACCCGAGAGTCTTGAGGGGGCTGAAAGTGGGCCGAAATCAGCCCGCTTTCAGCCCCCTCGAGACTCACACACCTTACCTGGCTGCCGCTCGTCCCATCGCTCCACGCTGCGCCGGCAGCACGGGGTCCCATCGCGTCATTTCCGGCTGCCAGGAAGTGACGCGACGGGACTCCACACTGCGTTTTTGGCGTAAAAAACAAGGCAACCTAGCTTCAAACGGCCGCGAATAGTAAATCGCAGCTGTTTTAAGCTAGGTTGCCCTGGATTTTTACGCCAAAAACGCAGTGCAGAGCCCCAGTCCAACACTCCAACCACTATGCCACACTGTATAAGATCTTTCCCCAACCCGGCTGGCTCACTGGAGATGCTGGGGTTTGGATCCAGGACCTTCTGCATACAAAGCATGTGCCTTATCACAGAGTGGCAGCCTCTGCCTTCGAAGGAGAAATGGGCTCTCTCTGTTAAAATGTCCTTGGGGTAAAGGTGTGTGGTGGCCACCACCTTGCAGAGCAAAGTGGGGCTGCTTGTTGGCATTGCAGTGGATCGGTGGGGTAAAAAGATGATAGCGATCCTATCGAGAATGTTTACTTCATTTAGAGCACAATCCCATGCAAGTTTAGACAGGAGGGAAAAGCCTACAACTCCCAGCATGCCCCAGCTAGCTATTTTTGCTGGGACATGCTGCTGGGAGCTGTAGGCCTTTTTTTCCCTATCTAAACTTGCATGGGATTGCACCTTTAGGCTGCAATGTTACACCCACTTACTAGGGAGTAAGTGCCATTGAACTCAACGAGACTTACTTCTGAGTAGATATGTGAGGCTGCAATCCTGTACCCAATTACCCAATTGAATTCAATGGGACTCGCTTTTGAGTAGACCGGTACAGAACCGTACAGTTTGTGATTTCACTGACCCGTCTCCTAACTGAACTAAAGCCTGCATATGGATGAACGGCATTCCAAGCAACAAATGTCCATGCTTTCCCTAATAGTAAAGCACCCATCTTCCCCCCCCCTCCTTTCTCCCCCATACCAGGTCTGTAAACAGCATAAATTAGTAATCAAAAAGATACTGCCTCCTGAATATTTTATGACAGTGCGAATGAAAAGGAAATGCTGCAGACTGAAGGCTTGATGATGCAAACATATTTGTCAAGCTTTTCTTTGTTTAAGCAGAAGAGTGAAAGTGCTGGAGGCAAGTCCCTCCCATGCCCTGCTCATTGGGAGATAATTATAATCTTAGCAAGCTGGCTGTCTCTCTGAGCCATTCTGGTGGGGAGGGGGCAGTTGCTTGCACAAGGCACCGGTGGTGCCTCAATTATCCGTGCAATCCCTTTTATGATTTCTTCTACAAATACCCACTTAGCAGAAAGTTATACGAAGAGGGACTGTGTCCAAAAAGAAAGAAAAGAAAAAGGCTCAGGAATGTGGATTAGTTTTCGCAACTTGCCTGTGAAACTGTCTCTTTCGCTCCTGTTCTGAAAAGTTGGCAAAAGGCACTCCTGGTCACATTTGCTGCTGCTTTTTGACACCTAATACACTGGCCCATGTATTTCGCGGGGGGGGGGGAGTATTGGGCAGTATTGGGGAAAAGGTGGGTTATAAATAAATATTATAATAATAAGTTATAACAACAACAACAACAACAACAACAAAATAATAATAATAATAATAATAATAATAATAATAATAATAATAATAATAATAATAATAATAATAATGAATGGTGAGGGGGAGGGACACTCTCCGGCAAGGAACCCAAATCTGGTATCAAGTAAAACTGGACTTTGCAATTTGTATAAATTATGCAGACTAGTCAAATTGACGCAGTTTCTCTAATTTTTCATATTGATTTGTGTTTCTGCTACTCACGGTTCAAGGGAATAAAAAAGGCCCACCTAATGGAAATGTTCCATCAAGTTCTCTGGCTTCTGAGTTCTCACAAGGCATTGGGCACGGCATCTAAAAGCATATACTGGCAACCACGAGAGCTAGAAACTTGAAAGAAAGGAAAGGGAAATTTTATTCAGAAGCAGTATGCTGCCCAATACCATATTGTGTTTCTTCTGCATTGGTATGGGGATAAAACAACGTGTGGCATATATACACAGGTCTGCCTATAACAGTGTTCTCCAACCTTGGGTCCCCAGATGTTTTTGGCCTACAACTCCCAGCATGCCCTAGCCAGCATAGCTGGCTGGGGCATGCTGGGAGTTGTAGGCCAAAAACATCTGGGGACCCAAGGTTGGAGAACACTGGCTTATAACATGCATTTTATTACAGTGCTTGGGTTAACGGTGGGTGGGGAGTGGGGAGGGAGGCCTTTAATGAATTCTACAAATCCCACCCCTGTCTTCCACTGAATTTAGCCAAATCATGCCCCCCTATATCTCACATGGTAGTTACAGGTATGAAATGTGGGGGGGTGGGAGGTGGGATAAAAATGTAATGAACAATACATAAATAAATTCAACATAAATGAAATAAAATTACAAACCAGTCAAAGATAAAACACATTTGAGACAGATGTCTACTAAGCCCAATGGAGTTCCATGAGACTTACTCCCAGGTAAGTGTGGGGCAGGCAACTTCAGGGGGGTCTGGGAGCAACTTTTACCCCCCCCAAACCCCCTCCCCCACAGGCTACACTGCTCCTTCTACTGCTGTGCCACCAAATTCAGTGGCAGTGGCAAAAAAGTAAAGGGGAAAAAAGCAGTTTGCCACCAAATTTCAGCAGCAAACCACTACAGAGCACTAAGAAGGCCAAATTTAACTTGTTCTAAATTTGGCCTTTCTGTTGCTCCGTAGCAGTTTGAGCCAAAATTTCATGGCAAACCACCAATTTTTTGCCGCCACAAATTATGTCAGCATGGTGGCAGTGCAGGTCGGGGGGAGCGGGGGCTGCCCATGGGCCACAAATGTCCCACCTCCTGTTGTGTAGGATCACAGCCTATACTCACCTCCTGAGAGTAAGCCCCATTGAAGTCAGTAAGATTTATATATGAACAGACCTGAAGAGGATTGTGCTTTACAGCTACAGTAAGTCCCATTGAACTCCAGGGGGCTTACTTCCCTGTAGATGTGTGTAGGATTGCCCTGTTCGTCTCATTGAATTTGGTGGGAGTGCACTAGCCATGTGTTTAATTCTCCCACTCAAACCAATGTCACTAAAAAAGGTCTTAACTTCAGCTGGATTGTCGTACCCATGAAATATCGTAAAAGCTCATTTTTAGCTCGCTCAATTATCCTATTTTCAACCATTTTTAAAAAAATGTGCTATGCTTATACAGTTCCTACCTCCTGCATTTGGTCTTGACCCTTTTCACTCCCTCCCTCCCTCCCTCTCTCTCTCTCTGTCAACTTTACCCTTTAGGGCCCTGTGATTTTTAGCAGAAAAATCACTTTTGCTTCTTTTATTGAAATACTGGCTAATAAATCAAAGCCTCAGTTTAAGCTCTTGTTTTTCAGGCAAGAAAGGAAAGCAAAAAAGCTATCGTGAGAGCACTCACTGATCTCTTGGCCACCTGGTGCCCTCCAGATGTTTTGGACTACAACAGTCATATGCCCTGGCCATTGATCATGCTGGCATGACGGCAACGGTTTTGGACAACAACGGCTCTCATGGTGCTCCATTTAAAGTGGGATCAGGTGTTAAACAGGGATGTGTTATCGCCCCAACATTATTTGCCATTTTCATCGCCATGGTTTTACATCTTGTCAAGGGGAAACTTCCCACCGGTGTGGGAATTATATATCGAACAGATGGAAAGCTTTTTAATCTCAGCAGGCTGAAAGCAAAAAGTAAGGTAATTACAACCTCCATTGTGGAACTTCAGTATGCTGATGATAATGTGGTCTCCGCACAATCAGAGGATGATCTCCAAACTATCCTAAATGCTTTTGCAGAAGCATACGAAAAACTTGGTCTCTCACTTAACATCAAAAAAACCCAAGTGCTTCATCAGCAAGTGCAAGCCAATCCTTTGGTGATGTCATCTATCCAGCTTGGCGGGACAATACTGGAAAATGTCGATCATTTTCTCTATCTTGGCAGCTATCTTTCTGTTACAGCTAACATCGACAGTGAAATCCAGCATCGTCTGAGCTCCGCAAGTGCCGCATTTTCTCGAATGAAACATAGAGTGTTCGAGGATCGGGATATTTGTAAGAAGACCAAAACACTGGTTTATGAAGCCATTGTATTACCAACTTTATTGTATGCCTGCGAAACATGGACTATCTATAAACGTCACTTCCACCTCCTTGAAAGGTTTCATCAACGTTGCCTCCGGAAAATCCTGCAAATTACTTGGGAAGATAGGCGAACAAATGTCAGTGTACTGGAAGAAGCAAAGACTACTAGCATTGAAAAAATGATCCTTCAACGCCAACTTCAGTGGACCGGTCATGTTGTTCGAATGCCTGACTGCCGTCTCCCAAAGCAGTTACTTTACTCCCAACTCAAGGATGGAAAGCGGAATATCGGTGGTCAATATAAGAGGTTTAAAGATGTTCATAAGGCTAATCTAAAAAAATGCAATATAAACATCGAAAACTGGGAAGCTCTGGCCCATGAAGGATCTAACTGGAGGTTGGCCTTTCACAAAGGTTCCATGGACTTTGAAGAAGCCCGAGTGCAAGGTGAAAGGGAGAAACGTGCTAAGCGAAAAGCACGTCAAATGAATCCTTTACAGGACCATCTTCTATCTGGTAACCTGTGTCCTCACTGTGGGAAGCTGTGTGGATCTAGAATTGGCCTCCACAGTCACTTACGGACCCATCGCTAGAGTCTACACAATCTTCTTTAGAATTTCCTCCTTTTATCCCGGAAGACAATCTTACTCGGTCACGAGTGATCACATGATGATGATGATGATGATGATGATGATGATGATGATGATGTGAGTTGTAGTTCCAAACATCTGGAGGGCACCAGGTTGCCTTATCACATGGAGGATCATCAGGCTATCAATGGCTACTCATCATAACGGCTATATATTACCTCCAGTATCAGAGGCAGTATGCCTGTTAATACCAGTTCCTGAGGAACATGAGCAGGAGAGTGGTATAATTGTGCTCATGTCCTATTTTTATTATTACCGGTATTATTATTGTTGTTGTTGTTGTTATTATTATTATTATTATTATTAAACATTTATATACCACCTTATCTGCTAAAAGCCATCAAGGCAGTCCTACTTTTTGGCTTCCCACATGGGCATCTGGCTGGCCACTCTGTGAACAGAATGCTAGACTTGATCGGCCTTTGATAGCCTGGCATGGATCTTCTTCTGTTCTTATGCCTACCCCTGGCTTAGACATTGCCCTTGGCTTGGGGTTGCAGTCCTACACTCACACACATCTCTGGGAATAAGTCCCATTGAATTCAACGTGCCTTACTTCTGAGTACATCCGCATAGGATTACACCATGGGTAAATGGATATCTGAACCATATTGGCCTTGAGTAGGCACATACCTAGACTGATGGGGGCACACACGGACAATTCCGCAGGGAGTGGAGAAAGAATGCGTGGGAGGAGCTTCCTACCAAAAATGCAAACATATTGTAAGGCGTCAAGAAAGGAGTTCAATGAAGAGGGGGGAAAGGCCAGCAAATTGAGACCAACAGAATTACATTTTTGTTTGAATGATTTTTGTTTGAAAAACAAGGAGCCCCAGAGAACCTGAAATCTAAAAAGCAGCCACTTGTTATGGCCCAGCTGCAGCCAATCGTTGTTAAGCAAAGCACTGAAAACATGTACTCACATACATCGCGTTAACTTCAGTGGGATTTGGGACTTTGCTTAAGTGCATTCCAGGATGGAGGCCCACAACGGGAGAGACCAAAAGCCAAAGGGCTTGAGATCTGATACTTCCTCTTCAATGGTAATAAAACCAGAATACAAACTCCCCAAATAAGTGCCTTGCCTCATATTTTTTCACACATCTATTATTCTTGTTTTATTGCACTCTGCACATCTCTCGGCTTTCCCCCCTTCGGTTATCTCCCATCAACCATGCAGTCCTGTTCCAAGGTACTGTTGCTTCCAGCCACCCACTGACTTCATTAGCTGGCCAGACACAAAACAGAGACATTCCTAGGAAATGATGAAGGACTAGGAAGGAACTCTACTACATTCCATGGATTCCCTATCCTTTTTACCTGACTCCTTGGCACAGTTCTCACATTCTGCTATTCCTGATTAAGAAATTAGCAAATTTCAAACAGCAATCCATAAAGCCATTTAAATACTCTTGATGTGCAAGCAAGAGCATTGCTGGAAGAAGCTGAATAAAAGTGGCATGGCTGAGCAGCAGTATGCTGAACCCTGGGCCTCCTTATATACCCTTCAGCAAGTCAAACTCAGCCTCAAACTACTTGCTATGTTCAGTGGCAGCTAGTGCCCATTGGGGCTGGTGGGGCAGCAGTAGGTGGGGTAGATAATGGTAGGTGGAGCCAAGGGGTCACTATGGGTGGAGCCGAGGGGGTCACTGCAGGCAGAGACAACTAGATCTAGTTTTCTCCCCATCTTCCTCCCTTGCAAAGACCCTATTTATTTATTTATTATATTTATACCCCACCTTTTTTCCTGAAAGGAACCCAAGGCGGCTTACATAATCCTCCTCCTCTCCATCTTATCCTCACAACAACCCTGTGAGGTAGGTTAGTCTGAGAGTCAGTGACTGGCCCAAAGTCACCCAGTGAGTTTCATGGCCGAGCGGGGACTAGAACCCGGATCTCCCAAGTCCCAGTCCAACACTCTCACCACTACGCCACGCTGGCTCACCCTAAGGACACATAAGCAATGCTAGGTGATTGTTAGAGGGGTGGGAAGGGGAATCCAGGGTTGGGCGAGGGAGTGAATGGAATGGAATCTATTATCCTGGAAAAGGGCATTCCTGGTTTAGAGAAACACTGAATAGAAGCACTCCACACGGCAACGACTTGTTGCAGCAGGGGCCGCCACTTGTCCTAGATTAAAAATGGGGTGGGGGGGGAGGCTCAAGCAGAAACCCATTTTACAGAGGCAAACTGAGGCAAATAGACGAGTCATTTGACAGAGATCATTCATCATGACTGCAGGAGAGAGTTTGGGTCTGCAGCCCACAATACAATAATCCTTTGAGCCCAAATTTTTATGCTCCGTAGCAAGAATCCATTTCACAGAAAGGGCAGCCTGAGGGAAATTAAGTTTAAGTTCATGCCTGCAAAGCAGAGGGTTGGGGGAGGGGGAGAGAGATCCATATAGCAAGGAACAATGTCAGTCCTTTGAACCCAAGTTTAAAGAAGAAAGAAATCCACCAGGAACCATTGCCATGCACAGACAAGGCAAATTAAAGGGCAGTGGCGGGGGAGGCAGGTGACTGAAGAAAAGTGAAGGGGGGTGGGGAAAACGAAAACACACGGGAAAGAGTTTGGCACAACCCACATAATTGCTCCCACTCACACTGGCCATTTAAAAAACAACTTTATGTTTAATAAATATTTTTTTTATTGACTCCCATTCCCAGAGTAGTGAAGGGCGGGGAGGGGGGGGATGATACCTAACATTTTTAAGAGCATTGAATATAATAGTACAGCATACATTCATTTTCACCCATTTGAGAGGATGTCTGAAAAGTTGCATGTGAATCCTTAAATCAATGACAAGTTGCTTGGAAACAGAGGTGGATACACAATGGCAGGGGTTGGAGAGAATTTCTGGATTTAGGCCAACGGGGGGGTGCATATACGTCACAGAACATTGTCTCCAAACTAGCTATATCATGATTAAAGCATAAAATATTTACTGTTGTCACAAACTTATTTACTTTAAGTTTTATATTCTCAGATGCTGCACATACCGAAAACTGTGTAAGACAGAGCTATTTGATTGCTGCACCTTAGTATGGTGGAAGATAATTACTCATGTTTTCTGCAGGGAGATTTTCTTTCTTTCTTTCTTTCTTTCTTTCTTCTCTCTCTCTCTCTCTCTCTCTCTCTCTCTCTCACCTCCCTTCGGCCCCAATAACATACGTTCATCTATGGAGGCCAAATATGTGAAGGATTGGACTCAATCACCTTCTGGTCCATCCTTTTTGAATAATCTTGTAAGAAAAATTGTGTCCGTATTACAAGTCACATGCTACACCCAAGATGGCGGGTTTTCCAATGATGAAAGTATCAATTAGCTCACACACATTCACTACTAGATCTCTCTTGGCTACTGCTGGATCATCTACTGGTGGCACATGAGCATGGAGAGGCAGCATGAGTTTTCCTTGACAGAAGGTCTATGCCTAAACAACTTAGGGATAGGCAGATGTTCAACAGATGCAGTGTGTTCTGGCACAGAGATGCAATGATGAGAATTGCTGTACCTAATCCATTTCCACCTATCCTGCAGTTGCAAAAGGTACTGAGCCTCTGCCCAGGGCCGGTGCTACCATTAGGCGAACTAGGCTGCTGCCTAGAGCGCCAGGCTAAATGGGGGCGCCAGAAACGCGGAGAAGGGGAGGCGAAAGAAGCGCACCCCTCCCTCTCTCTCCTTCACCTCAGGGCTCCGTCTCCAAGCTGGCGCCGCTGAAGCTTCAGGCAGGCTCCTCCTCACAACCAGCATCAAAAGAGGCAGAGAAGGCGACAGGCTGGAGGAGGAGGAGGCGGGCAGCGGCCAATGATGGGAGGCTGGTGGGCAAAATCTCCCCTTCCTTCCAGCCAGTCTAATTTTTCTTCCTCTTAATCTGTTTTGTCTTTTCCCCTTCTCCAATGGTCTACTTCAGTTCATTTTGTGGTCCTCTTTCTTTCTTTCTTTCTTTCTTTCCTTTTTCATCAGTCTCCCCCCCTCTTCCCCGCCCCAATCTTTTAAAAAAATAATCTTTCTGTGGTCTCCTTTCTCTTTCGCGCGCCGCTTTCCTCTTCCTTTCCTCCCTTCTTTCGCCGCCTCCCCCCTCTTCCTTCTTTCCTTTTGCCCTCCCTCCTTCACCCACGCTCCAAAACGGCTCCGGATTAGCCGGGGTGCCTCGCTTTGCCTCCAGCAGTTCCAGCTGTGCTTAACCGTACAGGTCTACTCCAAAGTAAGCTCCAAGGGAGCTGGAGGGAGGGAGGGCTCAAGTGGAAAGGGGGGGCGCTAAATATCTGATTTTGCCTAGGGCGCCAAACTGCCTTGCACCGGTCCTGCCTCTGCCAAGAAAATGAAGTGTCTCCCTACCACCACCACCACCCTGGTGAACTCTTCATGATAAAGCTGGCTTTCAGAACAACTGAATGACAGTCAGAAATGTAACAGATGCAGCATTCCTCATCACTTCATCTTTGTTCCAGGAAAACTTGTTGCATTTCTGCCTATCAGGTGTAAAGCATTGCTGCCTGGGGCGTGGGGAGACAGAAACCCTACCAGCCCCTATAAATGTATAATCAACTGGTATATTCATAGAACGTTTGCTTACGAAACCTGGCACCCCTTTGGAAAAGAAATGATGTGCTCCAAGTTTGACTCAGATGTACTAGTAGACACTAAAGCTCTGAGGTATCTCTCAACAAATCTGTTATTTTGGTTTGTAAAAGGATATTCTGAGTCCTTGTACAACTGTCTTGTTTTCCTATCTACCTGCCAGTAGCTTTCTCCAGGATGAATAGTGGCTCTAATGGATCCCTTTGGATTTTAGTACAGCGCAGCCTATTACTAAGTCCAAAGAAATGCCATGCTCTTTGCTGCCCTGAAATATTTTTGCCATGGTTTAAAATTCCCTACAGGTGTATGTGTGTGCGTGTGTACGTGTATGTATCTCTATATATCTCTATATCTCTATCTATCTATCTATCTATCTTGATCGATCGATCTATCGATAGATAGATAGATAGATAGATGACACCAAAAGGAAGCTCTGGTGCCAAGAGGTTTCAGTACAGTTTTTGTGCTCCAACTTGGTGATTATATATTGCACATTCACATAATGTAACTCTACCATTTTCTAACCCACTGAGAGCAGGAGATGGCAAATATGCCACAAAGCTCTCATCCCACAATTATAGGATAATTTCTATTTTGTGAACTAGCCTGGCTTTCATATGCCTCGGCATCCACTGATTCTGCTGGATGACTTGCAGTGGAACGGGTGAACAGTGTGTGTGTTTCTGAGACCTGCTGCCCTGTAGGACTGTTCACTTCCATGCAGCCTGAATGCAGGAATTTCCTCAGAAAGGTACACATGCATAACCACCCTCATGGCATCTTGAATCACTCCCAGCTATACCGATTAGCCCATACTTTTATTCAGTCGTGTCCTCCCTTACCATTGGATTAAACTCACCATGGAAAGGCCCCAGTGACAAATGTACACCTATATTCCTCCACCCTTCCTCCCTGCAACTGTGATCACCGCTGCCACATCCAGTGTGGAGCTCAACAGGAGAAGAAGTCCAGCCAAAGGCAACTGTATAATACATTCATTGATTCATTGATTGGATTGGATTGGATATTTACCCTGCCTTTCTACCAAGAAAAATGGCACTCAAGGTGGCTGACTGGTGATCGTGACAAGTGAAATTTGATGGGCTGAAATTATAGCTGGAATAACACACAAAGCCACCTTGGGTTCCTTGCAGGGAAAAAGGTGGGGTATAAATATAATAATAAATAAATAAATAATCTGCAGTACACATGAGTGAGGAAGGCCATAGTGAAATGTGGCTGCAATGTTTGAAAAGTAGTGGTGAAAAGGCACAGAACTGAAATGAAAGTGGAGCACACTTTATTTATTTATTTATTTATTTATGTATTTATTTACTTACTTACATTTATATACCATCTTATCTGCTTAAAAGTCATCAAGGTGGTGTACCAAAATTTTAAACACAACAAAACGATTAAAAATGGAAAATGCAAAAAGAATAAAACACTATATCAAAACAGAATATCAATCAAAACAGTGGCTGGTCACCCAAGGAAGGCCTCCTGAAATAAAGATGTTTTTGGGAGGTGCTGGAAACAACACAGTGTTGGTGCCTGCCTGCCTGACCTCCAGAGGCTGGGAGTTCCACAGAAATGGAGCTGCCACACCAAAGGCTCTTCTCCAGGTAGACTCCAGTTGGGCCATAGGTCCATGAGGAACCACCAGGAGCATGCCATCTCCCCCCCCCCTCATTTTTTTTTATTTTCTAAAGAAAAATAAAACACAGACAAACATCCCAAAAAAATACAACAAGACTAAACTAAAATGGACTTCTGATTTTCCCCACAACAAAGTATAAGTAACATTATATACTCTACTCTGTGGTTTACTTGAGGTGCTCTCTCAAGTATCAAGTATTTACAATAGGAATATATGAGAAATTCAATATGGTTCATTTTCAACCAGAATTTACCCACTTCACACATCCTGGAACTGAATGCAGACTTGAATACAAGCTGTGGTCAATGTCTATACATGACCGGGTTTGCAATGCAATGAATTTGTGGAACAAAAAAATGTGATCAAAAAATTTGTACATTTGAAAAATGCTCATGAAAAGTGTGCTTTTGAAAAATGCACAGAACAAACTTTAATCAATGGGAGAAAAATGCCTACATTTAAAAAATGCGTACAATTGATTTGGGAAAATGTGCACAAAAATTCACACGAGTCCTCATGTTAAAAGACAGTCTGATATGGACACAAGTCGAAACAAGATTCAAGGTGGAATTTGGAGAAACTCCGTGAGCTCGAGTTTTGCTGATTCACACGTCCCTACTTTACAGATGACAAACAACCTGAAGCTTGGCAGGTAAGACTTCCATTAGCAGAAAACCTAAGACTATGGAAGCCTCCCTGAAGCACTTCAGAATGGTTTGGCCCCATGGAAACTCCTACTCTTTGTAACAGGTTTCAATTTGAAATGGTACTTTGTAGGAGAATTTAGTTTTTTGTGTGCGAGGGTGTTCGGCCATACCTTTATTTGGGGGGAGGGGGTGTTCACGATCACCCTCTCACTCGTCTGCGCTTCCCACGAATTCACGGAAACCGGAAGTGATGGGACGGGGATCCCGTCGCCTCACTTCAGGGTCCTTGGTGCTGTGTTTTTAACATAGATACCAGGGTAAACTACCTAAAAACAGCCATGAATGGCAAATCATGGCCGTTTTAGGTGGGTTGTCATGGTATTTACGTTAAAAACGCAGCGCCAGGCACCCGGAAGTGACGCGACGGGATCTCCGTCGCGTCACTTCAGGTTCCCGGGAATTCACGGGGTGCATTGAGCGGAGGGGCAGTAAGTCATGCGGGGGTTCAGGGGGGTCGAGCTTGGCGATTTCATGGAGCTTTCCCCCCCATGAACTTCACATACATCCCTAGGCCCTATGTTACTTTGGATCCCTAATCTGGAGAAAGCCTTTTTGGTATGCTGTTGGGTTAGGATAGAACTAAGCTGCGTTCGTCTGCCAGAGACATCTACGTGACACTAAGTGAATTATTTATAGCTACCTTTAGATATCTCTGTTTATTATTTTAACCCGGTTATCTCCTTAGAGCGATGCAGGGAGAAACCAGTTTGGTTCTCATTTTAATGTGAACCTACCAAATTCACACTTTCTGAAGCAACACAAGAACTGAAACACAGCTATCCTTTGGTATTCATGATTCTCCAAATTTTGCAATACAGTTCTCCACTTTTTTTATTTTTTTTAAAATGCATATATGAGGGGAAGGTGTGACCAAAATGCTTATATTAGTGAATATAACATACGAAATGTATGTTTGGGGGAAAACTGCTTGCAAAAATTGCATATTTTTAGGGAAAGTTGCATTAAAATGTGTATGTTAGGATAAATATACATGAAAATGTGTGCAAATGTTCATGCAGACCTTTTAGAAAAATCACAAACTGATGTGGAAATGTGATGAAACAAACATAAAATTGGAAAAAATGAGAAACTGAAATGGACAGATTTATCCATCCCTGGCTCCTTACATTATTTTGGGTTATAGAATAACCATAGAATCATAGAGTTGGAAGGTACCCCGGAGGTCAACTAGCCCAACCCCCTTGCTCAATGCAGAATCTGCTATACAGGATGAAACTAAACTACAGCATCCCTGACAGGTGGCCGTCCAGCCTCTGCTTAAATACCTCCAGTGAAGGAGAACCCACCACCTCCCAAGGCAGCCTGTTCTACTGTCGAACAGCTCTTACTGTTGGGAGGTTTCTCTTAATGTTTAGCCAAAATATGCACCCTTGTAATTTTGACCCACTGGGTGTAGTCCCACCATCTGGAGCAACAGAGAATAAGTCTGCCCTAGGTTCTGTGTGGTAGGCCTGAAAACCATGATCATGTCACCCCTTAATTATCTCTTCTCCAGGCTAAACATGCCCAGGTAATATAGCTATATAATATAATAGCAGAACTATCTATTCCTCAGGGAATCCCTCCCCCACATTAATGTAATGGCGGCTTAGAAATAATTTTAAATAACATAAATAAATAAACAATGCTCCAGATGCTGTTCTGGGTGACACTCACATGCATGTCATTCTTGGAATGCATAGGAAGATAGGAAGCGGCCTTATACTGAGTCAGATCCCTGGTCCATTTACTCCAGTATTGTCAACACAGATTGGCAGCAGCGGCTCTCCAGGGTTTCAGGCGGGACATTTTCCTGCCCTACCTGAAGATGCCCGAGATTGAACTGGGACCTTCTGCATGCAAAGCAGGTGCTCTGCCACTGAGCAATGGCATCTCCCCCCCCCCCAATCTGGGGTGCGTAGTCAACACTTCTAAGAATATCCAATATTCGTTAACCACCATTTTTTTCTTTATAAATCTATATACCGGTAGATCTCTTTACGTGAGTTATATCCATAACCTAGTATGATGTACATAATCTTAGTTTATTATTCAGTACATGACTTTATAGGGCAGATGAATCTGCTGGATTGTAATGAGTGATTCTCGGAATATGTTTTGCTACATACCTGTGCCTTTCATTGTGCCACTCTTCACACACACACACATAGCTTTTCCCTAGCTTTATCCAAATTAAATGGGTAAATTTATCCAAATGGGTAGTTTAGCAATAGTTTAAAGTACTTAAGTGCAAAAGAAGGTAATAGTTAACAAGTGTTATTCAAGAAAATAAAGAAAATGTTCCAGATTTTTCTTAAAGTTCTCAGTACTTAAAAATTACCAGATCCAGGCACATGCAACTGAGTAGGCAGAAGTAGTCTTCATTGCCCCCTCCTCTTAAAAGCCCCCCAACCCCCTGTTTGGCCCCAGTCCTGATCAGGGGAGCTGTGCCTACTCTAGAGTAAAACTGGGGGGACGCCATATCTGCTAGACACACATTTAAAGTAATGTATGTTTTTGTCCTTAGCCTACAGTCCTAAACCCACTTACTAAAGAGTAAGCCCTACTAAATACAATGGAACTTACTTTAGAGTAAATATACATCAGATTGCACTGTTACAGAGGCACACACACATGGGCTTTATATAAATAGAGCAACTCATGCATATATACATGTTGCTTCCCCCAGCATATCTTGTTTGGCCCTAAATTTTCCTGACCATATTAGAAACCTTAACCTTAATATGTCGAGAATGCAAATCAGCTTTTATTGTGTTTATTTGTACATGGTCATGGACAGTTGTACAGTGATTTATAGAGTTTAAAACTGAACTAGATAAGTACAGACATCCATAAATGTGACAATCAGGGTGTGTCCATGGAATGGTCAACCAAGCTCTTTCTAAACTCAGCCACTTCAAGGAATACTTCCTGGAGACAGGAAAATACTTTTGAACTTCGAATGAGGTCAGAGGCCCATGTTGGGGGGAAAAAACTGCCTCAAGAGTTGTTTGGAATTTAAAGAGAGAGAGAGAGAGGAAAAAAAACACATTCATTGTTTTCTTTTTTTAATTTGGCAGCCATTCGAGAGATAAGTCATTTTAATTTAATGTTTCTGCTCCTGTGTTTGGTTACCTTGTTGTTATTAGGTGTCGTTTCTTTCTTATCTATATTTCCATTGTTTTAACTTACTTAAGCTCTTTTAAGCCGCCCTGAGGGCCCCTTTGGATCCTGCGATAGGATATAAATGTTAAAATCAACAAATAAAATCAACAAATAGACAGACACACAGGATGGGCTGTTTACCTACGGTACAGTACAAGCATCTTCATTATTTCCAGATCCAGGACTAGAGATGAGAGGAGTTCCCCCATTCTGTTCCTTTATTCTCCCATGGTTTGGCTCAGGCATCTGTTCCATCCTCCTAATTATACTTTAACTAGTGGAGTTTCTCAAATTAACTCCAGCTTTGGAGCATGCACAGTTTGCCACATCTTTCCATCCCTTCCGTTCACTTGCCTCCCCGCAGGGATGCTCGAATAATCCGACCTTTGTGAATTCTGATATGAACTGCCCTGATCCTCACCTGCCAATGTACAGAGCAGAACGTAATTATCCTTTGGATTTTGCTTTTTGTGTGTGTGTGTGTGTGCAGATTTCAGGATATGGTTCTCAACTCCCACAAAAGATGTACCAAAATGCATTCGCAAATGAGTATTTTCGGATCAAATGAGAATGCATGCTTTAAGAAAAAATATGTGTAGAAATACATATTTTATTAGAAAATATGTTCAGAATGAGCGTGAAAATAATATTTTAAGATGAATTTACATGTGGATTTTTTTTAAAAAAATGCAGAGCAATGTGGAAATAGTACAGAATAGGCTGATCCATCTATCCATCCCTTTATTTACTTATTTATTTGTTATATTTATACCCCGCCTTTTTTCCTGGAAGGAACCCAAGGCAGCTTACACAATCCTCTTCCTCCTCTCCATTTTATCCTCACAACAACCCTGTGAGGTAGGTTAGGCTGACTGAGAGTCAGTGACTGGCCCAAAGTCACCCAGTGAGTTTCATGGATGAGCAGGGACTAGAACCCGGAGCTCCCAAGTCCCAGCTCAACACTCTCACCACTACGTCACAAAAAAGCAGCTGATGTGATATCATTACATCAAGATTCTTTGTGTAATGTTTTATGGATGTAGACTCCTCTGCGTATGTAACAACCACACAAAAGGAATCTTGATACAACCACATGTACAATCTATTCTATGTTGCTTTTCTGCAGTGTCGTATCAATGTGCACATACACATCAGTAATGCAGAAGGGTAAAAGATGGAAAAGACCGAAAAATAAATTATTTGTACAAAATTCAGAAATTTAAAAATTGGAACAATGGCAGATTCCTAATGTTCAGAAACAAGCCTCCAAAATTCAGAAGGTAATTCAAAGAGAAATTCATACAGGGAACATTGAGACTAGAGCTGTGCACAAACGGCCTCTTGAAATTCTCCACCTCTATTTGTGGGCAAAGAAATTGGAGGGCCAATTTCCCTGAATTTCTCCAGGGGAGGAGAAGTTCCCCAACAATTTCTCACAGGCAGGGCTCACCATTGGCAAGGGTTGTAGCACTGCACAGCTTCTTTCCTTTCCACCCCTAACTGGGTTTTTTGTTTGTTTGTTTGTTTGTTTGCACTGCCACTACAAGTGGCAAGGGCAACCAATTTGGACAGCTTCAAAAGGGGATTGGGCAAATTCATGGAGGGGAAGGCTATCAATGGCCACTAGTCTTGATGGCTCTATGCTACCTCCAGGATCAGAGGCAGTATGTCTATGTGCACCAGTTGCTGGGGAACATGGGCAGGAGGGTGCTGTTGCACTCATGCCCTGCTTGTGGTTTTCCTGTGGGCAGCTGGCTGGCCACTGTGTGTACAGAATGCTAGACTAGATGGACCCTTGGTCTGATCCAGCAGGGCAGTTCTTATGCTCTTAGCATCAACTGTGTTGGTAGCCTGGGCCCATTTTGCACCCTCCACAATACCCCATACCTAGCATTATTCCAGGTATGGGGGCGGGTATGGAATGCAGCCACCACAAAAAAATAATGGTGAAGAAAATTTGGAGAAAATTCTGCAAAGTGGCCTTGTATTTCTGGTGTGGTGGGGAAGAAAAAAATAACCTCAAGACATTTCTGAGGAAAAGGTCTTCTGGGAAATTTTGGTTCCATTCCAGTTGTCATTCTTCAGGGCTCAGCACCCTCCCCCAAGGGCTTCTAAATGTTAAGTTTCTGGGGAGTGATTGTAGATACATATGTCTTGTCTCTAATGCAGGTGCTGATACATGGCCTGTGGCTCACGCTTGTCTGAGCGTGGAAAGCTAAGCAGGGTCAGGCCTGGTTATTACTTGGATGGGAGACCCCTCCTCTAGTTTCCTGCATTGAGCAGGGGGTTGGACTCAATAGCCTTGTAGGTTCCTTCCAACTCTATGATCTATGAAATCTATGAAATGCCCTGATACTCTTACCCTGCAAGGAGTGTAGTTGGTGTGAGGGGTGGCGGTGTTGTGTCCTGCTCCAGGGAAGAGGTGGAGCTAATACAGTGCCAAAATCTGACCTCCACTTTTCTGAAAGTTTTCTTTCTCTGTGAAAGAGGCTTCCAGTTTTCTAGCTCATTCTTAGGGCATTTTATAATTTATTTTGAATTTATTTTGGTGGTGTATTTGACCTTACCCAGTTACTGTGAGGTGGCTGAGGGTGCTGTGTGTTTTATTCCTATTACACATCTCTCAATTGCACTGCTGCCTCCCAGGCTGCCTGCACTTCCTGATCTGAACAAGCGCTATGGGAGGGATTACCTCATGATGTCTTCTCCTAGGGTTTAACTGAAGTGTAGGAAGCCAAGGAGCCTACAGGCTGCCAGAGAGATGAGTGTACAATGAAAGACAGGACACTCACACACACTCCTTGGCCACCTCATATGTAAGGTAAGCATAAGAACACTGAACCCAACCCATGAAAATTTCTCAGAAATTTCTTTTCCTTTGAATTTCTTTTCAAAAGCAGTTTCTTTTCCATCAATTTGAATGAGAACAATAAAAAAATGTGGGAGAAATTTTCAGTACAGCACTAATTGAGACGCATATTTAAACTTAACTTGCATCATTAGGGCTCATGTCTAATATTTTACCATGCGTGTCCTTCCTCTTTTTCCTCCTTTCTTGTCTTTCTCTCATGTCTCTTTTTCATAGATTTCATAATAGAGTTGGAAATAGCCTACAAGGCCATCGAGTCCAACCCACTGCTCAATGCAGGAAACTAGAGGAGGGGTCTCCCATCCAAGTAATAACCAGGCCTGACCCTGCTTAGCTTTCCACGCTCAGACAAGCTGAGCCAGCGTAAGCCGCAGCCCTGTTTTCTCGCTCTTGTTATCTCTTTCACCTCTTCTATAAAAAATGACAAACAAGTCAAAATGGTGATACTACTGCTGGAGTAACTAGATCAGGGCTTGACCTAATTGTGGGTTACAACCCACCAGTTGCAGACCCATGGTTAACTCATTTAGGGAGTCCCAGGAAAAAGGACATTAGTCTTATATTGCAATGCAAGCTCGCCTTAAAATGTCCACACAGGCAGCTTCCTCCTCATTATTCACTCAGTTAGCTGGCAGAAAAATAAGGATTTATTGAAAGGGAAATACAGCCAGGAAATGATCATCTCCAGATCAGGAGCAAAGAACAACATAATACAATGGGGCCAACTTTTAATCTAGGGAAGTTTTTACAAAATTGGGGAAAGTGTGCAAGCATGTGCATTTAGATGCAACAGTGATGCCATTGCTTTCTGGCACTTACGTATTTATCAGTCTGTTTGAGAACTGAGCTGTTCAGAGCATACAGCTATTCCATGGCAGCAATAATGTGTTATTATATTAAGAATGCTCATCACAATGGAGCCATGACAGATCTTCATTGCATAGTCTTGTGCTGCTTTATTTCATCATTCGTCCACCCACAGCAACATATTTCTTATGAATGACCAACTGATGTGCCCCCTCACAGGACTTGACACTTTATGTTTGCTATGATCCTATAGGAAGTGACAGCTTTTTGGAATCATGCCAAGGTACCATGTTAGCATACTGGAAGCCAATCATAAGTAGTCATATTTATTTATTTATTAGATTCCTACCCCAGCTCCAAGTGGTATATATGCCAGTTATCCCAGTTTGTCTCATCACAATGAAACAACACAACAGGAAGTGAGAAAATAATAGTGAGGTCTGGCATCAGTTCTTAGCTACAGTTCTTAGAAGGACAGGGAGCATGGTTTGTCTAAAATTGGGGTGAGTCAGGAAGTTGGCCTTGTGGATTTCACTAAGCCCTCCCCTCCAATAATTCAAGCACTGCCGAAAAAGTAGAAAAGTGGAGAGGTGGGTATTGGTCCAAGGTCACCCAATGAGCAGAGATTTAGATCCAGATCTCCCTAGTTCTAGTGTAATCACTACACCATGCTCCCTCTCCAAATTTTATATGTGCGTGTTTGTGCACACTCATGCACAGCTTGCAATTTTGAAGGTTGAGAACATAGCAATCCTGGTTTGAAGCTATTTTACTCCAAATACGTCACACATGAGATACAATTTATTATATTGTTCTGATGTCTTTATCTCCAAACAGGAACTTTCCCAGGGCTCTACAAAACTTAGAATCTGTGCTGTGACTGAAAAAAATTGTGAATTAAGCCTTTCCACCACAAAACTATTTGAGCAGAGCAATACAATCTTGCATGGATACGGTAGTGGTGCTTAGATGGAAGACAAGTCTATCAACAGCTATGGAACTTTCATTATCAGAGGCAGTGTATCTCTTAATTCCAGGTGTGTGTGTGTGTGTGTGTGTATGTGTGTGTGTGTGTGTGTGTGTGTAACAGGAAAGAGCTGTTGCCTTCGTGCCTTGCTTCTGGTTGACTACAGTTGGGAACAGAGTGCTGGACTAGATGGACCTTTGGTGACAGTGATTATTGGAGGGGCAGGCTTAATGATTTCATAGGGCTCTTCTTATATTCTTATGTCACATGGGGCAATGAGGCATTGGGCCAGAGACATTGCCTTCAATGAAGCACAGTACAGTGAGATGAAAGGAAGAGGAAGGAAGGAAAGAAATGAAGGATAGGTCCTTCCTCTCTTCGGCTCCTTATGTTAACACGAAGCTGCTGTTTCCATTTATTTATTTATTTATTTATTATATTTAGACCTCACCTTTTTTCCTACAAGGAACCCAAGGCGGCTTACATAATCCTCCTCCTCTCCATTTTATCCTCACAACAACCCTGTGAGGTAGGTTAGGCTGAGAGTCAGTGACTGGCCCAAAGTCACCCAGTGAGTTTCATGACCGAGCGGGGAATAGAACCCGGATCTCCCGAGTCCCAGTCCAACAATCTCACCACTACGCCACACTGGCTCTTTCTACCTGTAACAACTGTATTGGCCCTGGAAGTAACCCTTGATGAATCCAAGATCACATGCACGATACCCATCACCAAATTAAAAGACTGGAGGGGTTGTATCCAATGTTACTCTTTCTTAGAGTAGACCCAGTGAAATGAATGGGCCTTAAGTTAGTCTCTGAGTCTAGGGATGTCAGAGAAATCCAAAATGGATCCAAATGACTTCAGATTTCTGTGAATTCAACCCGCAGATTTCTGCAGCAGACGGGAATATTCAGAGTCACGTGAATCCCATGGACTTGCGGGCCGTTTTTCTACTTCCCAGAACTGCTACACAAATTTAGTAGTACAAAGTTACTGGAAAATACACTAATATCTACACCTTTTAAAACAGCAGCAACATTGTATACGTCTCCAATCTCTCTTTGTAGCAATCTTCTTTGTGTACTCTGCTCAGTGATTGTATCCTGCTAAAACATGAAAAATAGTGTGTGCCAGTAAAAGTTATATGAATTGCAGTGGACATTTTTGACATTTTCATTTCTGGCAATGAACACATGACGGGGAATGGAAGATGCCTGACAATCCATGAAACACACAGAGAACAGATTAAACAAAATGTGGACCTCCTTACCTTAGTCATCATGACTAACTCAAGTTCCAGTCTTTTCAATTGATTTGCTCTCTAACCCTAAGTTTGCTTTGACACTTCCCCTCTGGGTCATTTGTACCATTTTCAAAAGGAGTTTAAAAAATTGTTTAAAAGATATATAGCGAAGTGTTTGCATTGTAACCTTGTATTTTTTTTATGCAAGTATGCTGTGGTATGGGTGAGACGTGAGAAGGGATGACGTTTCTCTGTTCATACTGCCCTGTTCTCATAATATCCTCCCAGCTCTCTTATCCAAGGAACAGGAACGGAAAATGATCTATCTGTGTCTACCAGAGGTCTCTTGCTAATAGTCCAATATAAAGACCATTGCATAGGTCTCTGGGTAATAGAACACTGTGAAAGTGTTTAAGGTATGTTTCCTACTAATACACTAATGTGAAATGGATGTAGTCAAGGCTTAACTGTATTACCTTTCCCCTTCATTCTTTTTTTCCAATGGCCTTTCTCCACTCTAGCTTCACTGCCTTAGATTGCTTTACCTTAGTTAAGTGTCATTTTTTAAAAAAGAGAGAGGTGGGGGGAGGGAGAGAGGGGGAGAGAGAGAGAGAGAGAGAGAGAGAGAGAGAGAGAGAGATGGACTTCAGTCACTTTTCAGGAAAGCAGGAATGGTATTGGCTGCTAAGGTATCAATATTTCATCAGGTCTTTGTTCAGCCCTGGTTTTAGCTTTTCTTAATGGTGCACTTTACCAGGCAGCTTTTTCATACATCATTAAACAGCAGCTATAGTAGTGTGCCCTGTTTCTGATTTACCGTAGATAGTAATGTTTAAGATCACATTAACAGCACACATGCTCTCAGCTATTTGGGCAGCATCCTAGTAATGAACAGTCAATAGTATTTCTAAATTAGTCTGCTCTGGAACTCTCGTTATTGAATGAAATAAGTATCCTTGGGTCTTCCAGTGGAGACAATTCCAATGTGTGGCAATTAATTTGATATCTAAACTAATCTTTTGGTTCCTCCCCCGCTCACTTATACGCTGGCCTTCCAAAGTAAAGCATGGGGATGACATTTAAAAATGGGGAGGGTCCCTAGGCTGGAACCGAGCTCAACAACCACTAGGAGCGTTCCCATTCCTTAAGGACTAGTTGATTGTTCCAGCCAAATTTTGGTGATGAACAAGGAAAGCAAAACATGCTGATATATATATATAAAAGCAACTATGTGCTCTTCCAGCAGAAGAACAAAAACCAACCCAAAAAATCCTTCTGTTTATTTTATTTATTATATTTATACCCCACCTTTTTTCCTTCAAGGAACCCAAGGTGGCTTGCATAATCCTCCTCCTCCTCTCCATTTTATCCTCACAACAACCCTGTGAGGTAGGTTAGGCTGAGAATCAGTGACTGACCCAAAGTCACCCAGTGAGTTTCATGGCTGAGCGGGGACTAGAACCCGGATCTCTGTTGTCCACCCTTCTGTAGAATTGCATGCAGTACATAAGATGGGTGGTGAAGACAACCTTGTTCCATCAAACTTTAATAGTTAATGGCGCTCTGTTTTTATTATTCATCCCCAGATTTATTAGTTTTTTGTAGCTTATATATTTTACTCTTTTTATTGTTTTTATTTGTCCATTGCCTCAAGTACCCATTGTGCAAAGGGTGATCCAAAAATGTTCTAAATAAAATAAAGAAGGAAAAGCTTCGTATTTTTTTGCAGACAGCATGGCTTCCGAATAAGCTAGCTAAGGGAACAATGCACTGTCAGAATTTTGGCAACTCATGTTACTCCTCCTGTCCCTACTTCCAGGAGTTATATGAATCCTATATACCAGCATGCTTCAGTGTTTGAACATATGAGAATGTGAAGGGACTTCCTCCTCTTCTGTGTTTGTCACCCTCCGCAGAGCTCTAATCTAACATGTACAATGCTATGATTCGGGCTCCCCCTTTGAAAGAACTTTCTTTCCAAAGATAACATGTTAACTTTGCATGTGGAGGAAGTTTTTGATATGGGGACCAATCATCTGATACCCCACCTGTATTCTCAGATGATACAATCCTGTGGGGATTATCACATGCTCTCCTCCCCCAATGTTTGAATCGATTCTTAGTTTGCTTAAATATAAGTGTTGGACTCGACTTACCTGAGTTATAGATGGCATATCCATTACTAAGGATGAATGTAGGCTTTTTCTTTCTTCCTTTTTGGCCAGCAGCACGTGTTGGTCACCAGGTGGTAAACAGGTTGTCTGAAAGGGTTCCAGTACACAATGGACTCTGTAGCTAACCTGCAGAAAAGTAGCAGGAGATGTATGGTATTTACCACTTGTTATCCCCCACCCAAAGTCAGTTCATCTGATTTCCACCATATTTTTTTGGCCAGTCTCCACTAGTTAAACATAAAAATAAAAATCCACCTTCTGCACACTTGCAAACAAATTGCTCAGTGGCTGGGTGCCAATGCTCAATGGACCCATCAATTATGCTTTCAGTATCAAGTCTCAGGTCAGTTGTTCATTGGCTGCATACCACCACAGCACAACCACTTTGCAGAAGTTGCACAGCAAAATGGTGTGACTGCTGGTACGATCACTACGGTGTCATCTGGCCGGCTGTGGTGTTCCAGTTCATCCTATATGGCTCATTCTTCACTTCCTTCAACCATTGTTTCCACCTTTTGCCATATCCTCATGACAGTGTAGATACAGCATCAGCTATTTCTGTCAATGGGGTTCATGGTAATACCATTCCCATTTTTTGTAGGCAGTAGGGTTTTGTCTAGTACTGTGCCAAATATTTCTCCCACATGTTTTCCAACCATTCTCATTCAACTTGATAGAAAATGATTTGCTTTCGAAAAGAAATTCAAAGAAGAAGAAAATTTTGGAGTAATTCTCATGGGTTGGTTCTGGGTTCCTCTGCTCACCTGACTAACACAGGAAGACATCATGACTTAATCCCTCCCATAGGGCTTTTTCAGATCAGGAACCACAGGCAGCCTGGGAGACTGCAGAGCAATGGGGAGATGGGTAATAGAAAGAAACACACGCCACCCTCGGCCACCTTGCAGTGCTCAGGTAAGCTCAAAAACACCACCAAAAGAAATTCTAAAGAAATTCTAAAAACATCCTGAGAATGAGGAAGAAAAATCTAAGTCTCTTCCATGGGGGAAGAAAACGTTCAGGAAAATGGAGGACAGATTTTGGCACAGCACCCCACCTTTTCCTTGGAGCTGGACACAACACTATGCCCCCCTCACACCTGCTAAATGGATTTCAGGGACATAGCAGTATTATCAGCACCTGCATTAGAGACAAGATATATCCACAATCACCCCTCAGAAATGTAACACTTGGGAGATCCTGCAGAAGGTGCTGAACCCTGAAGAATGGCAACTAGAGCTGAGCCAAAATTTCTCAGAATCCATTTTTTCTCAGAAAAGTTATGAGATTTTTCTGTTCTTTCCCCTGCCCCCCAGTGTGTGTGTGTGTGTGTGTGTGTGTGGTGGCTGCCTTCCCCTGCCAATTGTGAGGCCTACCTGTGAGAAAGTGTTGGAGAATTTCACCTCCCCTTGGATAAATTCATTGAAATTGTCCCTCCAATTTCTCTGCCCACAAATAGGGTGGAGACTGGAGAATTTTGAGAGGCCATTTGTGCACAGCTCCAGTTTTGTCCTTAGTCACCTTTGTGTACGAGCATCATCATGTCTCATTGCAATCAACAGTACTTAAGACTAAGGGTTTAAATCATTTTACATGGGACCTAAGGGCACTCAACTTCCCCTGACATGAATGATTTATCCAAAATGAAAATATGTATTTGAAATCCTAGATCAAGAAATCTAAATTAGCTGCCCAGTTAACCAAATTTCCATCAACATCTACTGGGTTGATGGATGCGAAGCATTTATGGGGAGAAATACGTTGCCAGCCTAGCTCTTCATGAGTCAGTTGGAAAATTCCAGATACCACCAAATTCCTTTCACTTCAATAGGAGCTCTCCCCCTGCCCCATGTGTGCGCGTGTGTGTAACGTAAGCCCTAGTCAGGTGTTCTTCTTTTGAATACAATCAACATGCAAGGGGTGGGGGAAGAACATGCCTCTTCTGGCCCCAATTCAACGCTATTCATTGCCCTCCATGCGCTGGAGGTAAATGCTTGCAGTGGGAAACAGCCTTTGAAACCATGTGAGAAGCCAACATGAATAGTGAAGGCTCCCCAGTTCAGACATTATCCTTCCAATCTCTGGAGGGCAATGGAGGGGGCAGAGCTAGCATGGTCATCTCCCCCCCCCCCCGTGCAGGTTGATTGCACTAAGAAGAAGAAGAAACTGAATAGCTCTATATGTACAAAATGGAGACTTCGGGGAAAACGGCACCATTGACCTTTATATCAAGGAGAAAGGAAAAGTTAACTGGATACATTTGAAAAGAAATTGTATTTGGCCATCTCTCAAAATGCATGAGTGGTTACTTGTGAAACTACTCTGGATATCCTTGCTATACCGAGTCACAATACCGAGATCATGTGTGATTACTTTCTGCTACAGAAGAGAAGTTCTGCAATATATGACTTCAGCACATTTGGGGAACGTGTGTGCGGATTCCTCTTTGATTCTGTCAGTTCTTTGGTTCAAGGTTGTCTGCACTTGAGAAAAACGTTGCCATGTGAGAGTCCCTGCACTGACCAATGTTACATTAATAATATACTGTTGAATCTCAGTAGAAGAACAAAGACAAATAGCTTGGTTATTGTACTCCAGAAATGTTTTTAACTTTGAAATATCTCCTGCAACACCCAAGGTGATGGGACATCACTGCAAAATAGCCAGAAGCTAAATATAGCATGTACTTGCATTACATATTAATACAATAAAATCTAATTTCATGACCTTTACGGGGGGCGGGGGAACTACCCAGTGTTTGTCAGTTATCCCTGTTCTTTTCAACTTATTGGCCAGAACACAGGAGGAAAGCAGGCAGGGTTTTACATCTTAGTGAGCAGTTAGGTAAAATACTGCCTGCATGCCTCTACTTCTTTCCACAGGTATAAGGGGTAATGCTTGTGCATGTGTAATAAAGGTTGAAAATTCAGGAAATGGGCCTAGAATATCCCTGAGGGGAAGAAGCCAGGCTTCCTTGGTTTCTACGGTCCTGGGCTACATCCAAAAACAGTCAGATACCTTTACAAAGATTTCCCACCCAAACCCCTACCCTTCTGTTTTGGAACTCTTGATCAGGATTGCTGTCCTAGGCAAGTGATACAGCTAACACAAGGCAGACACCAGCAGGAATGGCTGGATTTGAATAACCTTTGGCTCTTTCTCTGAGCATTAACTGACCTGCTGACCACCAGCCTTTTCATCCCAAGCCACAGTAGTCACAGTACTCTTTTTTCTGCTCCTTTATGTATACTCTCACACACGGAGTTCTACCTTTGTATTATGAATCAGTTCAATGGTTTTCAAACTGTGTTCCAGGGAATCTTGAGGTTCATCAGAAGCTTCTCAGGGGTTCTTCAATGAGAAGATCAGAAATGAGAGGCAACCTTCGCTGAATGACAGCGTTAATGCCCATTGCCAATCTTCCCTGCAATGTGCAGCCACAGGGAAGTTCTGGGTGTATTCCAGGGACACAATATCCATTCACACAGTGCAATGGTGAGGCCCAGCTGTAAGTAGCCAGGATGCATTGAGTGTATGTCCTAGAACAGGGAGGCCAACTTGTGGCCCTCCAGATATTTTGGCTGACAACTCCCATCAGCCCTAGCCAGCATAACCAATGGTGAGAGATGATGGGAGTTGTAGGCCAAAATATTTGGAGGGCCTCGAGTTGTCCACCCCTGCCCTAAAATATGCCCCAGAATCCTCTGCAACTATAATACACAGGGGTGCAGTCTGTGGTAGGCACAAAGGTATTCCTTAGCAGACATGTTGACATGGAAGGTGTTCCCTGAAGGAAGTCTGAAAGCCACTCAGTTACTCTCCAATAGCTCCTGCCCACTGGCTTCTCTACAGTGGCTACTAGCCACTATGGTCCGTTTCATAAGTGTCTGTGCAAACCATCTAGGACTATGATTTAAAAAAATGTTCACCACCCACCCCCAATTTAATTTAGTGAGGGCTTGTATACACGTTGTTTCCTGTACCCCTGCTTCAGCTTTTATCAGCAAGAGGAAGCACATGAGAATGGTGCTCCCCCAGGCGCTGCTTGTAAGAAAGGGTGGATTTGCCCCATCCCTTCCTGATGGAGCACAAAAGGGACAGGCTAGCACCACCTGGGCCAACTGGGAGTGAAGGGCAACTCACTTTTGTGAAGGAGTGCCTTGTTATCCTTGGCCTCTTTCTTCTCTGAAGCAGGGGCCCCCAACTCAGGATCTAACAATATCAGATTAGCCAGTGTGACATTAGCCACTTATTTACTGGGGGGCTGAGTAGTAATCATTTTTGGCAAGTCCCTCAGTGGGTATTGGGGAATACATTTTTCTCTTACTCTGCACTAGGAAAACTAATTGTGTGAGGTTAGGTGTCATCAGGGATGGGGACTCGGACTCGAGGACTCGACTCGTGAGTCGGACTGAGTCCCCCCTCTGACTCGACTTGGACTCGAGTCCCAATATTTTTAATGGGACTCGAGACTCGACTCGGGACTCGAGACCAAGGACTCATCAACATCCCTGGGCTGTTGACGAGTCTTCTGGCTGTGCCAGAAGGAGCGCGATCACCGGTGAAGAGCGCATGGAAGCGAGGCGCGCCGCTGCTCAGCCACTATGGACAGCTACCAGGAGCGCAGCCCCAACGATGTGTTGAGATTTATTTTGATTGATGTGTTGTTGTGGGGGGTTTGGATTAGGGTCAGACATTTTGGGTTTGGCTGCCTCTGCCTGCCTGTTTGGGGTTCCCTGCCTCCTCTGCCTGCCTGGTTATTTTGGGTTTGTCTGCCTGGTCTGTTCTTGCCAAAATCAGTTGCAGAGTTTTGAAATAAAAAGGCACACTTGTGCCTAGAATTTATTTAAGCCACACATCTGAAGTAGCCTTATTTTGTTGGGGGGAAACCCCATTGATTTTAATAGGGACTCGTGGAGTCAGTTTTGGGAGTGACTCAGGACTCGTGACTCGTGAGTCACCATTTTGGACCAAGGACTCGGACTCGGACTCGAGACTCGGGTCCAAAGACTCGTGACTCGACTCGTGACTTGAGACCAAGGACTCTTCAACATCCCTGGGTGTCATAATATGCTTTGAATGGCCATGCTTCCCATGATGGTCCTGACCAGCAGCAGGTATGGTCCTGCAGGGAGTGGTGAGCACTCTGAAGCATCTTAACGGTGATCTTACTCTAGCTACCTCTCAGTGCCAACCAGCTCATGGGGGACATTGGGAAGGGAACCACCCTTGGATCCTGAAAGCTTTATCACATCTCAGGCTGACCAGCTAGGGAGAATTGGAGCAGTCATATGCTCCTTCAGCATACCTTTAATGCAGTGTTCTCCAGCCTTGGGTCCCCAGATGTTTTTGGCCTACAACTCCCAGCATGCCCCAGCCAGCTCTGCCCATTGCCCGTTAAATGAGTGATCCAGTGCTGGGAGTAAGGTGGAGTCACCCAACTAAGGTACCAACCCAGTGGGAGGTTCTCCCAGCTTTGCCCTTAAGTTTTCGGGAGGCCCATACCTATAGAGTTAAGTTAGATATTACAAATAAGCAATGGTGTAGTGGTAAATTTTGAAGTGCGGGCACTCGTCTTGACTGTCCCGATAGCCATGTCCCCAAAGAGAGTCCAAAAATGCAGGCAGCTGTGTTGAACCATATCAACAAATCAATTCAAGCAGTTTCCACCTCCACCGGAAGCAGGTCTTTTATAAGCTAATGGGTCTTACTTGCACATATTGATGCTGGGAAACTTCATTTACTCCCAGCTGCTGTGGGGATTGCAACTAAGCTTAAAGGGAACATGGAAGTCTGCGTGGTGACAGATGACATAATCGTCCCTGCTAATCAAAACGTCCTGGTGCTTTGATCCTGTGAATCCTGGTTCCACTACACCACCGCTAATAAGTTGCTGTTTGTTGCAGATCCTTGCAAGTTAATAAAGTGGTGGCTTTCAATCCTATACGTTGTCTCTTGTCTTCATTCCATGATGTGTGGTAAACAATACCTAGAGAAGCAGAAGCAATTGATGCACCTTCATTCTGCATCACATTAGGATTTTCACCTGTTCATCATTTTAATGGATTATTCCAATTTCAGGTACTTTTTCCATAGATGAGTAGAATTCTTTCTATGAACAGAGTTGTTCCACATCTTCTGAATTGTCAGAACTATGTTTCTGAAAGGATTTTAATCATGTCTGCCTTCACTTTTAAAAATATGTTTGAGGAGGAACAATCCTCAGGCAATAGAAAAAAAGAATCCATCACTCCTTTCCTCCCCACTCCCACCCACAAGGTTTATGCAGTTCCATCATTATTATTAACAACAACAACAACAACAACAACCATCATCATCATCATCATCATCATCATCATCATCATCATCATCATCATCATCATCATCTTTGAAGACTTTTTAATTCAATCTGCATTTTATTAATTGTTCTCCAGAGGATTCTCAGTACTGTTTATTTTGGAATGTTTCTGGATATATTTTAAGAATCATGATTTTATATTTGTATTATTCTATTATTGTTGTTGTTGTTGTTGTTTGTATTATTCTATTATTATTGCTCTATTTATTGTTTGTACACCACCATGTGAGGGCTTTAAGTCTGAAAGGCATTTAGAAATCTGCAAAGAAAGTAAGAAAGAATGAAAGGCTTCTCGAGAGATCAAAGAGCAACAGCAAGGGAGCTTAAAGAACAAATAAAGTTACATTGTTTTGTAGAAATGTCTTGCATGGTGTTGCTTGTCTTTCCTGCTGGAATTGCAACATAGGATAACAAACAGCCTTAAATCAGGGGTGGGCAGAAAGTAGATCTCCAGATGTTTTGGACTTCAACTCCCAGCATTCAACTCTATTGGCCATGCTGGCAGGGGCTTCTGAAGTCCAAAACATATGGAGATCTACCTTCTGCCCACCCCTGCCTTAAATGACCATTAGACGTTAGAGGCCTGTTTTCCATTTCCATATTTAATGACAGAAATTATAAAACAACAATAATTTTAAAAGTTGTGATTATACTTGGTTGCAATTGTTCCTTGGATATCATACTTGCTTTGTCTCACTGATTTGATGAATGGCTAGACTTTTCATAGTTTGCCATGCCAGTATAAAAAACTAAATCTTCACTCATATTCATCTTGCTTTTGGGCAGATTCGGGCTTCCAACTCCCACCCTTCAGTTACTATCTTCAAAACAGAATGTTATAGATCGGAATGTGTCTAGTGCAAAAGGTAGCACAGACTGAGGAATGTACACCGCCCAGAGAGCTTCGGCTATTGGGTGGTATAGAAAATGAATGAATGAATGAATGAATAATAAATAAATAAATAAATAAATAAATGTATCCAAATGGGATTTGGCTCCCAAATTTGTGATCTTGCAAATAACTTCTACTTCTCTTTACAGATAGATACCTTATTGGAAACTATTCGTTGCCTCAGTCAGCATTTCAACTCTTCTGCTAGAACTCCCTCATATCCAAGCTGAGACACTTCCAATATGCAGTTATTTTACGTATATTAGAGATTTCATTATTTCAAAGCAATATGTGAAATGACCAATACAGGAACAGCAGGACTTCATGTGTGTGTGTGTGTGTGTGTGTGTTTGTTTGTGTGTGTGTGTGGGGGGTTATTAATTAATTAAGTCAATAACTAATGTAAATATTTACCCAAGGAAACATATCCTCTGATGTAATTACATTTGGATTCTTCCATGCCTAGAATTGAAATATAATTTTCCAAATGATTTGTGTTTGCAGTTCGATGTGAGACTATGGAGATATATGAGGGTTACATAACTGGAGCCAATGGGTCTCCTCCACCATAGCATTTTGCTGACTTTTATTGATGGTAAACCATCGCAGTGGATCCAGATCAACAGCGGTTGTTCAAATTCCACCAGCATAATTCAAACTGGATCAGCAAGGAAAATGGTAGGAATAAGAATGCTGTGGTTGAACCATATAAACTGCACTCTTCCTAATTGGGACATGCTTCATCAGGTAATCAACTTAATCAGGACCTTTCCCAAGGAACCCAATTAAAAGTTTAATGACACCGAGTGGCACGGACTGCTGCTTAATTGGGATGATAATTCTGTTCTCTGTAATTGGGATGCTAGAAGGTGATTAAAGGAACCAGAACAAGGAGAGATGTCCTTTGTGATTTTCACAAGCTGACAGTAATTTGCCTTCTTTCAAAGGGCCTCTGTCACTGGTGCTTCTGCCCACGTTTCCAGACTCTAACAGACTATTGTTGCAATGTAACTAGTTCCAAGATGGTAATAATACTATGCAAGGCTGGTAACAGTCAACCTCACAATCATTCTTAAGTTAAAATGTGTTGGAGGCCCAAGCAACAAGCCAGTTCTTGACCTATGCTCTGAGAGATGTTACAATAAAGGGTATTTGCTGAACATACCAAAGGTCTACAAAAGCTGCCTTCATATATATAAGACGTGTGTGTGTGTGTGTGTGTGTGTGTGTGTGTGTGTGTGTGAGAGAGAGAGAGAGAGAGAGAGAGAGAGAGAGAGAGAGAGAGATGTTGTGTATGTGGGTAGATAGATAGACATACAGGCGGACAGATCAGCCTTCCCCAACCTAGTACCCTCCAGATGTTTTGGACTACAACTCCCACCATCTCTGACCTTTGGCCATGTTGGCTGGGGCTTGTGGCAGTTGTAGTCCAAAAACATTGGGAGGGCACTGGTTAGGGAAGGCTGCCTTATTTCAATCCTAGTTTCTGTTTTTATTGCTGCTGACACATTACTTCAACATTCCTATGGATAAATACCTGCAACTTCCAAGGCACATGGCCCACAGACCCAGCAGAATCCTGAACATCCTCATTTCCATTGTTAAAAAAGAAAGAGATGCCCCATGTGATCCATTTTTTGCTTAGATTCCTGCTCCTAGGGCAATTTTTAGGGTTGGATCTTTCACTCCCCCAGTGGAAGGACACTGCTTGTCGGACAGAACCTCTGCATCCTCTCCCCTCCCCTGATCCCCCCCCCAAACCTGCTCCAGAGGGATTTGGGTGGCATGCACGGGCTTCTGCAGGAAGGAGAGGACACAGAAGTCCTGTTATTCAAGCAGTGTCCTTCCATTGGCGGAATGAAGGATCTGGAGCCAACCCTTTGTGCTCTTTTGTTTCACTCAAACGGTGGACATTTTTGTACTGAATCCCTCATTCAGAATGGTCTTGTTCTGTCAAGGTGGTAGTCACTTCTAGTCCTGCTTTGACTGGTGGTCTATACATAGAATAATACAGCAGTTCTTCTGGGACATCCTGCAACAAGCAACATCCATTGAGGATAGCTTCGTACCCATGTACAAAATACACAGTTGGGATGGGTACACACACATGCACTTTATAAACTTCTGTTTTTCCAGAGGAGGGAGGAACAGAAAGACAAGGCAATGGAGAAAATGTCAATCCCTAATTCTGTGTATTTTAAAAGAGAAAGTGACAGATATATAGATATAGATATAGATATATGCATAAATCCTTCATAACTGATGTGTATTTTGTACTTGTGTAAGTGCACACCCATGTACAAGATATAGCTGAGATGTTTCTCTGTGTGATACAAATATCCTCTGATGCTGAAACTATTAGTGGGGGAATATCTGGAAGAAGGAAACAAAATAAATGAAACCCCCCAAACCTAGAAACAGAAATTGATTTTCTCCCTTTATAATGAAGTTTCCCAATTATCTTCTTGATATTTTTGTTTGTTTACAACAGCTGTGGCCACAGGTAGCAAGGACACTAACCACTCCACCTTGAAAATTAAATTATTTTAATGCATGAATCGCTGCTGACAATTGCTTGATTGTTGTTGTTTGTAATAAGTAGTTAGGCAAACATGGCAGCCTAAATGCATTTTAAGCCCAATGAATTTGTACAGTTTGGGGCCTATTAGGGTCACCTATGTTTTATTTGTTGCTATGACTCCCTTCTGCTTTCTATCAGCCATTACTCCAAAGAATGGCTCTAGCACCCTGCCACATTATTAATTTATAAACTAGCCCAGAAAGTGGCCCTTCCATGGTAAGGTTTACACTTTCTCAATAGTAATTAAGCACTGGTTAATTGTTACATCAGTGCAGAAGATTCTGCGCTAGTTCTGAGCCTCTCATGTTAAATCTCACTTCAGACTGTTGTGGATGAGAGTGTAACTACTTCTGTCCAAAGGCAACTGAGGAGCAATCACGTTGGGTGAGGGCACACTGGTGGCTAATGGAATATTTGTACCATGGGAAAGACCTATATTGATTGTGTGGAACAAACTGTTCTATACACCACTGTGTGAGATCGCTTTGATTCATATATGGACCTTCCCACTATCCAATGGCACATTCCTGCTTGTAAATCCCCTATTGTGAGTGAAACTGTGTATACACTAGTACAGTTTTTAGAGTAGGGATGAGTAACTTTGGGGGCTCCAGGAACAATTTCAACTCCCAGGGCCTGCACTGTACACCACCAGATTGTGGTGGCAGGAGGGGCAAAACAATCAACAGCAGCAAACCACAACGGTGGTCTTAAAGAGCCACACATTTAGCATTGGCGTTTAAAGCTAAATTTGGCCTGTTAAGGCCACCATTGCTGTTTGGTTTTTTGCTACTGCCGCAGCTGCCATGGCAGCAAATTGGGCAGTGGCAGGGGATGGGGGCACATTTAAGGCCAAGGAGGTCCTCATGCAGCCCACAGGCCACGTGTTGCTCACCCCTGAGTTAGAGGCTAGAGCAGTGTTCTCCAACCTTGGGTCCCCAGATGTTTTTGGCCTACAACTCCCAGCATGCCCCAGCCAGCACTGGCTGGGGCATGCTGGGAGTTGTAGGCCAAAAACATCTGGGGACCCAAGGTTGGAGAACACTGGGCTAGAGCTAAAACACCAGTGAATGAGAGTATGAGCGGATTTCCCAGGTACAGGATTCCGGTCCGCATTCTTTCGTGCTCCCATTCCTTTTCAGTCATGACGTTCCATGGGTTCTTCGGCAAGCTACCGTCTGTGTCAGCCTAACATCCATCGCAATGAGCCTAAGTTTCAAAGTGGCATTCTGACCTTTTCCCTCCCTCTCCTTTTTGAAGTGAAACCAACATCAGCCTGGAGGAAGTCTCCATGCTGGGGCACAGGAAAGGATGATAGAAGGAGGTTGCTTAATTCTTTATCGTCGGGGTGTTTTTCACCCTCCTGAGGTTGCTTTCTCACCTGTGGGAGCAAGACAGAAGTCCATCCTTGTGTCTTTCTGATATCTGGATTTAAAAAATTAAGCTAAACCAGGGAGGGTGATTTTGAGCTGGAAAACAACTATAGGGTAAAGCAGCCTCAGTCTCACCCACCTTCCCTCCTCCCTGAATCGCAGACTGCACATTGATTTTGGCATTTTAAAAACACACAGAGGGGAAAGAACATGCAGAACACTGTATAATGTGTAGTTCGAGCCTAAGTGAGGAGCTTTGTACACTAAACGGTGCTATAGCATTTAATGGCAACTTTGTTTGACCACTTACCATCCTGGTAGCTTTCCTCTGAATCCTTTACAACATGCCAACATCTCCCTGAACCATGGCACCCAACAGTAATTACTTCCTGAAAAATCTTCCAACCTGGCACAGAAACTCACTTCTCTCTCTCTCTCTCTCTCTCTCTCTCTCTTTGTATGATGCAGTTGGACATCTCAAGTGATCCATCCAGCTCTCCTTCCGTCTGTACCAGAACTTGCCTCTATTTCACTTCGTGCCAGCTGCATGGAAACTTGCACGGCAGTTGTGCTGGCAAAGCCCTGCACCATCCGCTCCATCTCTCACCACTGACAAAGTGCAATAAATACATTCTAATAAATATATATTTGGATCAGAAGCATTTCTGAGCTGCTTAGCCGAGTGCAGATCTCGTCCTTTGTACACATATTTGTACAAAGTGTTGCCTGTAATTTTAAAGATGCTTGCCTGAGGGAGGTTTCATTTTTCCATTGAAGTCCCCTTGATTTACTGTATGCAATATGTTACAGCTTCCTTATTTGCTCCTCTGGGACACTTACTGACAGTAAATCTCTATTAAAATATTCTTCCATATGGTTGCATGAAAATTTTATTGCAGTGAGCCTGAGGCTGAAGGTCACAGCTGAGTAGCTGCAGTTAAGCAGTGCAGTCTATAGACTCGGAGGTACATCTGTTCTGGGAGTGAGAGTAAAATTAGAATTTTACTCTCAATAGCAATTCTCTAAACTAGTTACACTTGTTTACTGTTGCAGGCCTGGACCAAAGCAATACCTTCCATATACATGTCACAGGGTATTGTGGCGACATGATTTAGGTCGTAAACTCTGATCCAGAAATTGCAAAAATGTGGAGGTCACAGGAGAGAGTCCCTAATGTATATTTCATTTACGATACATGAAAATTTAATAACCTCTCACATGATTGGACTCTGTGGCTTGCTTACATGGTTTTTGGCATGGAATTCATTGTTTGCTGAAATGTTTTCTGGCCAGCATATCATACAAACTTGGTAAACGATACAAAATATTATTTTTAATCAGCTACTTGAGAGTGAATAGATGGATGCACCGGGCTGTTACTAACCCAGCAGTGTTAGGGAGAGCTGCCATCATGCCAGTTGGCCCAGTCTTGGGATGCTGATGTAGTACGGGAGTGCCCACTCTTTGTAAAAAGCTTGGAAAGATGCTCAAAAATGTGTTCCATTCTGGAGATCACCACGCATGGGGTGTTACACATTACTCCAAACATTATGTTTAGTAATTGATGCTGGGGTCAGCCAAATGTTAATCTACAGCTTGTTTTTGCTTGAAGAAAATAATAGGGATGTTTCTAGACCCGTCTCGTTGAGCAACAACAAGATCGCTATCAAAAGGAATCTGTGCCCATGCTGTCCTTTCCAAACCCCATGTGGCACACAATTGGAGGACTTTCAAAGAGGAATCTGCCCTAAAATGTGTCCATGACATCTAGCCCGTTTGGAATTACAAACACAGTATGGGGCTAACTCCTCTGGAGCAATCCTACATGGCTGATTTTTTGGAAGCAACTTTTCTCATCAGATTTCAATTGACAATGCAGAAGGACAGACTTTCCCTGCTTGTTGTCAAACGCAAGATGTCCCCATCAAAGCAGGGTTTCTGTAGGCTTTGATTCTGTGTGGGAGCATTGAGTGGTGGCGGCGGCAGGGAGATGGACAGAATTCAACTTCCTGAGAATCTCGACTTCCCTTTTTATTTTATTTTATTTTATTTATTTATTTATTTATTTATTTAAAAACAAGTTTCTTTCTTGCCCTTTTGGTTGCAAGCTATGGTTGAAAGAGTGTGGCCAAAGAGTGGCTGAAAAGATCCCAGTTTGTGATGATTGGGGCCTGGGGGTATTCAGTGCCCTACATTTAGTGGTCATCTGCACCACTAAATTATGAAAATAGCAGAGTGAATTATGTAAATGTGTATTTTTTATTGTACATTATACAGAATCAGAATCCAGGGGTTTTTTTTGCAGCACAAGTATAGATAACCTAGGCACAAGATGCAGACTACACGATGCTTCCTCCACTCATTTTATTCTCACAGCAACCCTGTGAGGTAGCTTAGATAAGAGAGAGTACTGAGATGTGGTGAGTTTTATAGCTGAGCTGAGGGGGGGATCTGAACCTCCCCAGGCCTTGTTCAGCACCACCCCCCTACACAGACTCTTTATTTATTTGTTTGTTTGTTTGTTTATTATTTATCTGCAGCATTTTTACCCCACTCTTCAGCCAGAAAAGGCTCCCAGAGTGGCTTACAAAGATTAATAATAAGGCGGTCCCTGCCCTCAGGCTTACAATCTAAAAGACATGACACAAAAGGAAAAGGGATTGGGTGGGAGGAGGAAGAAAGCAAAACTCAGGCACCAGTTCTTAGTTACAAGGTTCTTAAAGATCTTCTCTCTTTTTTTCTTTTTTCGGGCAGGGAAGGGCAAAACAAGCTCCGTGCAGCTGTTCCTTCTTTGACCAATGAAGGGGGCCAGGCTGGTCTCCCCCTTGCCGTGATGTTACTCCTGGGAGGCATGGAGTGCAGCCTCCCAGTGGCCCTTGGTTCTCTGGCTGATGGATGAGGCCAGAGTCGGCCACCCCAGGGAACTGTCAGTTGGAGCTGTGTGTTCCTTCCGGCAGGGAGGGATGATGCGAGCTCCCTGCAGCTGCTCCCTCTCCGGCTGATGTGTGGGGCCAGGTTGGTCTCTCCCCCTTGCTGTGATGTTACTCCTGGGAGGCAGGGGGTGCAGCCTCCCAGTGGCCCTTGCTTCTCATTACAAGTAGGTATAGCTTAGCTATACATTTTCAAGGCTCTGTTAAATCTACTCATAGGGCATCATTTTTGTTTCTTCAGTCCATGTTTTCCATCCTTCTGTTTTAAATGAGAAAATGGAAAGAGCTTGGGGATATATATATTTTTTTTAACCTTGTAAAACCTCTGTACGAAAAGAGCCACCATCACAGGGAATGTGGTGCGAGCACGGAAGCCAGCCAAGCAGAATCCTGAAATCTCGGGGCACAGCAGGGGGAGATCTGAGCATGACTGGGATTGTACTTTGTGAGGCATCCTGAAGCAGAGGGTCGTTCAGCAGGAAACAAAAAAGTGGCTCCGAATCAGTGTTGCTGGACTTTCAGAAAACAAGGAAAACCTTATATATATTTTTTAAGTCCTAGACACCCCAGGTTACACAAGTCCAAACAAAATTTAGCAAAAGCTCTATCCATAGCATATTATTTATATGCTATTTGACCGGAAAGTAGGAAAGCCCTTTTTTATGTTCTGGCGTTTCTATTTCTCCCATTCGTGCTTACTTAAGAAATCACTGAAAGAGACGTTTTAAGTATATTCTGGCCAGGATCCAAAGAGCTACTTTAAGCATACCTAAGAACTTGGGCATGCCCATTGGGATTTTTGACTCCCTCCTCCTTCTTCAAACAGCAAAAACCCCTGCTGTATCACAACCTGCCTTTAAAAGTGCCCTCCATTTCAAAAGCAGTTTTCACTGTGGTATGAGTGAGAGGCTGTTCTTGGAGAAACCCAAACCCATAGCACCCTGAGGCTTGCAGAAATAGTTGCACTGTTCTTTGGATTCAGATGATTAGAGAGAGAGTCAGAGTGAGTGTGTGTGTGACACACACACACACACACACACAGATGAATAGGTTAATATAGATGAGATAGATATAGAAATATATAGATATATAGATTAGAATCTTATTTTATTTTATTATATTTTTAAATCGCCCATCTGGCCGGTCACCCGGCCACCACTGCTGGATCCCTGTGGTTATTTGAAGGGAAAGTACTTTTCACATACAAATTAGAAAAGAGTCATAACCGAACATTAATAGAATAGATTAATATAGATGAGATAGATATAGATAGATATATAGATTAGAATAGATTAATATAGATGAGATAGATATAGATAGATATATAGATTAGAATAGATTAATATAGATGATGTAGATATAGATAGATACAGATATAGATAACATGGGGTGGCTGACCTGTTCCCAGAATGAACATCTGGGAATGTTTATTCTCCTAAGGAATGAAGTTTTCTCTTCACCCGTACTTTTGTTCTTGCTTTTTGGTGGTCAAACTCTATGGTTCAGAGACCAAATCCTCTTGCTGCATTATCAAGCATTTCTTGCTATAGCGATTAAATTTTGCAGAAGGCAATTGAACAATTCAATATTTGGGGCATTAAAATCAGCCATTCTGATATCTTTCTTCCTTTTTTTTCTTTTTCTTTAAATGTGTGGGCTAATTAGATGTGAACTGAGTCCTTGCATAAACATTAATTAATTCACTTGTACCCTATTTTTCAAAGAAGATAGATATCGGCTTGCTGTAATATTTTACCAAAGTGGATGCATTCTGGGTAGACTTGAAATGAATTCCCAACCACACTCTCCCACATCCCTGACAAGCCAATAAAAATGATATTAGGTGATTAAATGTAGGAATAAAAAAGAAGGCCGACATAATGATAAACTGTAATGAAGTCAAACAGCTGGCAGACTCCTTGGTGAATTTGCCACCTGATGGCTTGTACTAAGATCCAGGCAATGCCTCCAGCTTGCTAGTCAGCTGGCAACCACTGGTATACACACTGAACATTACCTCCCATTCATTAATTGGCTTGCTGGAAACTTGCTTTCTTGCCATTAGGATGGAAAACATCTTTTTCATATGTGTGAGAGAGCGTGGCCTATTTGTTATGTACAGGAACACTTGATTAATGTTGATAAATTACCACCGGCTAATCTGCAGACACACAGGGATGGATTTCTGATATCAAAAGTCACACCGAGGCTTTCTTCCTACGTAACTTTGAGAGAATTTGACTCAAGGTGAGATGTTGATGTAGCAATTAGCTTTGGAGAGAGAAAGATCTCTCTGATTTTAAATTTTCTAACATATATGCATTAGGCACTTTGGCTAAGTGAGTAACTTCAGGTAATCTAAAGTGGCTGGAATTTGGTTGGGATGGTCAAAACCACCTCTGACCACACTGCAACCTTCCCCTCACCTCTCCACCCTTCCTTCCATTGCTCTGCTACATTGTTCTCTCTGCTGCTACTTTGGAAACTGTAAGGCATTTTGGTCATGTGTTTGGGTCAAATGTCAACTCCTATATTTTCAGACTGCACATGTGCACAGGGGACAGGGGATTCAGAAGCCACCATGTTTGGTCAGGGCTTATGGCAGTGGAATACACCAGGAACTGTCACAGAGCACAAGGGATGTGTCTCTGCCATTTGTAGTTGTGCTTGAGTATCTAAACACAAACACTAGAAAAGGATGGGCAAATTGTGGCCCTCCAGATGCTTCAGCCTACAACTTCCCTTATCCCATTCCATTGGCTATGCTGGCCAGGGCTGAAAGAAGTTGTAGGCCAAAACATCTTGAGGGCCACAAGTTGCCCACCCCTGCACCAGAGAGTAAAATACAAATACTAGACTCCCCGCTCTGCAGATCAGGGTGCTCTACTTGCTTCCCAACCCCCAATATATAGTCAAATAGTGAGGCAGTGTACTCAACTTAGAAAAATAAAACTAGGACCACACTGAATATTCTTCCACTTCCAGGTCAAGACCAGCAATTTCAGTAGGATGAAATTCTATTTCTAAAACTATTTCGATTGTGTGAATATATTCAGTTTTTCTCAGTCCTATTCAGCATCATTGCTTTCCCTGCTGTTGCTTCCTTTGTACCCTTTTCTCCCCAGCTATTTTTCTCTCTTCCTCTTCATCCTTTCTTCGTCTTTCCTAATATAGGAACATGGCTGATGCCATGCAACACATAAAGAACAGGATGACATTGCAACGTCATATAGCCAGCCTGATTTGGCTATGTGATTACATCATTGAGGGCAAGTGTCTTTAATCCCTTCCAATCTAAATGGGAGGCTAAATGCTATGCCAGCAATACTTTGCATCAAATGCTGACCACCATTGTAGTAGTCAGGAGTGTTGGCCTGAGGTCCAGGGGACTTCCTAGCCTCTTGGTTAATCCAAGTACTGAGTTGCTGAGTAAATTACAGTTCCTTTTTCTATCCAAGAGTGGTGATACATTTACAAGAGTTTCCAGCATCTTCTGTGGTATGTTGACAATCACAGCTGTATCTTGTGACTGTCCAAAAATAGATCACATGTGTTGGAGGTATATTGGGGACTAATGACAATCACATTTAGGTGACTATCAACATTCACTGGTCCTATCTTCACCTTTTTGGACACATACGAGATGTACCTGGGTTCTCCATGTGAATGCCAACCATCTCAACATTTCTGATATTCATTGTAACACACCCACATGCTATTTAAGGTAATGATTTTTGTTTTGGCCCAACTAGTCATAATAGGCCCTTTGAGCTATGCCATCTATCATGGACCATATATCTTCTTGAGTTCACATATTATTGACACAATTGACCATGATAGCTCCTCTGGCGCACTTACACTCTATCATGTCAATGATGTTGTCACACATGCTCACAGACAGCATCTTTATGCTGAAATCTGCCCAGGTTTTATACAAATAGAATGACCTGCAGAAATCATGTGCCCTTCCTAGCCATGATCCAATGTACATGCAGCAGCTGGGGGTCATTCCCAAACAAACAGCTTTCCCTCACCCCACCCACCACTGCTGGATCCCTGTGGTTATTTGAAGGAAAAGTACTTTTCACATACAAATGAGAAAAGAGCCATAACCAAACATTAAAATCGGGCTACAATCCTAAGCATGCTTACTTGAAACTTAACTCCATCAAATTCAATGAGACTTAATTCAGAGAAAATATGTTTAGGATGGAAGCCAGAAGTTAAAATATTTCCATTTCAGACAGAGACATGTGGGAGAAAGTCCACTCGTCCTCTGACTGCCAGGATTCCCATACATGTGCTGGAACTCTATGCATGTACATCTGTACATGCATAGGCTGCCTTCACACGTTCACCTAACACATGGCTGCCAGGGCTGGGGGAGCATGGCCAGCATCAAAGAGCATGGTTGGCAGGTTGGAGAACACTGGTCTAGAAGTACAGATAAGCAAACTAGTGAACTGCTCATCAAAAAGTCTCGCGTGCTGACAGCAAGATTCTCGCGCCTTAATCATGGCTGCTTCATGTGGAAGCCTCCCATCAGCGGTCGTGCTTGCCCAGAACAAGGCTGCTTTGCACTTGCTTGTTTTGCTATTTACTCCCATCAGTGGAGCGCCTTCTCAGCAGCTCTTAGCCACTTCTTAAATGCATTTTTATGAGGAGGCAAAGTCAAATCACTATTACTTAATTAACACGATTGTGAAGGCTTCAATCCAGCTGCACAATAGCTTCCTTGACCTTGCAAGAAGGATGCATGACTTCATTGTTGAGTATATTGTTTCCAATAAACATATAAAACCCGTACCAATAACAATCCCATCAGCCGAAATGAAGTTATCCGAGAACGGAATTAAACTCTAAATGACCCCTTTGCTCTACTCTATAGACCCCTATTAATAATTTCTAATCTAATCAACGGGGGTAGATGTACTATTCCAGCCCATGCCAGGCACTTTGCCAGGAAGGACCTATTGCAGTCCGTCTCATTTACTCCAGTCCAGGGCTTCTCCGGCAGAAGATGCATCTTTCACTGGGAGGCCACAGGCTCATTTCCTCTTTTGTTATCTTTTCAGGCAAAGTCATGTCCTTGTAACTGATAGACACATTGCTTTGTAAATAACCCTGGAGTGACTGATAGAGCTCTTGCCAGACAAACCCTGTAAATAGCCGGGCATTATTCACGCCAGGCCTGAGAAGGCGGTGATGCGGCTGACAAATTTATGACAGATACAAGCTCACCTCTTGCACAAATATATGCTTTCCTGGCAAATTCATCACACGTTTTTTTTTAATGGGCCCCATACTGAATTTGTCAGCTGTCTGTCCCTGCATGTTGTTTCCCTTTGGATTTCCGTCAAGGATTGCTGGCTGAAATCATCCCTCAGCTGCTAGACCTGGGAGAGATCAATGATGACACAGCTATTGATGATATTTTACCTTCAACTACTCAGCCCATGCATCATTTTAACAATACTGATATGTTTATTGAGTGCCTGCTAGCATTCACAATCAGATGGAAAGTGATGTCAGACAGACTACTCTTTTTTTTTTTTTTGCCTTGCTTGATAAGGCATTTCTCTCCCCATCCGCTTCCACTACTTACTCCTTTAATTAGAATATGCAAAACCGCATTTAGAAGAACAAAGGTACTCCAGCAAAGGATAATGATCAAAGGATCGTTTTCTTATGTGGTATGGTCCTCGCTCTCACATGACCGTTGATATCATCTGGGAAGACAGCTTATTGAAAAGCACCACACATCAAAACTGCATATCCCATGAAAAGTATACACAACAGAGAGGTTTACCCTTTCCTCTGAGACTGATGCTGGAGTTGGTGGCGGCTGGGCTGCTTTCAAGCATGCAGTCCCTTTCTGTGAAATCTGAAGCAGAATTAGAGGACTGCTCCACCTCAGAAAATGATCATTCAATTAAACAAGAAAGAACATGGACCAATTCAGAGTCTTGGGATGGGTGAGGTCAGGGATGTTGAAGAGTCCTTGGTCTCGAGGCACGAGTCGAGTCACGAGTCTTTGAACCCGAGTCTCGAGTCCGAGTCCGAGTCCTTGGTCCAAAATGGTGACTCACGAGTCACGAGTCACTCCCAAAACTGACTCCACGAGTTCCTATTAAAATCAATGGGTTTTCCCCCCAACAAAATAAGGCTACTTCAGATGTGTGGCTTAAATAAATTCTAGGCACAAGTGTGCCTTTTTATCTCAAAACTCTGCCACGGATTTTGACAAGAACGGACCAGGCAGACAAACCCAAAATAACCAGGCAGGCAGAGGAGGCAGGGAACCCCAAAGCAGGCAGGCAGAGGCGTTTGTCTTGGACAATTCAAACTGTGGAACTGGTTAAAATGAGACCAGGCAGGCAGAGGAGGCAGGGAACCCCAAACAGGCAGGCAGAGGCAGCCAAACCCAAAATGTCTGAAAGGTTGCATTAGGAAAATGATTTTAAAAAATAAACTTGTATTGTTACTGCAACTAGGTCCAGACAGCACCTGCAGGTGGCATCAAGCAGGGATGTTGATGAGTCCTTGGTCTCGAGTCCCGAGTCGAGTCACGAGTCCCATTAAAAATATTGGGACTCGAGTGCGACTCGAGTCAGAGGGGGAACTCAGTCTGACTCACGAGTCGAGTCCTCGAGTCCAAGTCCCCATCCCTGGGTGAGGTCCACATAATCCTCTCAAGAAAAGATTCAGGGTAATTGGATTAGTTTTTCAGATTCCAGTACTGCCAGGGTTCCAATCTGGAATCGGATTCATTCCAGACCAAACATGTACTTCATGCAGTCTGGAAATGGGTCCAAAATGATACTTCGAACGAAGTCAGAGACTCCCAAAATCTAGAAAAATAAACTCTGGATCAAGCCAGTGTTTGCTAGCAACTTGAGTGCAAATGGGAAAACATTTTCCATGTGATGATGTATCCTGACATACCATATGGACATTTGCATGGAGAAAGTAATGTGGGATGGGACTCATGGTGATAGGAGATGAAAAACATGCCGCTGCACTTATGGAAGTTGTCATTGAGATGTTGTAGTCATGTCTGTAGATGGCTGCTAGGTAACATATTACATTCTCTATGTGAATGCATCCTTCAAGACAATCAAGATGCATTCTCTGGAGATTTGTTGTTGTTGTACATTTGAACTGATCCCATATAATGCTCCTGAAGAAAACTTATAGCACACTTAACTATTACTATACATGCTTACTACAGATACCTGCTTAGAATTGGGGTGGGGAGAGAATAGCAGCTAGTTCCACAGAAGGCAATTACTAAGGTTATCCTTCCAAGGAAGGAAGTCTCATTGAACATCAAGAGGATTTATGCTTCTGATCTCTGCAGGCCCTTGAGAAATGAGTATTCTGAAAGGTTTACCTGGTATTATCAAAACATGTCTCAATTATCTTTAGTTGAGATATATATAGATATAGATATATACATACATACATACATATATATATACATATATATATATATACATACACACACAGAGAGAGAATATATAATAAATAGGAACACTTTATTTTGTTTTTGTCTTTTTTGAAGATGCCAATCCATATAACTGTGTGTTCTTACATCTGAAATATCTCCAAAGCTTATGTTTTCTTTGGCACTCAGTAGGAAGGCAAAACTAGTGCTGATGTCCCAGATTATAATGTAGTGGAAAGTGCATTAAATTACAAGTTTCATAATTACAAATTTGAGTGTGGAAAAAAGCTGAATGAAAAGATTATGGCAGGCTGTGGATAAAAGAAATAAGTTGTTTTACCACACTGTACCTACTTGTTAACTAATCAAACTGTACAACCAAGAGTGCAGGACTCTGCTTTCTGGAGAAGACCTCTTTCACTTTGCTTATATGCTAGCCATGTTAGTTTGAAACAACAGATTTGTCATAGTCCTAGAAAGCGGTATAAAGACACAGGATGCTATAAGATTGTTAAAGGTATTGGCCTGGTCATTGACTGGATTAGGAGGACACAACCTGGTAGTGCAATATAAATTTCTCTGTGCTTCAGAGCAGGATATAAATATAGGGTTAGATCCAGACATAGTCATAGTTAGAGTAGACCCATTGAAACCCATGGGACTTAGAATACTCAACACTAACTTAAATCCCATTGACTTCAATGGCTCTACTGTTGGTATTACTAAGACTGGATTCAATCCATTATAAACCAGTTGAGGACTATTATTAGGGGGCAATTTCCCCCCTCTTTCTAGCCTTTCCCACACCATGAATTCCTCACTCAGCAGGCACAAAGGACTAGCGAGCTTGCAGCCATGTCCTGAGATCTATGGAGATGTGAGCCTTGGCCTTGTCAAATTTCCCTTGCCTGGGAGAATGTGATGGAAGCCAATAGTCAAGAGAACCTCAGGGTGACCAGCATGGCATCCCAAAATCATTGCACTGCCTTCTGCTGACAGGCATCTGCCCTAACAGTAGAGGACAATGTACATACACAATTGTTGGGCTTCAACAGATTTCTGGGATTGCAGTGGGAGACCGCAGTTATTTTGATGACATGGTTTTGGTCCAAGTGTGGGGAGGTCTCTACTATTGGTCTCTACCATTCGTAGATCAATGGTATTCTACCACTGGTAGAGACCCTCTCCTACCTTGGCCAACACCCTTTCCCACATACTGTGCTTACACCTCCACTGTGGAGTTACTAACAGGTGGGCAGTATCCAATGTTAGTCCTATTTAAAGTAGAGCCATTGAAGCTTGTTGTGACTAACTTAAGCCCCATTCATTTCAATGTGTCTGGTCTAAGTAGGGCTAACTTTGAATACTACATCATGATAAGTACATGAAAATGTATTTAAGAGGTTCAAAATTGTCTCGGGGTTTCTTACAGCACAAACTGAAAACCAGGAAGAAAAAAAGGATTAAGAACTACCCTCTGTCTTGCCAGCACATTTTATAGTTTTTGGCTTTCTCTTATATCAAGGGAATGCAAACGCCCAGCAGTCACCAGATATTGCAAAATGATGCAACCAGATTTTAAAACCTGTGTGTGTAGGCATGTGGAGTGGTGTGTGTCTGTGTCTGTGTCTGTGTGCATGCACACATGCTTTCTTGAAATTTCTTATATTCTACTTCTAGCAAACGTGATTCCCCAGAAGAGAATGCTAAACATAATTTACTTTCCTCTGCCATTGTTTATATTCATTCACTTTATTGTGTTAAGCTGTTCAGAACCAGTTGGGATCTTTTAGACATTGCTAACAATGTCGCGCTTCAAAGGCATGGGAGTGATTGAGGGAGGATTAACTCTTGAATTCGTTTAGTTATACATTGAAGCATGTTGACTTGTATGAACCCTTTTGCCAGCTTCATGGTTTTATTTACAGAATATCATTCATTGTCATTTATCCCCCCCCCCCTTCCCAAAGTTTGCTATTTTCTGGGAGGTTTTAAATACGGATTATCAGGATCTCTTCATTACGAAACAGGACAGTGATTTTTTTTCCCCCCCTCCAGAAGGGCATGGAAAGTCTAGGTGTAGAAAAAGCCAGAACCAATGGCCACAGTCGTAGACAGAGTTAGGTGTGCTTAAGCCCATTGATCTCAGTGAACATGAGTACACCGACCTCTGGGTTGGATTTTGGCATTGATCCACTGTAATGATTTCCTCACCCAGATACTGCACCACGAGTAGGTGATCAGAACAGAACTCCAAAGCCATTGTTCATAAAACACCCACTCTTCGACATGCCTAAGTCTGGATTTCTGTAACAGAATCTAGCCATGTTGGACTTGGCATGGCTGGGAATGGCTTGATTTGTCTCTGGACTGTGCCCTAACTAGTTTATTTGCCATGGACTTTCATAGGAAATAGGTATTTCATCAGACAGGATAGTTCAAAACTGGAGTTGTATTCAATTGAGGCTGGGGGCAAATTCTCGAGAAAAATGTTCTTACTTTGAATTAGCTTGCAAATAACTCAGATTTGTAATCTCCCTAATCTGAATGTTCCCCATCATCACCAGTGATGGGATATAGGGATTGTAGAAGAACCAAAAAAGCTGTTGAAGTATGGGATTTTAACAAGCTTCAATTTTTATTTAAAACAGTTAAGATTAAGCAGTAAATTTAACAACATTTCAACCAAAGCTGAATTTCAGAACCAAAATCTGACAGGTTTCAAAATTCTGAAACAGGGTTGGGCAACTTGTTGTCCTGCAGAAGGTTTTGGCCTACAAGTCACATCAGCCCTAGCCATCATACCCAATGGTGAGGGATCATGGGAGTTGCAGGCCAAAACATCTGGAAGGCCACAAATTGCCTCCCCCTAGTTGAATTAAAATGCAGAACATTTTAAATGCATGCAACATTTTGCTTCAACAGCCATACTGAAAACCAGACTTGAGTTTTAATTCATCAGGATATATATATATACCGTATATATATATATATATATATATATATAAAATCAAGCCTGAAGTAGTCAATTACTAGATTGATAGTTGCATGAATCCAGCTTGGCCTAGTTCAAGGACTTGTTGGTCTTTTGAGTAGACTATCCTGGCTTCGCAAAACTATGAGAGTTCCTATTAAATGTAACGGGATCAGTCCCTTGAAAGTGGTTAATAAAGACATGAGACTTCTCACCGCTAAAGATGCCAAAGTTTTAACAAATAAAAGTTATGAGCCATATGTAGGCGCTTATGTCAGGACTGCACACTCTGTGTCTCCCTATTGACTTCAAAGGGAGCTTCTGGGTGCTCTGCAGAAGGTCAGGCTATGCTAACAAGAGCCTGACAGTTGCACTCCAACCGCTTTGGGGAGGTTTGGCCAGCTTGATCCCATTCATCATTGTTCTGCTTTTCCAGCCCACCCTAGTGGTTACTTAAGGAAGCGGCAAACAGAGGTAGCTCGGAACATGTTCGCATCGTCTTGCGCTTTCTCCAGCTGTGGAGACGAGAGCCAGATGCAGACAAAGGGAGGAGGTGGGAGCTCCACAGAAAAAATCTCCGTAGGCTAGAAGCAAGGGAAAGTGTCAGCCAGCTAAGAAGGGCGTGGGAAAGCCCCGAGGCACATGTGGCCAAGCCAATTTTCTGACTCACTGCCTCCAGGGGTGGGGGAAGGATTGGAGAGCTGAGAGCACTGTGACAACTTGGGGGGAAAACCCACCTGGAAAGTAAGCATGCCTGAAAAGAAAAGTCCTCCACCCTTTCCAGCACAAGAAGAACATTTTAATGGGAGAGGCTGAAGGCAGAGTCGTCATAACAGGGAGGAGGCTGAGAGTGGAGGAGGCGGAGGGGATGTTTTGCCTGCGTATGCTGTGAATTTTCTCCTGAGCACCGACCCCCTCCGTTCGTCAAAGCAGCTGGCATGTGTGTTGTCTCCTGCAGATGATCCGACAAGTCAGACACACAGCTGTGCATATTTAGCACACAGGGATCTGATTAGCTATTTGCTGGCCGGCAAGGAGCAGGCTGGATTTGGAGGTGATTACTCACAGTTGTGGGGTGAAAGCCACAGAGAGCCCTCTACAGTCATTAATCTTCTACAACAGGCCAGGCTGCCTTAGGACCAGAGCTGCTACTCCTTTCCATCTAATTTTTCCCATGTACAACTACTGCTGCTGCTGCCTGTTGCCACTATATGTTGTATAATGACACTACTTGGATTAAACTAGACAAAAACAACAGAATGTAGAATCTCCCCAAAACCACAAGCACCATTGGCGCTTGAGGAATCTAAACTACTGATGGCATTTAAGCCACCTGTCTTCTGAAAGAAATTGCCTATCATGATATATCACTCAAAGAAAATCAGGAAATAACATCTGTGAGCAGTTAAATGCAATGTACGAGGTCCTTGCTTTGCAATTAATAGAGTTTGCCACCTCCAGGGCCAGCCCTCCCATGAGGCAAGGTGAAGCCCCCTCATCAGGCAGTGGAGCAGGAGGAGTGGTGAATTGCACTCCCATGCCTCTGCCAGAACAGACCACCACTGCCTCCAGTGAGCCTCCCCAGCCACTCTTCCACCATGGCATTTGCAGGGCTGGTGGGGCTCCCCAAAGCAGCCACCGTCTGCTTGTGCTGAGAATCTTAGATTTCATAGATCATAGAGTTGGAAGGAGCCTACAAGGCCATCGAGTCCAACCCCCTGCTCAATGCAGGAAACTAGAGGAGGGGTCTCCCATCCAAGTAATAACCAGGCCTGACCCTGCTTAGCTTTCCACGCTCAGACAAGCTGAGCCAGCGTGAGCCACAGGCCTGTATCTTCTCAGCACGAGCCAGAGGGTGGGAAGGTGATCTCTCTGGAGAGCCTCATTGGCCAAGGAAGAGGCTAGCACAGAGAGCTGGCTAGGCCAAAATGCCTAGCTCTGAGGGGTCCGTCCCCAGAGCCAGGTGTTGTAGGAGTGGTGTAGAGTTGAATTGCATTTGTTCCCCAGTGGGTAACTGTATCTGGCCTAACCATCCCATTTCCCATTTCCTTCCACTTTGAGCACTGGTCAAGCGGTAACAGAAGTGGCAGATGGTTTCATATTACCACGGCCATATAAAAGCCATCGTCAATAATTAATTATGCATCCAATCAATTTATTTAATAAGGGCCTGAATATTGGACCCATTATCAAACAAATCAGTCTGATCTACTATCTTATAAGGACCATCATGATGAACAATGGGTCAGCAGTGAATTTATGGAGAAGATGGCTGAAATGAAATTATGCAGAGGGGTGTTTCCAGTCAGAACAACATCCTATTTAGGGGAGATGTTCAGGACACCAGTGATGAAGTAGCAGCAACAAAGTCTACCAAGCATGTCCACGCTGACAGATGCCCAAGTTACTGTTGTGCATAAACACCACAGGTGATAGGAAAGACACAGGCCTTAATAGCTATAAATATTTAACTATGGCAGATGAATAATAAATTAGCAAGAACGGCATCATGGCATAAAACCATGAAGCGCTATGCCACAGACTGTGAACAATATGGCAAATCCCATTAAAGCGGCATTGTGGGGTTCTGTTTTGTTTTGTTGTTAGCAAAATCTCAAATCAAGAAAATAGTGATTGGTCTATCCACCTGCTGCCCCCGACCTCCCATTTTGTGTTCATTCCGGATGCAAACAATTAAGTCAGTGGAACCAGGAGGGCTCTAACCATCGACATTACATTAGCCTGGAAGAACTCCTCCTACTCATGCCTGACTTTCAGGACCAAGCCAACATAACAAGGGTTTGATAACATCCAGGAATAACACTGGACTCACTGAAATCAAACAAAGTGAAATTTTCATGGCAGCGGTCTTCATTAAACCCCAAACTGCTAACAGACTCCAATGACAACACATTCATTCTGATATGTAACTATTTATTTATTAGGGATATATCCGCGAGTCTTGCCCCCACCCCGAGACCCTCGCGACTTACCTGGCCACCGCTCTATCCATGTCGCGCCGGGGAAAGGAGCTTCAGTTCCCCGGTGCATCAGTTCCAGTTCCCCTGGTGCTGCGTTTTTAGTGTAAAAACCAGGGCAACCAAGCTTGAAATGGCCATGATTTGCTATTCGCGGCCTTCAAGGTGGGTTTCCCTGGTTTTTATGCTAAAAACACAGCGCCAGGGAACCGGAAGTGACACGACGGGGAACCTGTCGTGTCTCTTCCGGTTCTCTGGCGCTGTGAGCGGCGCAAGCGTGGTGAGAGCATGGTGAGAGCGGGCGGGGTGTGTGCTCCAGAGCACCCCTGAGAGCAGGTAAGCTCCCACTTGGTTTACATTGCTACTTAAGATCATAGGATCATAGAGCCGGAAGGGGCCTACAAGGCCATCGAGTCCAACCCCCTGCTCAATGGCATTTGTATCTCATCCTTTCTGCAAAGAGTTCAGTCTAATATACATGTGATTCCTAAGCCATCATCCATCCAGGTGTCCATGTCCAGACATGCTTAGTTTCAGAAATGAAGATACATACATGTGCCACCTTCAGACACATTCCGGATGAAACCAACTAAAAGCAATAGGGCATTTCAGATCGTCAATCATGTTTATATTTTTGAGCCCTTCAGGTTTAGAACTGATATCTGTGAGAACTTCTAGTTTGTCTATTCCCCCCCCCTTTTCTTTATTTGATTCAATGGTATGTGTAACATGGTTGGCAGATGTAGCAGTATAACAAAATATTGCTATACAAGTTTTTTAGTTGCTCTAGGGCACAATCCTATCGGTTGCACCTTCCATGATCAGAAGCCCCAAACATGGAGGCTTCCAATCATCCAATGCAAGGCAGGAAGAGCGGCAGAGGTGATCTTAGCCTCTCCATCCTCCCCACCTGCATTTTTCGCTAGGGGCTTTTTTGCCCATCTAGCAGGGATGTCTCCGAGTGGGAGGGAAGGAGGCTGGAGTGTCTGCAGGATACCTCATATCCTGGCCTCTCCGGTCTCCTCCCCTCCCAGCCCACTAAAATGCCACCTTTCTCCCCTCTCCGAGGTCAAGTTCCCAACCTCGGAGGGCAGCCGGTGTAGTTCTTTCCACACTGGCTGCAAGGGGGTAGGGGCAGGTGGGCGGATCTCCGACTACCCCTTCTGAGGTGAGAGCACTGTCTCCGGCCTCAGAAGGGGGAATCCCCTCTATCCTATGGCCCCTATGTTTAGGGGTCATAGGATTACTCCCTTAATAGTTTGGTTATTTAGAGAGCAATCCTATGGTCCCTGACAGCATCCTTGGGGCCAAACGATTGGGGTTAGAGAAACCCCTCTGAGGCCACAGAACAGGGGTGGGAAACCTCAGGCCTGGGGGCCAGTGTTCCCCAGTTGGCCATGCCTTCTTCTCTTGGCCCCACCCCATCCCCCATAACCTTTGGTTGTTTCCCAACTTTTGTGCAGGTTTCCCCCATTGTAAAAGGTTGGAATGCTTCGCCTCACAAACTAGTATTCTGTTTCAGATAAGCTGAAAAACCCAACATATTATTGGCAGCCAAGAAGCTTTGCTATCTTCTTCCAAAGAGTCCCAATCCTTTCCCTGCTGCTTCTCATGTGTTTTTGAAGAGGATAGTGATAAAGACTATATTCAACCATTGTATTCAGGTGCCATACATAACTGATGCAATCCAACTGTATTTTGCCCTGGGGTATGTGTGGATGGATGAGCCAGTTTGGGGTCCATGTCACAGCAATTAAGTTCCTACCCAAGTTTGTTCCACTAAAAACTCAAAGGTACACTGAAAAACACCATTACTTACAGGTTTACAAGGTGGTCTGAGGGTCACCTTTAAAGTGTAAAACTCTCCCCACACAGAGAGAGAGAGAAAGAGAGAGAGAGCTAACAACCACTCCAGGAGGCTTGAGAAAGCAAACTACCTACCGCACACAGCCATTTAAAATGTGGTCACAAAAATTTCCCTGGGAGTGATGATGTCCCAGGGGAAAAAGATGGCTGCCCTCACAGGGTGTTCATTCATTTGGGATAAGGGCTGGTGGCTTGAGTGAAGTAGACTGTTCGTCTGAGCAATACATTTGCTTTTCAGAGGTTATTTATTATGAGGTCTTGCTGTATACAGTTTAGCTGTAATGGTGGAGACAGCCTTCAGTTTTAACTCTTAAGTCAACACTGAGGGGAAACGAGCCTTGTTGAAAGTGATTTGGAGTCAATAGAAGTTTTTTAATTTAGGTTTGGGATCTTGGATAGCACCTGTAATGAACAAAAGGAAGAGGTCAACTGCTCGTATTTTAGAAGTGCACGCAGATGGGGGGAAATGTAGTGAGAATGCACATATATATTGCAATTGACCACTGGGGGAATCTCTTGCTCATTTCATGGATTATGAAACCCTGGTTTATATTGGAATGATTCATTGTATATGTGTCATTTTAATTATGCTTTAGCATTCTTGAGTTTGATGGTTAAATGATTGCTGATCAAGGCTTATGGCCTCTTTTTTCATCTTTATTGTGCTCTGCCTCCCATCAGCAGTCCAAGGTGATGTGAACTTCCTGCTATTGACTTTTCTCACTCCTCTGTGGAGGTTGTCATGGAGAATTAAGTTATTGACAAATCAACTGCTTATGTGCTAAACTGTTTCCTGCACGTCTTCATTGTTAGGAATGTGGGAACTGGCTGAGACCTTGCATTCATTCAGAATACAGCCCATTTCTGCATCAATGAAAAGGATATCAGTGATGCAGACTAGGATGAATTTATAATGTATTTCTTGTAATGTCTACACCAGTACAAATGAAAATATTGAGCTCTATCAAATTCAAATGCTTCTCTAAGCATTGTGAAATTCAATGCAGGTTTCATGTCAAAATCTTTGACTTAGGTAAGAGAAAAAACCCTGAGCTTATAAAAGTTGCTAATGGTTCTATTGATTTCACAAAGATCCAGGGCCAATTTATACTCAGCTAAAGTTATGGCTCAAATTCTTCTGTTGCTTTGGGCAAGTTCAGGCAGCAGAATAAAATGAGTGGTGTTCTAGTTTATTCAATGTTCTAATCTCCTCCGCAACATTATTTTCCTTTCAGGAAGCAATCATGAACAGAAGGTGTGACTGAGCAAACACAATAGGCAAAGTTAATTAATATAATGTTAACTGTGATAGCTGATGGTTGACATTTTTTCTCTTCTAAATGACACAATAGATGTTAATTTGTGCCACCCCCCTTTTAACCAGCATGTAGGAACTACTATTTTTATGCTTTCAAGAAATGTTAGATCTACTGCATGAGTCACAAAGTCATTCTTTAATACTTCCCCCATTATACCTCCCATCATTATATAAAATGAGTCATTTTTTTCTGCATGACTGGAGATGATCCATTTCTGAAGATATTGTGAATATTTCTGATGTGGAATGTGTCTTGGGGGCTTCTTTTTCAGCCACTTGTCTCTTGCTATGGCATAGCGCATAATAGTGGACCTTTAGAGCAGTGTTCTCCAACCTTGGGACCCCAGATGTTTTTGGCCTACAACTCCCAGCATGCTCACATGTTTGTAGAGTTACAAACATGTGAGGATTTACTATAATTCAGAGTCACTTAAAATATTGTGATGTGTTATTATACTTGTTTTGCTTTATAACTTTATGGTGTTGCTTTATGAGTTCTGTAATAATTTATTGTAAATGGATATTTATTTTAAAACAACAACAACATGGCTATAAAAATATAGGCTATGATCCTTCCTCTCCCCCCACAAGGGCACAGTGTCCATACACAGAATGATCCTCATAGAGGTCAATAGCACCATGTCGTCTTTCACCCCATCTGCAATTGGGATCTCAAATAAATTAAACAAAGATGAGAGGGCCAGCTAGATGAGGATATGCGAGGATTGCACAGAATTTCCATTCCTGGTAATCCTTACATGCTGCTTCCATGTGCATGATGGAAGAAACAAGGTTCTATGGAGCTCTATAGAGATCCATCTGTGCCCAGGCTCTGTGCCCTTACACAGGGAAGGATAACATTCCTTGTTTATCTCTATGTTTATCATATCCTTCTCTTTCTTTAGATAGCTTTTTTAAGCCTTGTGATCAGGACCATAGCTGCTTGCCAAATGACACCATCAGGTGCCCTCAGACCATTTCTTTGGAGACTATATATTGTTTTGTTGAGAGTTCCAAATTATTCATAATCATAATTTCCTCTAATACTAAACATGGGTGACGGAGTGCCTATGAGCTTGAAAGTGAAAGTGGACTACCCAGAAATATGATAGCGGTTTCTACGTTCTTGAGATATTTCTACATACTTGAGATTACTCAAATATGAGAGTAACGGTATCTCATTATATGGAAATGGAACTTCCAGATTCACTGACACGCCAAAATCCTGGATTTCTCAATGGTTTTCTATGGGCACTTCTCACATTTACCTCAGGCAAGGTGAGAAAAGACTCAGTAATATAAATCACAGATTTCACTCCAGCAAAGCAGAATGTTACACTGCTTCAGTTGTTAGGCCCTGAAGGCCAAAGGATATATAAGCATTTGCCCTCCCAGCCCAACTTGGACAAAGATGTCAATCCTGATTAATCTGACCTTCGCACATTACATGATCATTTCAACCTCATTCTGCATGTGACTGCTGAACATTACAGATTTTATTCCCAGGCCCAAATGCCTGGTGAATCTATTGATCACTACATCACAGCATTGTGTGCTTTATGGTGCACCGTCTGTGAGTTTGCTAACGTTACTGATGAGATGGTTAAGGATCAAATTGTTATGACAACTAGCTGCTTCAGACTGGTGAAAAACAGCTAGCAGAATGGAACCACAGCTTGGATAAAGCTATAGAGATAGTTAGGAGGGTGGAAAATGCTATTCACTGCTATTAAATGCTATTTCCTTCAGTATCACTGGTTTCTCAGGCTGCAAATGAATAGGCAATTTAGTCTAAAAAACACATCTTTGGGGGGGGGAAAAACACTATTTTTTTGTGCTGCCTCAGAGAGCACTGGCTCAAATGAGCTACCAATACTATCTATGTGGAGGAGACCCTACCCACAAGCAGAGCTGGCCCTGCTATTAGGCAGACAGAGGTGGCTGCTTCAGGTGGCAGATGCTGGAAGGTGGGGAGCAACAGCGAGGTGTTAAGAGGCAGAGCTGTGTGGGCCAAACAGCCTGCCCTGCACCCATTAGGCTGTCCCATTGTCAGAGCTGAAAGTCTTGCCTCTCCGGCCAAGCAGCTCCGGGAGAGCGCCCATGACAGGTGCCCAAAGTGCCCAAGTGGAACACTGAAGGGTGGCTGTCATTCACATGCCACCTCCCCAAGCCCTGCTAGGGGCTTGAGGGGCTGGTGTGCAGCAGCAGACAGCAGCTTGTCGGCCCCCATCGCTTGCCGCCACCCCCAGAGTGGCTCCCGCAGCCAGCCAAAGAAGTGCAGCTCACTCCCCCACCCTCGCTTGGTGCAGTGCCCACGGGCACCACACCAGGTGAGGGTGGGGGAATGAGCTGGAGCGGGGGGGCTGCTTCTGTTTGCGATTGCTGCCCTCGAGTGCATGGCGATGACAAACAGAGGCGCGGCCAACTGGAGGGGAGGTGGGAGGTCCTGCTTGTCATCGCTGCACGTGCCAACCGGAGGGGGGAGCAGGAGGCACTTTCTCTTCGGTGCAGGAGGCACAAGAGAAAGCCACCCACCCACCAGCGTGGTTAGTAGGGCAATTGCTCTGGCAGGTGGCAGGGGGAAGAGGTGCTTTCTCCATGGTTTCCCCAGGAGGAGGCCAAGGAGAAAGCAACCTTGCTTGGCATGGCCACCACTCAGCTGAGCAGTGGCTGGCCTCGCCGAGCAAGGGCCGAGGATGAGCCCTGTTGGGCTAGGCTTCCTCTCAAGGAAGCTGAGTGTCACAGGGCTCATTGCCCTTGCTCGGCATGGCTGCTGCTCTCAGCTGAGCCATGGCCATGCCGAGCAAGGGCAGGGAGAGATGAGACACGTGTAGCTTGGCTTCCTCAAGAAAAGGCGAGTGAAACGAGGCTCATCCCTCCACCTCCAGCTTCCCTGCCCCACACTCCTGCTGATGCCAGCCTCGGCAGGAGTGTGGGGCGGGGAAGCCGATGGTAGCTGCCGAAAGTGCCGACTGGGCAAGTCGCTCTGCTCCCCTCAGTGCTCCCGCAATGTCCCCTGGGATATCGATGGGAGGACTGAGCGGAGAAGAGAGGGGAGGAGGTGCCTGAGGACCCCCACTGTGCCCACTGTGCAGTCTTCTGCAGGGTGGGAGATGCACAGCGGCGACCTTTGCCTCTGCGCTCTTCCCACCCTCCATAGGATGTCCGTAACCCTCCAAGTTCAAAGCGTTATGGGCAGCCACATTGGATTGCACTGTTAGCAAGCAAAAGCCTGCTGGAACAGAAATCCATTCACCAGCAGTGGAAGTCATCCAGAGAGGGAGCAAGATGTTCCACAATATTGGTGCAACCACTGAGAAGGCCCTATCTCTCGTCACCATCAACTATGCCTCCACCCTAGGTGAGTCTCAGAGAAAGGCTTCTCCTTCTGATCTTAGGGAGCAGGCAAATAGGTATGGGAGGGGGCAGGTTGGTATGGGAAGGAGGTATTGTATCAATAGTAGAGGGGGAGGGGTTAAAGTGGTCTAGGAAAATGGGGGCAGAAGGAAAGCAAGTAGTGAATGGAGTTGTTCCTTAACAAAGATCTCAAACTACACCTGATACCTCATATTTGTAAAGAAGGCAATGTATAAAAATAAGTTATCTTACACTTCCTTCAATTTCTCCAAAAGGCACCTGTACTGAGATGTTGGCAATATGCAAATATATTTGAATTTAATCAAGGAATAAATTGATCAATCAGTTGAAAGGCAGAGATGATCAACTAAAAATGCTTTAATTGACCATCAGTCTTACTTCAGCAAAAGGTTACTGCCACCTATTGTGCCTATATTTACTTACTATGCATTTATCATATGATTGTGGCTGAAGCATCACTTGCACAACTTGTATCCTGCAACATCTCAAGTGCTGTTGGGGCATGCTTTATGTCAGGCTGCCCTAACCCAGTGCCATTGGCCCTGCTGGCTAGGAATTATGGGAGTTGCAGTCCAACACATCTGGAGGACACCAGTTTGGGGAAGGCTGCTTTAAATGAACTCATAGAAAGCTATGCCCCCACCTTTCTCATTCTCACAAACTTCTCATTCTAACCACAACCAGAGTAAGTGGAAATGCTAGTGCAGAATGAAGAAGCATTGAACATGCAGTCCGCCTTTTGAAGATATGCCTGCCAACAAAATGGCTATGAAAAGTGTCCTTTCCAGCAAGATAGACTGCAGAGTGTTTAAAAACTTTTATTTTTTTTAAAAAAAGTAAAAGCTTGACTGATGCTTTCATACATTTTAAAACTTGGAGATGGATAAATTGTGCGGTTGATTCATAATGACATCAATTACACTTATGGTACAGTAATAATTCACTCCTTTATTATTATTTATGAGGTGATTTTAGGGTTTTAAAAATGTTTTATGTTTATTGATGTGTTTGGTTAACACACACTTAAACGACATGGTCAGGTGCTTTGCAGGATGCTGGAGAACAGCAAAATCAATACATTCTGCACCCGAGAACAATCTTCTTAGTTTTGTAGTGCAAAGTAATGATTCCCTGAGCAACATCCCAGGAGTCTCAGACATAATTGCAATTCCACACAGTCAACAGTCTGTTCAGATCCATATTATCACTCCCTTTAGCAGCATTATATTTGTTTGAGATCTTTGGCTTTAACACCTCCCCCCCCCCCCCATGGTGATCCCAATTGGCTCTTGTTTTTTTTAATAAATTTAGGAATGAGGAATACCGGTCCAGAGGAAGGCAGGAAAGGAACTCCTTCTACAAACTCTTACAATGCAATCCTGTTTACCGGTATGTCTATTCAGAAGTAAGTCCCCTGTAAGTGTGTATAGGATTGTATAGGGTTACGTAATTAATTTTATGCTGCTTCTGATCGATGAAAAGTTGTGAACTTTTTACCTATAACTTACATAGGGCAAACTGTATTTAAAACTGAACAGTAGCTTACCTCATTACCTGCGAGAGCTAAAGCCATGAAAGTGCAAGCAGCTCATTTGGATCACAGACTTTGTCTCTTTAAAAGAGAAAGGAAGGAAGGAAGGAAGGTCCTCAATGTGACATATAATATAACAAACCTTGGGTTGGATCCAGAGATCTATGAGCAGTTTCACTCATGGAAAGCGGCTCTCTCAACTCCCACAGATGAAAGGGAAAGGCAATTTTTGCTGATTCCCCTTCCCCACCGCAGTCCCTGAAAATCTGCTCTGGAAGGCTGGTGGACCCCCTAGAACAATGTGGGAAGTGGTGCGGGGGCCTGTAGGAGAAAGAGGGAATTGTCTCCCACCTTCCATTTTCCATCGAATCCATTTATTTTTATTTCAGCCCTAGAAACATTACTGTTTAATTTGAATGATCTAGTGGACGTGCATTTTCTTTTCCTATGAGCTGGAGGAGGGAGAGCAATGAAAATTGGGGGCTGGATGACCACCCCTCCATGTGTCAAATGATGCTGAAGGGGTCATGCCCCCCGATGTCATTTGGTTCCCAGTGGGCATGTCAAGAGAATGATCCCCCAGTCCCAGCACATTCACCAGGAACCAGCTTACATGTGTGTGGGCCTTCCCCCACTGAAGAAGGCCCATGCACAGCAAAGCCACTGCACCTGCCCTGTGCCTTCTCCCACTGGGGGAGGACACAGGGCAGGCAAAACTAGAGGAGCACTCCACTGACTTAGAGGCTCCATGGGCCAGATAGGAGCCTCCACAGACTGGATTAGGCCTGTGGGCCAGAGGTTCCCCTCCCCTGCTATATGCAGACAAACACAGTGTAATCCTATGCAAGTTTACTCAAATGTACATCCGTTTAATGGTGCTTACTCCCAGCTAAATGTGCATAGGATTGCAGCCCTGAAGATATGTATTAATTTGCTGCCAATTTCCAATTTGCCACAAAGAAACACAGCCTCTAGGCTCTCCTTCTAAGTGCTACGAACTCTCCTGCACAAGGAAAGTGCCCATGGATTTCTAAGAAGGCATGAATTGTGCAACCATGGTGGGCCTCTTTCAAGCTTCTTTGATCATGCTAATCATGGCAGCAGTATATCCACCCACCACATGGACGTGCCCGTTCATAAACTAGCATTCCCACATAATGCAAGCCAGGTCATGAACCTTCTGGTGGCATTGCATGCTCCCACTAGCAATCACATGGGGCCCAACAAGCATCTGAACTGGGACTACTTATGTGTGGGACAAATTCCACTGCACTTGTGAAGCCAAGTCAATCCACACGAAAGCATGCAAAAACTAACCATGAATGCTGCACACCACTTACATTCTGTGACTATTCAGGGTGCCATGGAAAACATTTTGAATAGGAGGCACGGAACAGCCCAAGGATTATTTCCTCCATTTTTGTTTCACTGTAGAGCTTTAATGAAAGCTTGTATGTTTGTAACACAGAGACACACATACAATATATGAACTTGCCAGACTATTTTATTTCAGTCCTTGAGAAATTGAGGGAGCATTGGCTAGTATGTTCTTAGTTCCACTCAGTGGAGGCCTGAACTAAAATTACGACTTGAAAGCAAATGCGGTGACCTTTAAAGGAGTCGAGAAGAAGCTATTTCCAGCATATTACTAAACGCTATATTTTAAAGGTTCTAACCTTATTTGCTACAAGTGTATAATATCAGGAAAACCTTGTGAGCGAAGGTTCTGCATTCATCACATGGCCCAAGTCACTTTACAGAGGAGATGGGAGAAAGTTATTACATTCCCACTTCCAGACACTAAAGTTCAATCCCCTTTTTCCAGTTGCGTTTTGCTGCATTAAATAAGGTTCAGGGATCACTTTCAGAATTACAGGCTTCTTGACCTAACAAAAAAAATATAAAGTTTCCAAGAAACAGCAGTGACTGTGTCATCCTGGAGAGCAATTTACGATACATACGCATACCCTGAAGAGCTCCTACAAAGCGCTAACCGGACCAGCGTCTATTTGATATCTTCAAAGCATAAAGTTTATTGACCAAAATATTGTTTTATGTGGATTCTAATAGAAATTGATTTATAAGGCATGGTTTAAAAGTAAAAGATGGGCAAATGAAAGACATCCATGCTGCAAAGTCCTGCGAGGCCACCCTTAAAGTGGGAGTTTAATTTCACTGAGCAGGTAACGAGAGATGTGCAATGCCCCGATTTTTATACTGCCTTATTTAATGGCTGACACTCCCCAGAGGCCTCAAAGTCTTTTTGTTGTGATGCTTAGAAAAACATGAACTATTTATTTATTTATTTATTATATTTATACCCCGCCTTTTTTCCTGCAAGGAACTCAAGGCAGCTTACATAGTCCTCCTCCTCCTCTCCATTTTATCCTCACAACAACCCTGTGAGGTAGGTTAGGCTGAGAGTCAGTGACTGGCCCAAAGTCACCCAGTGAGTTTCATGGCCGAGCGGGGACTAGAACCCGGATCTCCCAAGTCCCAGTCCAACACTCTCACCACACGCCACCACTGGCACACTGGAATGAACTAGAAACTTCATTCATTCTATTGTCATTATTGTTTATAGATTTATATCATACTTTTTGGAGGTAGGACTGCAGCTTCCCCCAAATAAACCAGATCTCATTAAAAAAAAAAAAACTGAATCGTGGCAAATTAAAAGCAAACAAATGCAAACAAGGATAATAACAAGTGGCAATACAATGCAAAAGAAATGTGGGAGAGAAACGATGTGGAGGGTGTCTCTCTGTGTGTAATCCTGACTGAATCAGCGAGTGCCAATATTGCAAGGTCAAACATTTTACCAGTCAGGCTCTAAACAAGCAAATGTGCAAGGCAATGGAAATAGTAAATAGCAGAAGTGGAAAATGTAAATATAAATCAATGATATAGGGTAATTTCAACAATGACTTCCAAACCAGGACCAAAAAAATAAAATAAAAATAAATCACAGTTTGGAAGGTAGCAATGAAGTTTTCAATTAAGTTAGTGTACGCTAATTAGAGAGGTAGGCAGTTCATAGATTAGAGAGGTAGGCAGTTCATAGATCACCACAGTCCAACAAAGCAAAATAAAGCTTACAATCAGGGTATTTACTGCTCAGACTTGAGAAAGGAGGTCTTGAGCTGATGCTCACACTTACGTTGTGGTTGACCCCCAACTAATTGAGAACATGTTAATCACTGCTAAAATGTTGGTCGCTTCCAGTGGAAGTCAAGTCAGTGAATACTCCCTTTGTACAAGAATGGCTTCACAGCTATGGTCTCCTGCTAACCTGATTGAGGTAACTCATTATGAGGACATAATGGGAGTGTGTTTGGGTTGAGGACTGCTGCAGAAGCCTGCCTCTCTGTTGCTTCCCCCATCTCCCTCGGCGTCATGCAAAGTGCCATGCAAAGTGTGCACTTAGCATCTCACTTGGCCTTGCACAAGAGGAGCACAAGGGCCCCCACCATTCTGTCAGTCTGTGAGAAACTAGAAACCCAAATTAGAAATAATCCAGCATGGAATGGTATGGATCTTAAATGCTGACTGAGGTAGTGGATCAGTTTCTTTATTTAAAATACTTATTCACCACCCATCAGCCAAAAGGCTCCCTGGGCGGTTTACAAAAAGAAACAGGATAAAAACAAAAGAACATAAAATAAAATACAGAACAACATAAAATTACACAATAAAACCAAGCAGCCAAAAAGAATCAGTCCGGAGGTACAGTAGAATAATAAAAATGAATAAAAAATCAACCATTAAAATATTGGGCAAATAAAAAGGTTTTCACCTGGCGCCTAAAAGACTACAGAGTGGGCACCAGGCACACCTCTTTGGGGAGCTGATTCCACAAATGGAGCATGCTCCACAAGTTTGAACATGCTGACTATCTTAATAACAACAAACTACCCTTGTTAGTTATTGGTATTTGTATTATGGCCAGACATTTTAATTTCGGCTATGAGTCCCTCTCTATGACTGGGTCTGCACGGCACAACAACCCATTATGGGCAACAAGCCACGGTGGGTTGTCGTGTCATGCGAACCCGGACCAATTATTCGTGGGCAACAAACTACCCCTAACAGCCCATGGCTTATTGTTGGGGTTGTTGGACCCACAATGGGTTGTCATGTCACCTGAACCCGGGTGACCAACCCCATCATGGGTCGTGAGAAGTAGCTAGTGAGCTGTTCAGCAAGACCAACAAAAAACCCCTTGGCACTCGTGCTGAGCTAGCCTGCGCCACTGCCAATGCGAGCCACCCCACTGATGCTCAAGTGGCACGGTGGAATGTCCATCACTGACTTGGTGCGCCCTACTGCAATTGTGAGCCTTTTTGTGCTCACCAGGGATGGGGACTCGGACTCGAGGACTCGACTCGTGAGTCGGACTGAGTCCCCCCTGTGACTCGACTCGGACTCGAGTCCCAATATTTTTAATGGGACTCGAGACTCGACTTGGGACTCGAGACCAAGGACTCGTCAACATCCCTGGGCTGTTGACGAGTCTTCTGGCTGTGCCAGAAGGAGCGCGATCACCGGTGAAGAGCGCATGGAAGCGAGGCGCGCCGCTGCTCAGCCACTATGGACAGCTACCAGGAGCGCAGCCCCAACGATGTGTTGAGATTTATTTTGATTGATGTGTTGTTGTGGGGGGTTTGGGTTAGGGTCAGACATTTTGGGTTTGGCTGCCTCTGCCTGCCTGTTTGGGGTTCCCAGCCTCCTCTGCCTGCCTGGTCTCTTCTTGACCTGTTCAACAGTTGAATTGTCCAAGACAAAGGCCTCTGCCTGCCTGGTTATTTTGGGTTTGTCTGCCTGGTCTGTTCTTGCCAAAATCAGTGGCAGAGTTTTGAAATAAAAAGGCACACTTGTGCCTAGAATTTATTTAAGCCACACATCTGAAGTAGCCTTATTTTGTTGGGGGGAAACCCCATTGATTTTAATAGGGACTCGTGGAGTCAGTTTTGGGAGTGACTCAGGACTCGTGACTCGTGAGTCACCATTTTGGACCAAGGACTCGGACTCGGACTCGAGACTCGGGTCCAAAGACTCGTGACTCGACTCGTGACTCGAGACCAAGGACTCTTCAACATCCCTGGTGCTCACCGCAGCTTTTTTATCCCTCCCCCCTTTTTGGGGGGAGATTGCTTTTGTGATCTCCAATTTGTCAGCTAGGGACAGTCCCCTCAAAGTGCCCAAGCAACACATTGGAGGGGCTGTGACTACTTCATCCCCCCCTTTTGTAAAATGAAAGAAGTGCAAGAAATATGCACAAATGTTGTCGAACAGTTATTATTAATTTCTTTTAGTTGGACTTGTGCACGTGCACACTTGCACGGGTCCAAAATGGAAAGCCTCGCCTGGGCAGTGTGCTTGGGGGTATCTGCTGTCAAAGTGCAGAAAGCATTGACCTAGAGAGGCTGCTAAGTGCTCCAGAGAAGGGTTTAGTCCAGTGTTCTCCAACCTTGGGTCCCCAGATGTTTTTGGCCTACAACTCCCAGCATGCCCCAGCCATGCTGTGATATGCTGGCTGGGACATGCTGGGAGTTGTAAGCCAAAAACATCTGGGGACCCAAGGTTGGAGAACACTGGTTTTTAGTCCAACTGACCTGCCTGTGGGCAAACAAAGTAAAATAGGTAACTTCTTTCAGAAAATAGATAAAAATAGGAAGGCGGATAGTTTCTTTCAAAAAAATAAAAGACAAAGGTATGTTTGATATCCCAACTTCAAATAGGTATGTAATTCTGGATTCATGTGATGCAGATGGTGATACTGTTGATAATGGGGCTGTACCCTCTGTATTCCATTCAGAAAAACTGGAGCACTCTCCTGAGCACCCTACTAATCTAGCAGGTGATCAGATAATTTTGATAGCTAGAACAGTAAAATCAATTTATCAACGATTACATGAAATAAGAGTCAAACTGGAGCTGCTTATCTCAAAATGCTTCTGCTCCTGTGAGGGATGAAGGCCAATAGAAAGAGCTGGATCTATGGAGAGCACAATGAGGAAAACTACAAAAAATGCAATCCAGTTAGTACAGACTAAGAGGCTTACTAAATTTAATGAAGTAAAGGGAAGTAAAATAAATACAGCTAAGAAATCCAAAATGACCAGTCAATTAATTTTTCAAGCACGTTAGATTACCTTAACCATTCTCCCCTGGAGAGGGAACTTACCTACATGGAATACCAAATCAGATGTGACCTTCAGCATTCAGCACTCTTTTATTGTAAATATTTGCCCAAGGAATATTTGGAATAGTTAGAACTCCTACAAGACTTAGAGCAATTGAAAAGGATACTGCTCACTTTCAAAAGTTCTAAAATCCCCTTGCTAATACAGGGTCTGAAAAAAGTCTTTATGTAGGTTTGGGTTGTACGTACCCCTATGGGTTTTCAAGGATGTGTGTATAAAACCATTAATCCCCCCTGCACACCATTTATTTATTTATTTATTTATTATATTTATACCCCGCCTTTTTTCCTGCAAGGAACCCAAGGCGGCTTACATAGTCCTCCTCCTTTCCATGTTATCCTCACAACAACCCTGTGAGGTAGGTTAGGCTGAGAGTCAGTGACTGGCCCAAAGTCACCCAGTGAGTTTCATGGCTGAGTGGGGACTAGAACCCGGATCTCCTGAGCCCCAGTCCAACACTCTAACCACTACGCCACACTGGTGTAGTGGCCATACTACATACTACATACTACACACACACGCCATAATGATTTGCTGTCTAATGTTGCGATCCCTAAAGATATATAGGATCTAAATGGACCCTATGGAAAGGAAATGAGTGGGCTTAAAGTAGGATAGTAACTTATGGGTACAGGACAAGTGACAAGCAAAACAGAAATTAATGGTAGACACTTATTAGAAAGGAAATTAGGAAATAATATTGAACCTGAGGAAATGGAATTTGTTTGCATCCCCCACGTTGAACATCAAGCAATTGTAACAAGACTGGGAAACCTTCAGGGAGTACGGGAATATAAAATGACAGAGTCAGAGGAGCCTGACTTGACTGACTTCTTGGGAAAGATCAAGACGAATGTAGGACCTAGCCCACCAAAAAAAATTAAACAATAATAAGCCAGAATTAATTGAGATTAGTCCTAACTCACCTCCAAAATAATTTATTTATACCTCAACTAATCCAACACTGATGTTTCCCTGGGAATGGTGACAAAGGCATATGCTGGAACCATTTGAGATGGGGACGCCCCCCAGAGAGGAAAATTAATGAATTTTATTCATCAGATCACATAGTACAAGGGAATGGCTGTGTCCACAACAGGGAAACTAGATGCTCTCAAACTTTTGAACTGACAACTCATAACTTGGAAAGAATCTGTGCTCAAAATCCTCTCAAGGAACATTGCTGGTTGGGCCAACAAAGGATGGAACAATTTGGGGGGGGGGGGAGATATTAAACAATATGTTATCCTAAGACTTAGAGAAGGACTTGCCTGCTTTAGTTCTTCTACTTTAAATACCAAAGTAATACCTCTTCCACTATGTGGCTCAGTGGCATCTGCCTTCCTTTTGCATTTTAAACAATTAAATTTGATTTCAATAAATGTGTATATTCCCCCCTAAACTCTAAAAATTATGAAGGTTGTTGGCAGAACTTAGAGCATTATATAATGCAACTAGAACTTAAATATCCATGAGCATTCATGGTCATGATGACAGGGGATTTTAATGCCTGAATTGGAGCTGATGATTATACTTTTTTTCTTCAAAATATAATCTGTCAGGAGCTGATGAAGATGAATATGGCGTAAGTAGGAGGAATTCTAAAGATAAGTTTATAAATGCAGCAAGGACAAATTTTCAAATTTAAAACTGAGAACAGGGTTGAAGCTTATTCATAGATTCTAGAGTTGGAAGGGGCCTACAAGGCCATCAAGTCCAACCCCCTGCTCAATGCAGGAAACTAGAGGAGGGGTCTCCCATCCAAGTAACAACCAGGCCTGACCCTGCTTAGCTTTCCACGCTCAGACAAGCTGAGCCAGCGTGAGCCACAGGTCTGTATATGGCTCTACTCAAGGGGACTGACCCCCTAGGGGAATACACTTACAGCTCATTAAAGGCAGTAGTACAAATAGACTACTTTCTGATTTTCCATCCTTTAGAAGCTAAAGTCAAAGAATTTATGGTCCACTCTCAGACTGGTACTGACCACCAGCCCTTGCGATTATGCATGCAGCTTAAATTTGTCCATTGCACACAGAACATCCTGAAAGTGGTTATGGAGCTGTGGATTGCACTAACTTTAGAACTGCAATGGAAAATAAATCTATACTAACATCATTAACAGCTTATGATAATATAATTATAGTTCTGTGTGAACATTTAGTTATTAGCTGCATAAGTGGGGAGCCCCGCCCCCATTAATACAAATGAAAAGTTGGTTTGATAGAGAATGTGTACAGACCAAAAACAACAAGAAGAAGCAGCTATTAGAATCCTCTAAATCGTACAGAGCCTCTGGAGCTAAATATTTACCTAAGGCCTATCTACTATATAAATGTGAATGTTTGTACGTGTGTACGTACGTATGTCTGAACGGCTCGCGTGCGTCGCATTGGCTCCTACCCAGTTGGACGGATCTGCCCCAAACTTGGCATGCATACTCTCCATCACCCAAGGACAAAGATTGGCGGGTTCAAATCTCCGAAAAAGCCCTTGCTGCGCCTGTACGGCCCAAAATAGATAAGAGCTAATGACGTCACTTGGAATGTTCACAGGGGCCATTCAGGAGCCGTTATGCAAATCACTCCACTGACATATAGAATGTTGGTATGAACAGCCACCACAGGGGCCCAATCAGGAGTGGATATGCAAATCTCTCCTACGTCCAAACAGAATGTTCATATGAACTGCAGCCAGGGCCTACACGGGGGGGGGGGGAGAGTGGAGCTGGGATTTCATTGTTGGGTAGTCCCGGGGGGGGGGGAATCACAAATTACATTGTTGGGTAGTCCTGTGGCGGGGGGAGCTGGAATTTCATTGTGTGGTCCCGGTTGGGGGGGCAGGGATTTCATTGTGAAGTCCCGGGGGCGGGAAGAAACAGGGATTTCATTGTAAAGTCCCGGGGGGGCAGGGATTTCATTGTGTAGTCCCAGGGGAGGGAGAGCAGGGATTTCATTGTACAGTACCGATAGGGGGAGCAGGGATTTCATTGTGTAGTCCTTGGGGGGGCGGAAGCTGGGATTTCACTGTTGTGTAGTCCCGGGGGGGGGGGAGAGCAGGGATTTCATTGTTGTGCAGTCCAGGGGGAGGGGAAGCAGGGATTTCATTGTGCAGTCCCAGGGGGGACACAGGGATTTCACTGTGTAGTCCCAGGGGAACAGGGATTTCATTGTGTAGTCTTGGGAGAGCAGGGATGTCAGTGTGTAGTCCCGGGAGAGTAGGGATTTCATTGTGCAGTCCCGGGGGAAAAAGAACAGGGATTTCATTGCGTAGTCCAGGGGGGGGAGCAGGGATTTCATTGTGCAGTCCTGGGGGAGCAGGTAGTCCCGGGGGAGCTGGGATTTCATTGTGTAGTCCCAGAGGAGCTGGTAGTCCCGGGGGAGCTGGGATTCCATTATGTAGTCCCGGGGTACCTTTCCTATGGAGGGATTCAAAACAGCGGACAGTTACCTTAAGGAATTTCAAACAAATAGTGCCTATAGGAAAAGGATGACCTGTGCAACGCCTGGTAAAAAAGGCTAGTATTCAAATAAAGAAGAACTATAAAACTATTTTAATCAAGAAAAAACTAATGACAGAAAGAAATAGTTGGGGAAATCTGATAATGGCTACAGAAAATAAAGACTGTATGCTGTTTTGGCACATTGCTGCAGGAGCTCCAGACAGTACTGACAGAGTAAATAATTGCTGCATCTCTGCCAGTTCTTGGGAATGCCATTTTTTCTCAATATTTAATGATGCAGCCCAAGATCTGCAGAAGGTACATGCCGGGAATCCCACTGAGAATCTGTAAGAAAGGGATCCCATTCCAGAAGCAGAAATGTTTGGCCTCGTCGTAATACAGTTAATATTAGGGAAAGTTCCAGGTTTAGATTTTGTTCCAACTGAGCTCCTCCAATCAAATATTAACTGGTGGATGCTTGCTCTTGCTTCTCTTTTTACCCATATTGATAAATCTGGATATATTCCTCATAGCTGGCTTAAAGCTACAGTAGTTCCAATTTATAAAAAGGGATCTAAGTTGGATCCATCCAATTATAGACCTATTAGTGTATTATCAATCATAGGAAAATTATATGCCATGCATTTAAACTATAATCTAATAACATGGATGACAGATGGTAATATTATGGGCACAGAACAAACTGGCTTCTGGAAAAGCCGCTCCATTATGGATCATGTCTTAGTCCTCTTCCAGGTGGCTGAGAAATACTCTAAACATTGAAAAGGTAAATTATATTCTGCCTTTATAGACCTAATGTCAGCCTTTGACTCAATACCTAAAGATAGATTATGGGAGAAACTTGAAGTTACCTCAACTGACAAAAGGTTACTTCTTCTTTTTTAAATAAGACAGCTATATGATAACTCAAGTATGCAGGTCAGATTCAATACAATGGGTGACCTAACTAACCCTATCCCAATGAACCAAGGAGTAAAACAAGGATGTGTTTTGGCCCCTTAGCAGTTCAATGATCTTGTCTGCAGGCTGCATGCCAGAGACTATCATCTACCTAGTCTGGCTGGTATTATAGAAATTCCGCTTTTGCTATATGAAGTTGATGCTGTCCTACTGTCACAAACGGAAGTGGGTCTTGAAAGAATCTTGACAGTATTATCAGGATACTGCAAAGAAAAATGATTGATGGTTAACTATGAACAAATCAAAGTAATGATTTTCTCAAATATATGGAAAAAACATAGGTGGATTTTGGACAAACAAGAAATTGAACAAGTATATCGTTTTAAGTACCTGGGAGTGATTTTTCAATCAATGCTATCATGGTCACGTCAAATACAGAGTGTGACCTTGAGTGCCTCAAATATGATTACGGTGCTACTGAGATGATGATGATGATGATCATGATGATGATGATCATGATGATGGTGATGATTACAAAAGAAGGCCAGCATATACCCTCAGAAGTGAAAGTTACTAAGGCTGAAGTAGTTACCTTGTACTATGTGATCTGATGCTTGTTTGTTCAACTGAGCATCTTGGCTTGCAACTGGGCAATATCCACCAATTTGCCAACTACCTTGCCTCTTTAAGTATTTCCAGATATAGGAGAGCATTTACACTGGCTAGACTAAACATCTTACCACCAGCAATGATGAAAGGGCATTTTGGGGGTCTTTCTCAACATCTGAGATTTTACCCTTGTGAAGGTCAAGTCAAAGTGGTAGCCCATGTTTTACTATACTGTGAATTTTATAAAGATCTGACAGCCCATTTTATTCCCCCAATTCAATTATCCTATCCAGGAAATACTAACAAGTTTTATGTTTCTATTCTTCTAGCAGATGGTAAAATTGGGATCACACTGGATGTAGCCAAATTTCTACCGGTGGCTATTAAAACTAGACTGCAACTGCTAAAGCAGAGATAAGTTAAGGGAGCACTATTCTATTGATGGATGAACATGGATTTTACTTGTGTATGAGTTTTTAGGTACTCTTAATTTCTAATTGACCATGGATTTTATTTGTGTACAATCCCTTTTATAATTCTTAATTGGCAGTTTTAATCAGGTAATATCCTTTCTAGTTATAACTGATGTAATACCAAATTAATGTGCTGTATTTGTATATATTTGTATTTTATATATTTGTGTGTTATGGTCTGTAGACTGAAATAAACTGATTGATTGATTGAGAACAAAGGAAAGTATCCCTTGAGAAAATATCATTATTATTATTTTTTAATATTTTATTTTAAAATTTTGAACAATACAAAGAAAATAACACACACATATAACTAATATAGTGCTCCCATCACCATGGGACCAAATAATACAATAACTCTATAATTGTTCATTATTCCAAAAATACAACATATCTTGACAGGGTACACTCCCTTTCCCCTTTTTTAACACATATTCCAAAAATAAACCCCAAATATCCTTAAAAATATTTTTCTTTAATTGACCCCTTTTGCATTTGATATTACAAGTCAACATATCATTCAATGCCATATCCCATACTTCTTTATACCAATCGGTAATAGTGAAAACTTGCTGAATTTTCCATTTCCTTGCTATCATTAATCTACCTGCCGTTAACAAATTTATAATTAATTCTTTAACGTTTTGAGGACCGGTCACCTTTTCCGTTATTGATAGCAAAGCTAGTTTAGGACGAACCTCTAGATCAGCTCCAACAATTTCTGATATTTCCTCAAAAATCATTTTCCAAAAATCCATTACATTTTTGCAACTCCACCACATGTGAGCATATGTACCCAGCTCCTGACATCCTCGCCAACACATTGGAGAACATTTGTTATCTATTCTATTTAATCTCACCATCTCCAAATTAGCTTATAAAAATTCTCTTTGATTCTTATAGACATATTTTTCAATATGCGCCTATCCCAAATCTTGTTCCACTCATCCTTTGATATTTCCTCTTCAAACTCTGTATCCCAAACTATTTTAAGATTTTCTGCTTGCTCTTCTGATTTCTGCAACATTTTATATAACATCTTTGTAAGACCCCTAGCTGATGCATTTCCTTCTATAAGTTCTCTAGACCAACTGCTCAAATGCGGTGAAATCTCTTTCATGCTCATGTCTCCTCTTCCATTTCTTACCCCATTGTACTAGTTGAATTAAATTTAACCATGAAATTCTTCCTGCCTATCAATTATTTGCTGACTTGTCTCCATTTTTTCCAGCCAATCCATTAATCTTATCACCCTTTTCTCTCTAAAAAATTCGTTCTAAATGTCTAACATTCTCTGGAAAATCCTCCATAACCACCACTGGAGTAAACGGGGATATACCTGGTAAAAATATTTCCTTATTTCTACCCCAAATTTCTAACATATTTTTTAAAAAGGGATTTTCTAATCTTTTTGTCATAATATGTCCTTGTTTTGTAAATAAAAATTTCTCCACCCTATTACCCAATTCAAATGCTTCTATTTCCCACCACATAAAATCCTTTCTGACAATAATATCCATAATATATCTAAGTTGATTAGCTATATAATACCATTTTAAATTAGGGAGCCCAAGTCCCCCTATTTTTTGAGCTTTATACCATCTATTCTTAGTAATCCTTGATCTTCCCCCCCATTGCAATAGCTATTTACCATTACTTGCCAATCTTTAATTTCTTTCTCTGATACCTTATATGGTATCATTCTAAATAAAAAATTAAACTTCGGTAAAATCTTCATTTTAATCAAAGCTATCCTACTGAACCATGATAATCCCAATTTTTTATAATCCTCTATTTTATTTTTAACTTCTTCTATTAATTTTTTTAAATTCCATTCCCCTATTTTATCCATATCTTTTAATATATCAATACCTAAATATTTAATTATATTTTTTATCTTTATATCAACTTTCCTTTGTTTAAATCCCCTTTCCTCCAGTTTACTATAATTAAATCTCATTATCTCCGATTTATCCCAATTAACTTTTAACCCCGTAACTTCCCTAAATTAATCTAAATGTTTCTCTATCCAATCCCAATTTTCCATAGGCCTTTCTAATGTTAACAATATATCATCTGCAAAAAGGTTTATCTTACATTTAGCCTCTATCCCTATCCCCTGTAATTTCCTCTCCTTTCTTATTGCATTCGCTAACAATTCCATAACTAACACAAATAATACTGGGGAAAGGGGACAACCCTGTCTAGTTCCCCGGCCTAGGCTTATCGTTTCTGTTATTCCGTCATTTACAATTACCGACATAACATTATGAGTATATAATTGATTAGTAATACCTATAAACTTTTCTCCAAACCCCATAGGTTTTTTTATTAACATCTTTAATGCAGGGCATTCCACACAATCAAAGGCTTTAAAAATATCCAGTGCAAGAACCCCAGTTTTCAAATTATTTTTCTTTATTAAATATATTATATTCAGAACTCTTCTTGTTAAATCTGCCATTTGTCTTCCTTGAATGAAACCACATTGATCTAACCCTATATACTTAGTTAGAAAACTATTCATTCTTCTAGCTAAAATTGCTGTCAATAATTTAGCATCTTGATTAATTAATGATATTGGTCTATAAGAACCTGGTTCTGCTAAATCCTTCCTTGGTTTTGGGATTAAAATAGTCAAGGACTGTTTCCATGATGGGGGGATCTCTCCCCCCTGTAGAATATCATTAAACAACCATTTTAACTTTGGAATTAACATTTTTTAAAAACTTTATAATATTCCACTCCCAGCCTATCCAATCCTGGCGTTTTCCCCTGTTTCAATTTATTTATAGCATTCTCTATTTCAATTTCCGTAAATGGTTGCTCCAATTTCTCTCTGTCTTCTTCCTGGATTTTTATTTTTTAATTTTTTTCGATATATTTTCTACTCACAGCTTCCGACCATTTTCCTGCCTTATATAACTCCGTATAATATTCATGGAAAATTTTCAGTTTATCCTTTAATAAATTATATTCTTTACCCCTCTTATCTTTAATCACCCCCACTAAGCTTTTTTCCTTTTTTAATTGTGCTAATCTAGCCAACATTTTAGAATTTTTATTACTATTCTCAAAATACTCCCTTTTTGTATAAATCAAATTCCTTTGTACCCTATCCAATTCTTTATTCTCCAATTCTTTCCTTTTACCCTGTAATTCTGCAAAAATCTTTTTATCCCTCCTCTAAATATTCTTTTCCAAATCCCTAATCTCCCCCTCTAGCTTTTGATAAAAAACTTCTTGTTGTTTCCTCAAATTTATTGCCTCTCTCAATCCTATTCCTCTCATTACACTCTTCATTGTATCCCATATTATCGCTTCAGTACATTCTTCTGTTTGATTAAATTCCCAAATTTCCCTCAATTCCTTCTCTATATTTCTGTTAAATGTTTAAAACGAAAAATATTACAATTCAATCTCCATCTTTTCGCTTCTCTATAATCCTTATGTATCTTCAAATCCATATTAACCAATGCGTGGTCTGTAACTTTTATCACTCCTATCTCTGTGCCCAAGACCCTTGAAAACAGTGTCCTGGACACAAATATAAAATCTATCCTAGAATAATTCTTAGTTGCTGTTGAGTAAAATGTATATCTTTCCTCGTTCCCCTTGACCCCTCTCCAAACATCTAGCAACCCTTCCTTACTAATTAACTTATTCAAAATCGTTAAATTATTTCTCTGATCTTCTCTCGTCGGATTGGATTTGTCTTTTCTTCTATCCAATACCATGTTAAAGTCCCCAGCCATAATAACCCTTTGATTTTGAAAATTACCCATTTCTTTAAACACATGTTGATAAAATTCTCCTTGATTTTGATTGGGAGCATAAACATTAACTATAACATATTCTTCTCCTCCCAAGGTCCCATACATTATAATATATCTACCTGTACCATCCTTTTTCACCTTTAAAACATTAAAACATAAACATTAACTATAACATATTCTTCTCCTCCCAAGGTCCCATACATTATAATATATCTACCTGTACCATCCTTTTTCACCTTTAAAACATTAAAACCACAATTCTTTGAAATTATGATTGCTACTCCTCTTGATTTAGATGATCCACATGCTATCTCATATATTCTAGACCACCTCAGTTTCAATTCATTGACTCCTTTCCTTGCCTGGTGCGTTTCTTGCAAGAATATAATATCTGCCTTATCCTTCTTAAGAAGTGCTTCTATTCGCCTCCTCTTGGTAACTGTACCTAGCCCCTTAACATTTAAGGTTGAAATTCTTAACTTATGATCCATCTATTAACATTATTTTTTCTTTTTTGGTCCCTAAAAATGAGTATAATAAACAATAACAAGCCCATGAACCCACCCCCACATTCAGCTAAACTACCCCCCCTGCTAAGCCAGGGCATCTTGCCCCACCCTAAACCTACCCACCTATCCAAAGGGGGGGAAGGAACCATCACCCACTGTTGTGACATGTAGCACAAACACCAGCTGTGGCACATTGTTGACATTTGGAAAAGTACAGAATGGCTGAAAAAACAAGTCATGTTTTGTCTTCTACTTCCTGGCCCTTTCTCATGGGAAAAGTGGGTGTGAAAGAAATACGAGCTGGTCACATGGTTTGTACTTTCTGGTGACGTACTAATTTGTTAGCTTTCTGTTCTGTAGCCTTTTTGGAGAGAGGTGGATTTGCTTGCTTCTTCTTCTCTCTGTTCTATTGACTAGTGCTTGCTGGACTTAATGCAATCATGTAACGTCTTAAGCTGAGGTGGAGTGATAAACAAGTTGCTCCACTGGATTAATGCTTGCTATGCATTGTTCTCTGCACATGGACTGTAATTAGGAGATGTATACTCTGTAGTAAGTACTTGCTACAGTAATAAACAGGTAGAACAATAACCTGTGGAGTCTACAGAGTTATTTCCTTATTACTGGGATCTGCCAGGAGGAAGCTGAGTTGGCTGACATCCGATATGCTTGGAATGCTGCGTGGAGTGGGAGAGACAAATCTGAACTTCTGTGTGTAGATTTATGGGCAGCTGCACACGGGAACAGGATTTTAAATCTTCCATCTCACTCAAGTGAAGCGCTCTGCTTTTCCAGGAGGCTTGTGCGCCTTCAGGGTGGGTCTAAACACCTTCACCCACCCGAACAGCAGCCCCTCATTCCCTCCCGGATAATTTCTTTATAAAACATTTTCCCTTTCTTCTTTCTTCTCGTGCTGGAACAACCTTTTATACTATTCCTCCACTTGCTCCTTCTTCTTCCAGTTGACCCATCGATTCTGGACCCTCACCATCATCATGAAGCCCCAACTCTCCCAGCAGGCCCATGCCTTCGACACATGATGAGATCTTGTATCTCTTACTGTTCCACAAAAAAGTAAGAAAGACCGGATAACCCCAGTTATATTTTATTCCCTTCCTGATCAAGACTGCTGTGCACAGTTTAACACTTCGCCTTCAATTAATTGTTTGCTGGCAGAGATCATTGTAGATTTGCAAAGTAGCTCCCTTAAAAGCTGCTTGACCTTGCTTTCTAATCGCATTCATAAAGACATCCTTCTTGTATAAATTTGCAAATTTCATTACAACATCTCTGGATGTCATGCCACGCCTTAGTACTCCCACTCTATGCACTATCTCAATGTCCATATCGTCCCAGAGATCTGTATCGCCAGAGACAGCTTCGTTCATCCATTCCAAAATACTGCCTCTTAACTTATATCCAGTCTCCCCCATCTCCATGGGGAAGCCTCTGATCCGGATGTTGGAACGGTGTTGCCTGTCTTGCATGTTGATCATCTGTATTTCCATCTCATTAAATTTCATTTCATACTTTTCAAAACTTTTTTCATCCTTCGCCTGGACTTTTTCCACCTTATCAACTCTGACCTGGAGCTCTTGAATTTGAACCTTCATCTGGTCCATCAATTCTTTCATTTGCCTCATATCCTCCTTGTGTTCTTTTCGGAAATTCTCAATTGCTTCTGTATGTTTCTGCTGCCCTGATTCAATAGAGTTTTGAAACTGTAATAAGAGCTTCTCCCAAGCTGGTGCTGCTCCTTTAAGCTTAACTGGAGATGTTGTCTTTGGCTTGGCACCAGCAGGGAATTTGCCAGCTGAATCCGCCATTTTTCCACCCCTCCCCCTCGCTGTCTCGGAACTTTCACTGCCTCGCAGCTTCTTTTCTGGACCCTGTTGCTCACATTGATAAGAAAGTTCAGTAGCTCTCATGTCAAGGATCCTAATTAACCTTTTCAAACTGTTATCCGAGGGATGCGCCCGTTCACGTTTCCAAAGAGGGAGAAGGGACTTTTTCTCCCGTCTGGAGCTCATAAACAATAAGGGGCAAGCACAGCAAAGGAAAACTGTTCTTTTTATTTCCTTTTTAACTCCACATCTGCATATACCTTCCAGAAAGCAAGCAGCAAAGGAATTTTAACTCACGATTTGTCTTTCCTGTGTATTTTGCAGATATTATCAAATCATTCCGAGAGCTCTGTAGAAAGCTACTGTTTCATAGCTGGCGAAGCTCCTCCCCCCGAAAATATCATTTTTATCTCTTATGGAATCCTCTAGTAAGATACTGGATGGGTTATAATTGTAAATTGGATGAAAACAAAATAAAACAAAAAAACCAACATTTAGCACTGATACATCTTCATAGCCCTTGACCTTTAATGGTGCAGTGAGAGGCCTACAATATATTTTAGTCTGAAGAATATCCTGTTTTTCTGCAGTGGAAAAAAACAACCCAATATTGATTTCTGTCTATTATTTACTTCTTAGTTGACAAGTATGTCAGACAAACCAGCTATAGGCAGACTGTGATATTTTGCAAGATCATGGAAGACGTTCAGTAAAGGTACATGGAAGTTTTTGTGATTGGGAGAAGGTACAGTTAAAAGAAGAATAAGTAGCTCCTTGAAACAGAAGTCTTGGGGAGCAATATCAACATATACCAGTTTTAGATATCTGTATAAGGTTGTTTCTACCGAGTCAGACCATTGCTCCATCTAGCTCTGTATTGTCAACACCCACCTTACCCAATCTGGTACCCTCCAGATGTTTTGGACTACAGCTCCCAGAATTCCTGACCAGTGACCACCTTGGCTGGGGCTGGTGGGAGATGAAGTCCAAAACATCTGGATGGCACCAGGTTAGGGAAGACTGGAAGTACTAGAGTCTATATTGACTGGCAGCAGCTCTCCAGGGTTTCCAACAGGCTCCCTACCTGAAGAGGACTGAACCACGGACCTCTTGCATCCAAAGCATGTGTCCTACCAGTGAGCTGAAGCCCCTCCTCCCAATATATATCCATATATATTGATATATCTCACCAGCCTAGCTTGTAAACAGATTATCACTCTGGGTCTGGTTTAGGAACAATAATACATTAATGAAATCAATTTGATGGAAATAAAACAAAGCAGACATCAGCACAATGTAATAAACTCACATGATGGATAAGAGCTAGCTATCAGTGCAGACACATTTCTAAATAGATATGTCTTCTTAACTAGCTTTCTAGAAGAGCATACTAGGTGGGCCTGTCTATCCAAGGCATCCCACTGAAAGGGCACCCACCATCCTTCTAGCCATCTGCCTAACCTCTGAAAGTCAGGACGCTTCTAGCAAAGCCTCCCAAAAAGATTTCAGATAGTGATGGGACAACTTACCCCAAATGAATTTGTTATTTCCTCAGAGAGTAACAAATTCATCTGTGTAAACTTGGATGAGAGTTCTCTTTTAATTCGAGATCTTATTATGTGTATACAAATTCTTGCCCATGCACAATATCAAACTGCATATTGGGAGTCGTAGTTTGGAATTGTGTAATGCGCCACCATGTCATGCATCACCATGTTATGTGCCACTTTCTGATTGGTAACCCTCTTAAGGATTAAAGTGACATCATCAGATTTCCTCCTGGAAGAAAAGGATTGATGTCATGCATCACCATGTTATGTACCACTTTCTGATTGGTAACCCCCTTAAGGATTAAAGTGACATCATCATTTCCTCCTGGAAGAAAAGGATTGAACCTACCAACTCAGCACATGTGCAGAAATGCCATAGTTTAGATGCAGACTTTGCATGCTCCAGTGTTTGCAGTCTATTCCAAAATAAATAATTTGTAAGGCAATGACCCAGCTCTCTACAAAGATCAGCATTATGGACACACCAGTTTCAACCAATCAGTGGAATAATTATGAAATTCAGTGGCATTAATCATTTCAGAGCGTGCCATGGATATGATCTCCAGTGGAACATTTCCACATGCATGCACTCATTCAATTACTTCACAAAATGATCCTACAAGTGCCAAATATTATGTTGTAATTGCCCCTCAAAGTCTAATTGAGGGAATTTTGCATGTTTTCCCCATAGCAAACCATGTGCCATCTCCACACTCACAGCAGCATGCTCATTTAGCAGTAGGGATGCACAACTTCCAACCTTACTCCTCATGCATGGAAGGAGGATGTGTAATTGACTCATACATCCTGTCACTGTTGGTACTTCCACATTATGTGCAAAGCTGCAGTGAGCTTCCAGTGATTGAAAGGTCATCAAGGACTCTCCCAGCAGGCCCATGCCTTGGACACATGATGAGATCTTGTATCTCTTACTGTTCCACAAAAAAGTAAGAAAGACCGGATAACCCCAGTTATATTTTATATTATTATTCAAATAATCTCACTGAGACTTCTGTGACTTCACAATGGGAAAGACCACCCAACTGAAATGTGAAGCCCTATAAAGCCCTATATGACATGGGACCAGGCTATTGGAAAGATCCCGTACGAGCCTGCCTGAGTTTTAAAAGATTGATTGGGGAGCCCTTCTCTTGGTCCCTCCACCATGGGAGGCATGTTTGGTGGGGATGCGAGAGAGGGCCTTCTCGGTGGCTGCTCCCAGGCTTTCGAACTCCCTGCTGAAGAAAGCTAGGTTGACTCCCTCTCTGTCTGTTGTCAAAGATGTTTTTATTCAGGCATGCCTTTGGCATCATCTGCTGCTGATGCTTTTAACTGTTTGGGTGCTATTTATTTCTTTTATCGTTGTGTGCTTAATTGTGTTTTTAATTTATTTGTTTTTATGCTATGTTTTCCTTAAAATTTTGGTTTAATCTGTATTTTATTATTCTTAGCCATCTTGAGCACTGTTTTTGGTGCAAAGGCAGGATATACATAGGCTGCGCGCAATCCCATGTGGCTGCCCATAACCCTCTAAACTACAAGGATTACGGGCATCCAATGGAGGGCGGAAGGAGCGCGGAGGCAAAGGTCGCCTCTACTCTCCTCCCGCCCTGCAAAAGACTTAGATGACCGATTTCAGCCATCTAACTCTTTTGCCCCAGAGATGAAGGAGGGGAGGCTGAGGCACCGCCAGGACACTATGTATGCTGGCGGAACCTGACTCCTCCCCTCCCTGCCCCCTGGAATGCCCACAGAAAGTGCCGCAGCTGGTGTGGTTCTTTCTGCACCGGCTGTGAGGGTGGAGGGAGGGTGCTGCTCCGCATTCGGAGTTCCATCTCTGACCTCGGAACGTGTTTCCGAGGTCGGAGCTGGAATTCCGACTTCTCCTATGGCCGTCTCTGGACTCTGTCTAGCGGCCATAAAGGATTGCGCCCTTAATAAATAAATGTATTACATTGATACTGGATGGATTCCTCAACTAACTAAATCCATCATGATGTTCATAAATGTCTGGGAGAAAAAAAAATACACAATATTCGTCTATATTCCTGAAACAGACAATACTGAACAAAAGTTAAATACGCCAAGTGATTTTTCTTTTTCTTTTACAAGAGTGACTAAAAGTGATAACCAGAGCAGATTTGTAAAGAGCTGCCGAGATAAAATAATGCACTCACTATCAAGGGAGGTTTTGAGTTCCACTGAGCTTCATCTTCAAATGTCTTCACATTGATTCCCCCGCTGCCCCCTTCTCGCGCTAAATACCTCTCATTGACATTGTAATCCAAGCTGAGTAATAAGTTGGTGACTATTTCTGAAGATTTGTTTTTTTAAAAAAATGGGTATACTCATAGATATTCACTGTCTTGCTTTCCGATTCTTCATTGTTTATGTCTATACCTCCCTCCTTCAATCATATTCCCCATTCCTAGATCTACCAAAAATAAAAAAAATAAGAAAATGGCCACTACTGTGCATTCCCCATCACTGGACATATATAACTAGCATGTCAGGGAGAATGTTCTAGGCTTGGCTTTCTCCCTGACCTGCTACTTTTGAATGCACAGGGAGGGAGATGGTTGCTGTTCATTAAGAGGACAATCCTATGGTCCCTGGATGGGCAGCCCAGGGCCTTAGGATATTGCAAACATCCCCCTCTATGGGTGGAGAAGGAGGCCTGACACTGGGGGCCTCCTCCTCGTTGCAGCTGCAGGAACCTCAGCCACAATTGCTCCTCTGCTGTCGGTGCTGTGGTGGCGGTGAGGGGGGGGAGGAGTGTGTCGGGGGGGGGTCTATGTGTCGGGGGGGGTGTATGAGTGTGTCCCTATGGAATGTATGCTAACTTTAAGGTGTCTGGGTTTCATGGTTTTGGAGTCATGGCAGTGAAATGTGAACAGAGTGACAGACAGACAGACAGACAGACATCCATCATCATCATTATTATTATTATTATTATTATTATAGAAGAAAAAAGAAAAGAAAGAAAAACTTTGATGAAATGAATTGGCACACAGCAGTACACTGAACTGTGCTTCAAGGAATCCTAAATTTCATCAAAATTTATTTTTACCTGGTTCCAGCTTACTATTTCCCGAGTTCCACCAGTGAGCCTGCTTTATTAAACTGACATTTAGGATGTAGTTAATCTCAAAAATTGTCAGAGACCTTTAGATATTAGAAAAAAATCAGTTTGAAAAAGCCATTTAATGCTGCTACTTTTTCCAAAACGATTGGAAAGGGCAGATAATTTGAATAGCAAGAGGTGATTTGAATGCTCAGAGTAATCTTCAAATTAACTCAGAATCAGGTATTTGAGTCATTTCTCCTTGCTGTGACACTGGGGTGATGAAGCAAGCCCTTTAATTAAGGAAATGCCTTTGGCCAAAATTCAAGCCTTGCGCCGGGGGCCATTTCTTAGTGGTAGAGTGCATGTTTTGCATGCAGAAGGTCCCAAGTTCAAATCCTGGCATCTCCATTAAAAGGATTAGGTGGCAATTGATGTGCAGGACCTCTGTTTGGCCCCTGAAGAGCTTCTGCCAATTAGAGCAGTATTGAGAGTATTGAGCTAGTCTGACCTGAAACACAGGAACATAGAAATCTGCCTGATACTGACTCAGAGACCATCTATCTAGTCCACTAGCCCATTGGTCCCACTGTGGGTCCGATATGACCTGGAGCAACACCACTAGCAGGACACCAATGGGAGAGGAGCTTTTCACCATTGCCCTAGTGGAGAGAGCTCCAGAAGACATCCCTCTCTGACAGTAAAAGTCCACTGCATTCTATGGGCCCTCAGTCACCCTCCCAGGGAGTATAGGATTGCTCCTTTAGGGTAGCTGGGGGATGTTGGGAGTTGTAGGACTTTTTTCTGCCTAAACATGCATAGGATTGTGCCTTTAGTTGCTTTTTTCAGGCTGCCATCCCATACATGCTTAGCTGTGAGTAAATCAATGGGACTTATTTCTAAGTAGACATGCATCGGATTGTACTGTCAGATTTGTAGGATAAGGGACTAGACTAGAGCATAGTATTTTATATTTTGCAGGATAAGGGGCTAGAGCATTGGTCCCATTAGCTTTCATATTTTCCAAGGTGAACTTATTTAGGCAAGGATTCCTATCATTCATTCATTTATTGCATTTCCCTACCACCCAATAGCCAAAGCTCTCCGTCCACAATACAGTTCTCACAAAATGCTCACAAAATGGCTTCCATGGGGGGGGGGGCTTGTCCATTCATAAAATGGCTGCCATGGGTGGCATGGCCAGTCACAAAACATTTCCCAGAAGGCTACTGGTAAGACTAAAAGAAAATTAATTTGCCTAAGACCTAAGTATAAGGCAGAGATGGGTCTTACTAAATTCCAAAACACAAAACCACTCATTTGAACCCAAATAAAAACAGCACTGGAGGGCAGAACTTTGCAGCAGACCAGTCTTCCAGTTAAAAAAAAGGAGGGGCAGGGAACCTGGTAGGCACCAAAAGAGGTGCCTGTGGGCATATTAATGTTCACAGGCCCCATGTTGGAGACCCAAAGCTAAAGCATACACTGTATGCCCTACAGTATTTAAAGTCAAAAACATTCTAGGGTGGGGGAAATGGGTTTTCCCCTTTGCTTTTATGGCAACTGGCCAAAAGCAAAAAAGAAAACAGCCACAGTATTTCATCCCTTGTCCACCCAGTTGGGAACTCTTGTTGATATCCAATTAAATCCAAGCCAAATTAAACTCAGTTACTGTTGAACACAGATTGTAGATTTGTAGCAGGCCATAAACGTGAAGCTCAGACCACTCCATCTGTATAACCCAGTGTTTCATGTGCACCATACAGAAATAAGCTTGTGTAATTTCACAACCCTTGTTAGGTTGCAGAAATGCACAAAGCCACACCAATGCCGCTTTCCTCTTAGAAGCACGGCCTTTGCAAATCCCTGGCTCATGTGTCATTCTCTTCACTGAAATTTCTGCACATGTAAACTTCTATGTAAATAGCAGCATTAAAGTGGAGGACACCCCCCCTCCTCTTCTGGGTAAGTAGCTTAATTATTGCAATCTTAATGTTTGATCCCGCCAAGCACTGACCCAGCAAATAAGCATCACATGAAAAAATAAATAAATGAGTTATATCAATATTTCAAGTTCCTGGTCTATCACAGACCAGAAACCACAGCCACTGGCAGATGTAGATGTGACATTGTGGAAAGAAGGATCGTCAACACCCAAATGGGGCTTGTGGGGAATCGGAATGGAGCCAAATAAGGCTGAATTATTTGAGAGTCCCTCTAAAGATGGCCACTATAGAGCCATCTATATGGGCATAAATATTATTATATCGACACTAGTAGGCGATCACTCGTGACTGAGTAAGATTGTCTTCCAGGATAAAATTACAAAAAGAAAATTATAAAAGGAGGAAATTCTAAAAAATTGTGTAGGCTCTAGCGATGGGTCCGTAAGTGACTGTGGAGGCCAATTCTAGATCCACACAGCTTCCCATAGTGAGGACACGGGTTACCAGACAGAAGATGGTCCTGTAAAGGATTCGTTTGACGTGCTTTTCGCTTAGCACGTTTCTCCCTTTCACCTTGCACTCGGGCTTCTTCAAAGTCCATGGAACCTTTGTGAAAGGCCAACCTCCAGTTAGATCGTTCATGGGCCAGAGCTTCCCAGTTTTCGATGTTTATATTGTATTTTTTTAGATTAGTCTTAAGAACATCTTTAAACCTTTTATACTGACCACCGATATTCCGCTTTCCATCCTTGAGTTGGGAATAAAGTAACTGCTTTGGGAGATGGCTAAAACTGGTCTCAAAGACCCTGATCTAAGTCTCATCACCATTAGATGTACAGTGGGAGGATATGAGAAACGGGCCTTTCCGGTGGTGGTGCCAAAGTGTGAAATGCCCTCTCTGAGGAGATGCATCAAGCCATCAAGCCTCTTCCCATATTTAGAACCTCTTAAGGCTTTTAATGTTTAGTGGGTTGCTGTTCTTATATATTTATTATTTATTTATTATTTATTTAATACATTTCTATACTGCCTTTTTGCTAAGGCACCCCAAAGCACTGTTTATATAATTTTTAAATACTGAAACAAACAAATGCCCCCCCCCCATGCCAAATAAACACCAGTTCTCTCAGGCCAACTGAAGGTTTCTTCAGGAGCTGATGGTACAAGCTCCCTGGCCTGGGTTTCTCTTCTGCCTTCCCGCAGTAGCCCCAGGGAAGGCAGGGGAGGGGCTGCCCCAACAGCCCTCTCAGGCCTGTGATGGTCATTTCAGGAGCTGATGGCAGTTGCTCTCTGGCCTGGGCTTCTCTTCTGCCTTCCCTCAGAGCACACAGGTCTTAAATATGGAGTTGTTTGACTAGTTTTATGGTGGTGCTGCTGCTGCTGCTGCTTTGGTTTTATATTTAAATGGGGGTGGGGGTGGTTGTATGTGTTTTTCATATGTTTCAATATTTTAATTGTTTTAATGTTTAATGTTCACATTGTGTTTAAATATTTGTAGGCCACTTTGGACATAATATAGAAAACCTGGCTATCAATTGATTAAATGGATGGATGGATGGATGGATGGATGGATGAATCATCAGGATACTTGCTATGCGATATCGGAGAGCCAGTGTATTGTAGAGGACAATGTGCTGGACTTAGACTTGGGAGAAATGGATTCCAGTCCCTGTTCAGCCATGAAGATCACAAGCTAGCTAACCTGCATGGTGTGGAGAAAGTGCATAGGGAGACATTTTTCTCCCTCCCTCATAATACTAGGACTCAGGGTCATCCCATGAAGCTGATTGGTGGGAGATTCAGGACAGATCAAATGAACTAAAGGCACAATGCTATGCAAGTTTAGACCCAAAAAGGGCTTATAACTCCCAGCATAGCTGGCTGGGGCATAATGGGAGGTAGGACTTCTTTCAGTCTGAACTTATACAGGATTGTACCCTAAGATGTGCCCCCTCCTTGTTGATGAGCTTCCGCCGTGCATTAAAAACGTGGTTTTTCAGGCGGGAATATGGGGTGGGCTAGGATTTTAAAGTTTTAATGGTATTTTATATTTTGTTTTATTGTATTTTTATAGAGAATATAAAAAATATTGTATACATTTTTATATACAATATTTTTTATATTGTATATAAAATATACAATATAAAATATACAAAATCGCCAGATGGGCAATTAAAAAATGTAATAAATAAATATTATACATTGTCCAGAGTGGCCGGGTCACCGGCCAGATGGGCGATTCAGAAATATGATAAATAAATAAATAAATACTTCTTCACAAAGTGCATAGTTAAACTATGGAATTCACTTCCACTAGATGTAGTGATGGCCACCAATTTGGAGGGCTTTAAAAGGCAATTGGGCAAAGTCATGGAGGAGAAGGCTATCAATGGCTACTAGTCCTGATGGTTATAAGTTACCTCCAGTATCAGAGGCAGTATGCCTATGTACACCAGTTATGGAGGAACATGGAGTTGTTGCTCCTGCTTGTGGGATCCCGTGGGCAGCTAGTTGGCCACTGTGTGGACAGAATGCTGGACTAGATGGACCCTTGGTCTGATCCAGCATGACTCTTCTTATGATCTTATGTTCTTAACCTATCTAGGAACCTAGATTATCTCCTTAGGGATGGGGGAGAAATTTGTTCAGGCTGTGTTTTAACGCAAACTAATTCTGCACTTTCAAACTAATACACAAACCAAAATTAAGTTGTCCTTCTAAATTTGCACTTCTATGAATTTTGTGGTGGAGTTCTCCAATGAAAAAAAGTGCACACAAAAATGTGTATATTAGTAAAAAAAAAAAAAAAACTGAAAATTTGGGAAATTGCTGGGGAAAATGTGTATATTGAGCTAAGTTGCATACAAAAATGCATGTATTAGAAGAAATGCACACAAAAATTCATATGAATGTTCTTGCAAATGCAAACTTTTTAAAAAATTATCAAAGTTCAGGACAAATTGAATTTAAGATTGGGAAAAAATGAGAAACTGTAACCAACATATTTGTCCATCCTTAGTTAAATGGGATAAGCCTTGTAATGTTATCACTGGCAATCTCTCTGGAGGGAAGACTGGGTAGAAGTATAATAAACAATTGTGGTTAAAATATTTTTTTGAATGGCATTGTAAATGACATTGAGTATTATAGGGTGTGGATTGTCTCTAGTTTATCAGGTGATGCCAACACATGCCTACTGTGTGAATCCAAGAAACAAATCTCTTAAAGGCTGCAATCCTATACACACTTACCTGGAAAGAAGTCCTGTTGAACTCAGTTGCACACTCAGTTCTGAGCAGGCATGTATATGTGCAAGAAATTGCTGAGTTCCCTAGTAATGATGCTTTTTTTTCACCCTCCCTCACCAAAATAGATGCAGCAACAGTCAGGTGCCCTGTAGCTGCAGAAGTGACCAGAAGAACACTGCCTCCAGTTCCCTGCCAGGAGAAGAAAGGCTGCTGGGAGACTGTGTTTTCCCTTGCCCCCAGAGAGGCATCACTTAATGTAAACATGTACATATTTGCGTAAGCTGCTTAAAGGCAATGGGTTGGAGTGGGATATAAGTTTAATAAATAAAAATAAGCACATTTTTAAAACAGAAGCGTAAAATGAATGCACTATTATTTGTTATTTATTATTTTATCCCATTTTTCAGTTAAAAGGCTCCCAGAGCAGCTTACAAGAATCAATAATTAGACAATCCCTGCCCTCAGGCGTACAATCTAAAAAGACACAAGGAAAGGGATTGGGAAGGAGGAGGAAAAAAGCATGGTGGTGATGATTGATTCAGTTGCCCAGACAGAATATTCCTATCCTGGAACCAGTTTTACTCAGGTTTGCATTGCATCTATTGTCCTTCTGGGCTGGCCTGTTCTTGGCTGGCCTGTTTTTGGCTGGCCTGTTCCTCTTCCTTCTTCTCCTCTGCAGTTTCTCTTTTCCTTTTGAGTTCAAGCTTCATTTATTTATTTATTTATTTATTACATTTATCCCACAAGGAACTCAAGGCGGCTTACATAATCCTCCTCTTCCTCCTCCTCTCCACTTTATCCTCACAACAACCCTGTGAGGTAGGTTAGGCTGAGAGGCAGTGACTGGCCCAAAGTCACCCAGTGAGTTTCATGGCGGAGCGGGGACTAGAACCCGGATCTCCCGAGTCCCAGTCCAACACTCTCACTGCTACGCCACACTGGCTCTCCCATCCCACCATCCCACCAGGGCAAGATGTTTCCTCAGATGCCCTTCTGGTTGGAGTTGGGGGCAGGGGGGGGGCACCACTGGGATACCGATGGTGGCAGCTCACCAAATTGGGTTGTCTTCTTCTGTCATTCCCTCAGGGCAAGATTATTACTTTATATATTGAACTTAAGCGGGGGGAGTTGCACTTCATCGAATCCTAGCATTTCAAATTCAAAATTTACTACATTTCTTAGTTGTATGCTGCCCTTGCTCACACTGGGTATTCAATTTGTACTTTAGCCCTTAAATTCTGTTTTTGGCACTTTGATTTGTGTGTACGTGTGTGCTTATGGGTGATGGTTGCGCTTTATCTTTTGATGAACTCAACATGAAGCTGTTACATTTCGGAATACCACTGCACTTTGTAAACTGTAAGTAGTTTCCAGGGCAATATGTAAATTCTTGTCACTATTTTGTCCTGGAAAATGAGACAGATAATATTAATTTCAAATACTCAGTAGCTTAAAATAAGATGATATTCTTCACAAAAGCATACCAGACACTGAAACGATGTCTTATTCATAGGGCAGTGTATAAAATACTGAGCTTGGAATGTGAGAGAACAGTGTTAATTAATGGGAACATTTAAAGTTATGTTAAGTGGTCATTTCACTAAGCAATACTGGATTAAAGATCACAAAGACTCTGTACTCAATCTTAGCATGAAACACAGGGACGGGCCCCAGTATCTCTGGGGGCACTGCCCTACTCCATTCTTAGCATAATTGTCAGTTCAGCTATTTTATTCAGGTTTATTCTAACACTTTTTGGGAGACTCATAACTCTTATAGGGGAAAAAAAAAGTGTGATACCTTTGGCCTAACAAATGTATACTGGGGATATCGGCTTCCCAGTGTGAGGGCTGGGACCAACTATATACACAGAACTGTGAAATTATAAAGTGTCTTACAGTGACAGCGAAATTTAGAAATGAAAGGGGGGGTAACAAGTTGGGGGAAATGGTGAGTTGCTTCTTCACAATTATACAGGCCTGTGGCTTACACTGGCTCAGCTTGTCTGAGTGTGGAAAGCTAAGCAGGGTCAAGCCTGGTTGTTACTTGGATGGGAGACCCCTCCTCTAGTTTCCTGCATTGAGCAGGGGGTTGGACTCGATAGCCTTGTAGGCTCCTTCCAACTCTATGATCTATGAAATCTATGAATTACTCCTTTGAATTGCATATTTCATCATTTCTACCTTGTCAGCATTGTCTTACATGGAAAGGGTAAAGTCGGGAACCAAAAGCTCTCCTTCTCTGTCTTAATGCTACATGCATGTCTTTGTTTCCAAGTCCACCAGACAGCATGGTTGCTTCAGTAAAGAAGCAGTACAACGAAATCATTTTATTGACTCCCACTCTCTCGATAAATAACAAATTAAGAAACCAGCTCAGGGGGCTAGTTCCAGGTTTGAGTGGGTCATCAGCAAGGAACCCTCCGGTGTGCCCCCCCCTGCCCGGTTGGTGGGCCCCTGGCAAGCTTACCTGGTAACAGAGGCAGGCAGGTGGCAGCGCAGGAGTACTCTGAATCATTGCTAGGCAGCTGGGCCTGGGAGCCACCATTTTAATTTCCCACAATGTCCCCAGTGTAGTGCCGTTCCAGAGCACTGTGGGAAATTAAAATAAGAGCACCCAGACCCAACCACCTGGTGCTGATTGTAGCACCACAAACAGAAAATGAAAAGAAGGTCCCAGGGCAGGCATCAGTGGTGGCCCTGCAGGTGTGCTGGGCACTGGCGCTTACCCAAGGGTGTTGTGTGCTGATGCCAAGCTTTTGTCCCCCACCTCCTCAAGCCCCTGGCCCATTTTCCACGACCTCCAACACCACACGCAATGCCCTCTTCCCCTTCTGCTTTGAATCCTGCTGATCTGATACTCCCACAGAAATGATGACTCGTGCATGTGCCAAAAAAGCACAGAGAGTCCCTCTCCCTCAGGGTGAGCACAGGCGCAGCAAACTGAGAAGGTATCCTGGCAGTTCATCAGGGTGCTTCGTGTTGCCTGGATGCCGCAGATGGGTTTAGTGGCTCCCCTTAGCCAATCAGGGACTGAATTTCAGCCCAAGGGGTTTGCTGAAGTAATGCATGGGAAGGAGGATGCTCATATCCAATCACAGTGCTTTCTGAAATGCTGGCGCATAAGCCGCTGAGGAAACTAGGGAGCAGGCAAACGGGTGGCACTAGATATTGTTCTTTGGACTGGAGCAGAGCAGCAGGAAGTAGCACAGTGGAGAGAAGAGCTGACCCCTCTTCTCCCTTTCTCTCTCCCTCTGCCTCTCCCCGTAAATTTCTTTAGTATTTGTTTGCTTGTAGCAGCAACTGAGTGGGTGTCTCTGTATATAAGAGATTATAATTACATCTGTGCGAAGTAAGTGTGTGTGTGTGTGTGTGTGTGTGAAAGGAAGAGAGAAAGAGAGAGAGAAAGCCAGGCCATGCACATTGAATCCATTTCAGACCTTCAGCACTAGCTGGAAGATAGGTTTTAGATTGGGAGGTGTCTATTTTGGATGGGGGATTTTTTTGGTCTGCCTTTTGGATTTGGGGAGGTGTGAGCTCTGTATCCTCACCCCCTCCCCATGGCTTGATTTTTGGAGGTTTGAGCTCTGTATTCCACACACACACCCTTGGTGGAGGCCTTTGCCACCAGCCCCAGTAGGCACCAGCCCCCACACCACACCATAGCAAAGATGCATGAGTTCCCATATCAGAATTACACTGGAAGTACAAGTTGTTTGCACTTCCTCTCCACTGTTTCTGTGTAACATCCAAAGCTACCCTTGGTGATCTTCCTCTTGAAGTGGTTAGATTAGTGTAGTTTTTAAGCCTTGCTGCCCAGGTGCACATCAAAGAATTCATAGTGGTCTGGGAAATTTTGATTTAATGCCTACTGCTGTGATGCTGTTGTAAACACACAGACTTTTCGTTTCCTGGATGGAGATGAAAAGCAGCAGGATGGCATAGAGAAGGGCCATATCATGAGCCAGGAAAGACAAGTCCAAGAGCAAACAGAGTCCAAGCACATACCAGGCCTGGCCTGGTGTTTGACCTGTGACTGCTCTTGACCTATGCTTCTGCCTCTGGCCCCTGCTCTGCCTGGTATGTGCTTGGACTCTGTTTGCTCTTGGACTTGTCTTTCTGCTTACTTGGGGCTTACTTCTGAGTAGACATGTATAGGGTGGCACTGTCCAGATCTAAACCACCTCCATCCCTCGGTGAATGTAAACTGGAGCTTCTATTCTGCTACTTCCCCTAAAATTCCTACAATGTGGTGAAAATGGTGAGGAGGGCAAAGAAAATACGTTAATATAATAGTTGTACAGCTCTATTCATAAACTGAAAACCTTTTCTTTCTTCTGACAGTTGTCTCAACTCCATTGACATATATTGTTTGTTGCTTCTAACATATGTAATCGGTTGCTAGGGGGCTAGGACAACATGATGGCCATAATGCCAAAACATGAATTAAAGGAGGCTTTTCAAAACGTTTCATCTGCCCATTTGTTCCACATTTTCATTCTCCTGCAGATGTTCCATCTTCCGGGTTCAGGGATTCTAATCTAGCATTGTAACAACAACAAATGTTTTAAAAATGTTTAGTTACTTTCGTAGTTAATTTCCCCCCCTGTAGGAACATAAGAAGCTGCCAGTGACCCGGCCTCTAACACTCTCAACATTGACTGGCAATGGCTCTCCAGGGTTTCAGACAGGGGTCTTTCCCAGTCTGATGTGGAGGTACAAGTGGTGGAACCTAGGACCTTCTATGTGTATTGCATGTGCTCTACCACAGAGATATAACCCTTCCTTACTAGTAGTTTCTGATTCCTACCCAGAGAGCACAGAGAATTGCCATGTTACTTCAGTATGCATGCCATTTAGAACAGACACTTGGTCCTGTTTAGATTGTAGTGCCACACACAAAATTATGAGATATTAGATATATTTTGCCAGTTTAGCTTGTCATCTACATTTACATAGCTTATTTTTCCCTAGGGTGCCTTTTTATTGTTTCTGTATCAAGAAGAGTCATCATTTCCCCTAAGAATCTTTTCCTGGTGGGGCTTGTATTACATGCACAATATCTTCTTTTTCTTAGCATGAAAAGTATTTCCTGATGCCTAATCTGTATTCTTTTTTTTCCTTTTCTTTTCTTTCTTTTTGTCATGCGCACATCTTCTTTTGTTTTAGTGCCTGCCATTGGGCTGAGCTGAATTTTTTTGTCTGTCTCCAGCACTCTGCATATTGCAGAAGGAGATGACAAATGAAATGGACTGGTTATGGTAAAATAGCAAATTTCACAGTTGGTCATGGATTAATGGGAAGCAATAACAAACACAAATGAAGTCATCCTGATTGTTATGAATGGTCCTCGGGTTGCCATCAAATAAAGACTAAAGCGCAGCATAAAAGCGTACCAATGAATAAGATCTGCAATTGCCCTTTTAAACTACTGGAAGCTTTCATGACATTCAAAGAGGCCCAGACCTCCCCCCCCCCCCCAAATGGATTTGTGCATTTCATCTGTGTGTGTGGCGATGAAAGATGAGAAATATACCATTCTTTAACCTTAGTATACCACATTTCACAGAAAATTACAACAGGGCAATATTTCCATGGCAGACAAAGAACCAAATGTTTCCCGTGAAGTTTATGACACCATGATGTATGTGCAGCTTTATCTACGCACTTTAAAAAATTTATATAGCCTGGGTAAACCACATGGAAAATGCCTTTGAAAGATGAAGGTTTTTAAGTCAATCTTCATAGCTCATTCTTTTCTTGCTAGTCCCTGGTTTCCTTCATCACCCTTCTCTGTCCTCTCACGGTTACTACCACTTCTTCTTCTGGAAAACTGTGATAACCACAATAGAAAACAGCATAAAACTTGTAATAAAATACCAGATAATCCATCATCTCCTTGGTGGGTTTCCATTTTGCTTTTGGGTTGCCTTTGCTGGCCTTTGTTTGATTCTTTGACTGCTTCTCCATATTGCTTAAATATGTCCCAGAAGATTACGCTGTTCCAGGCAATATCTTCCATTTGTATACCAAGTCCATGTAGACTCAGATCTCTTCCTTATACATTCATCAGATATATTTGGTACATTTGATACAATCCCCCCCCCAACTTAATATAGATAACCATAGTAAGTCAGCAGTATGCAGCTGCACCTGGATTCTTTTCTGGGCCCCTCAAGAGTCTCCAACCAGGGTGTGGTGACCAGCTGATGGGCTTTCAGTCTCTTGGGGCCTCAAGTTATTTGTTTGTTTATTGCATATTTAATCTGCTAAATAACAAATGTTCTCTGGGTAGATTACAAACAATTAAAAGAATAAAATACAATGCAAATAGTTGAAAGAATAAAATACAATACAAAATGACAGGCAATACAGAAATATATAAATACACAGTTATATAAGAACAGCCATAAAATCTAAAAACTAGGTCTCTAACATGATGCCTGGGAGAAAAGAAAGGTCTTGACATGGTACTGAAAAGATAATGATGTAGGCACCAGGCAGGCTTCCTTGGGGAGGACATTCCATAAATGGGGTGCCACAATTGAGAAGGCCCTCTCTCTTGTAGCCACCTACCTAACTTCCTTTGCTGGGGGGCACCTAAGGGTCCACCCAAGCAGGTATATAGGAGATGTTCCTTTAGATACCCTTGTCTCAAGCCATCTAGGGTTTTAAAGGTCAACACCAACACTCTGAATTGGGCTCATAAATAGACTGGAAGCCAGTGCAGCTGATGAAGCACTGGCATCACAAGATCATATTGACCAGTCCCAGTTAATAGCCTATCAGCTCTATTTTGAAATTACTGAACTTTCTGAGCCATCTCCAAAGGTAGCCCCACATAAAATGCATTGCAGTAATCCAACTCAAAGGATGCCAAAGTCTGGATAAGTGTCACCAGGTTATCTCTGTCCAGATAGGGCCGCAGCAGGTGGTATATCAACCTAAGCTGATAGAAGGTACTCCTCCTGGACACTGAGGCCACCTGTGCCTCAAGTGACAATGATAGATCCAGGAGCATCCCCAAGCTGTGCACCTGATCTTTCAGGGAGTCCATAACAGGTTGAACATCATTCAACTGGGCAGACAAGCCATCTTGTCTGAATTGAGCTTGTTTATTGGCCCTCATCCAGTCTATTACCCTGCTCAGGCAGGAGTTCAGGACATGTACTATCTCACTTGGGTTAGATGATAAGGAAAGGTCAAGCTGGGTGTCATCTGCATATTGACAGGCATGAAGTGGAGCCGAGTGCTGACTCAGCTCCTAAGACAAGCCACAACTTTTTAAAATAGTATTTTAATCATTAATCAGGAAGTGTGAAGGAAGCCGCAGCAGGGAACCTCGGATCTTCCACAGTTGTGCACTTATGGGGGAATGAACAACAACCACAAAACACACACATATTTTTCCCTACACCTCATAGCCCAGTGTGTGTGAGAGGAGAGAGAGAGAGAGAGAGAGAGAGAGAGAGAGAAGGTGTGATCGGATTTGAGGGAGGGAGAAATGCAGCTGCAAAGAAGGCAAGCCAATAGCATCTTAAAGGCCCCATTGGGAAGAGCCCTGAATCAGCCCCACTTACCAGTTGCTTGCCGAGCTGAATTCAAGGTGTTGGCTTTGACCTTTAAAACCCTATATGGCTCCGGTCCAGTCTATCTCAAGGAGCGTCTCCAGCAACACCAAGTGGGCCGCTCAACAAGATCTGCCACAGACGGCCTTCTCCTTGTCCCTTCAGCCAGAGCAGCTAGACTGGTCGGGACGAGGAAGAGGGCCTTCTCTGTGGCAGCCCCCGTACTATGGAACTCTCTCCCAAGTGACCTCCGCCATGCCCCCTCTCTGCTGAGCTTCCGCCGCTCATTAAAAACTTGGTTATTCAGGCGGGAATATGGGGTGGGTTAAGATTTTAAAATTTTATACTGTTTTAATGTATTTTAATGGAGAAAAATGTTTTAATATATTTTATTCTGTTTTATTTTCTGTACATCGCCCAAGGTGGCGGGTTTGCCGGCCAGATGGGCGATAAATAAATGCAAATAATAAATAAATAAATAAATAAATAAATAATAAATTCCCGGGTAGATCTAAAGATTATTACATATTGCTGCTACTTTCTGACAAGGTCCCCCATATTACTAATAAAGTGGCCAAATTCTGTGCAGCTGCCATAGCTTGCCACACTTCCTTGTTAACACAGTGATCTTTATCCTGCTTATGAGTTTTTTTCTTTTGATATAAAAATTTTGATATAAATTTTATACACTTTGGGATAAATTGCTGATGTAATGGTGTTATATATGTTATATGTTCTGTTTTGTCTGATACTGTTTTATTATTGGGTGCTGGTCATTGACCGTAATAAATATATTCATTCATTCATTCATTCATGTTCACACCCTGTTTTTGCCTTGCAAACCAGTTCCAACATTCTACTGGTAGATGTTACTCCTGCTACATTCTAAAGTGGTTTAGACAAAGAACAGATTAATGGCCAAACTCTGCCCCAGCAACTAGGCCATAACAAAGCCTGCAAGGAGTGCCTCTTCTCATAACAGGGCAGCATGGCATGGCTGTAATGTTTTGTATAAAATATATGCAGATATTGAGGAAAATGGCTGCCTGTGCAACTAGAAAGCTAGAGCTGAACTGATAATTTGAAACAAAGGCCATGTCTGTCTCACAAAACCATCAAAGATGCAAAAAAATTTCTCAACAACCAATAGTCCTTTTTGCCTGTGCTCTATTAAAAGCAAACAAGTGTCTGTTACAATAATGCAACTCTGCTAATTCTCCCTCCCCCACCAGATTAACTCAAATCTGTTCAAAGGAAGAACATTTCAATACATTTTCCCCTGACAGGTAGGAAATTAACTGCACACCATGAGCTATTGAATTCAACTTTAACAGTATCAATAAACATTTCTGATTAAATTATGGAATTGATTTTATAATTCTGACCATTATGTTTTTACATCAATATCATCATATGACAAGCAAATGTAGTTACCGCTTTCTTATTGATTGCGGGCCTGGCACTCCAAAGCGTTCATTGGGCTATATTGCAAAATCAAACTTGATTTCCTGTGTTTTGCAGTAACTTTGGGTCATAACCTAATACGAAGAACCAAGGACGGATGGGCTATCAAGTTATTCAAAGACATGCTTCCCTCCACCATCCGACCACCATCCCTCCCTCGAAAGCCAAGAAACGGAAAGGGATGCCAGGTTGTTTTAACAGTTTCATGCAGGACCTGGCTTGCAGGCACGCAATTATTTTCATATGTCAGACCTTAATCTCCCCCTTTTAACAGTGATCAGCAATCTATCATGCTTCTGCTGAGTAATACAAACACTATTTATTAACAAGAAGAAACAAAAATGTTATTTATGGTGCTCTGACTGCTCTCATTGCAGCAATCCAACCAAAGCACACACACACACACACACACACACACACACAAAGTTTCCAAGACTCAGGAGCATTATGCTCCGTCTCCCCCGGTCCACTCTATCAAAGATAATAGTTACATGTTGGCCCATTCCATTTCACCATAAGGTTTAATGTTCTGTTAAGAGAATGCATAATTCAAAACCACCAGTGTTATTCTGATCCATGCATAATAGTAAATCAAAGGTGTAACAGTGCTAGATATTTATGTCTGAGCGAAGGAAGAACAAGTCTGATCAGATTAGGCGAGTTTCAGAAGCGTCTCTTCTCCCAACTGTTTCAATGTTGTTTTCAGGGTTTCTCCCATGTCAAAACCGTTGTGGAGCTGGAGCTACCTCATTGATATTATAAACTAAACAAAGACGAACTGCCAGTTGAGACTATAAGGCCTTGTCAGTTTCCAGCATTACTGCATGCCTCCTTGAACATCGATATGTTACCTGAAGGTGTCTTTTCAAACCAGCGAGTCATGTTTCTTCCTGTGTAATTATATCAGCATCTGTTTCAAAAACCCAGCTAATCCTTTGGGCTTTGCGGGTCAGCTGAAGGCTTGCGCTCTGATCACGGGTGCTGGATTAATCCTTAATATTTGCAGAAGAATTTAGAGTCGTAACAAGTATTTGCCTTGACAAGCCCCACGGAAAATGAGAGCCGCTTCCCTCTCCCGCACTGTTTCTCTCCAAAACGACTTGCCTTGAAATAAGGCGTCGACTGAAAGGTGTGAATTTATGGAGATTACGGCGATGCAAGATAAACAGACTTTTTAATATAGAAATTGGACGTCTACATGAAAGCGACTTTCACATTTCAGCTGCCGATTTGGGCGCTTAGCTGGGATATATGTAGTGTGTCAGTGGTTGGGGACCTCCGGCTGTGGGCCAAATTCGGCCTGCCTGGGGTCCCAATCCAGCCTTCCAGGGTTCCACAGATGGCCATGCTGCCCATTCCCTGCCCCCCCCTGCCCTCACCACCACCCATCATTTGATGGTTTCTGGGCTTTTGTGCAGTTTCCCCCCCCACACTCTTAAAGGTTGAAAATGCCTCTCCTAAACGCTTCGTTACGGGCAGTGAAAGCTTTAAGCTACAATATGCTAGCCATTTTTGTAATTTTGGCCACACCCATTTTGCCTTTGGCTCCACCCCCTTTGTCTTCAGCCATGCCCACCACTGGGAGGCAGCCCCCCCCCCGAGTGCTAATGGAGGCTTTCTGTTCTCTCTTTCTCTTATAGTAGTAGGCGATCACTCGTGAGTGACCGAGTAAGATCGTCTTCCAGGATAAAATTACAAAAATTATAAAAGGAGGAAATTCTAAAAAAAAATAAATATCTCTTTCTCTTATTGCCATGGGGGGTGGGGAAAGAGATGGGAGGCGAGTTTCAGGATGGTGTGGCTGGGAAGGGGAGGATTAAACCTGCGCTCCCTGTGCATGGGGTGGTTCCAGTCTGGATCAGGGCCCTATGTGCTTACTTTAGAGTAAAGCAAAATCAGACACAGAGGTGCATGCTATCTCTTTAACCTAACATGTACTCTTTGACCCTCACTCAAACTGAATTTGTCCTGCAGGTTGATTTCCACTGATTTGGGCTGAGCAAGCTTAATTGATATTATGCGTGTGTTGCAACTTGCAGTTCTCTTTTCCACATCTGGATAACAATTTACAGTTAACTGTAGTTTTGTTAACTGTTGTCTTTTTGGGAAGTTATTTCTGACTAAAGCAAGAGTACCAATGGAATATACCATTACAGCTACAGCGCTGTGTAATTTGTTTTAGATACATGCGTAATATAAGCCTGAGAATATACTAATTCCTGAGCCTGAAACCAGTAATTAGTTTATTGGATATACAGTTTGTTAGTATATTTCTAATAGTCTAATGGAATAGAAAAAGCATTTATCCGGGTTGGCTGAGGAAAGGCGGGTGTTTTTGGTAAGGATTGTAGCTACATTCTGATCACACAGGAGCCTGTTTTTACAAATGCAAAGAAATCCCCAAACAGCCCCTAAGGTGCCAGATTGGTCCATGCTATTATAATTTACAAGTTCATTAATACTTGTAAATTTTGAAAATATCCCTTCTGTATGTAATATGATTCCTCCCTACCCTGCGATACCAAATTATATTTCGTATGTGAAGAAGGCAAACGAGTCATTAGGTAAACAAAGTTAAAGTAGTAGGCCACTCTGATTTCTAAATATAAATTTAAAACATATGTTGGATTTGAATTTTTAATTAATTTAATGAGAACTTCTTCTAAGACTTCCTATACCTTTGCTTAATGCTAATATTTATTTAATATGCCTTCCAGCCCTAACAAGCCACCCCCACCCCCCGCCAAGCAAGGCAGTTTACAAAACAAAATATCACAAAACCAATTTAAACAATGACAGAATTAATACAGAGCATTCCAACCAAGCAGAGTTAAAACTTTCAATCTCAAATCAGTATTTTAAAAGGCATTTATAAAGGTTCTTTAAGAGTGTGATCCTAACCCCTTCAGATGTAGGGGTGCGTGGATATGTCAGTCTCAGTCTCACCGTCGGGTTTTTGAGCTCAAGCTCGTTCCATCTGGCTTGTGATTTAAAAATAAATATCTGTATGGAAATCCGTATGCCTTTTTTAAAATAATGTGTACATATATAAACATACATATTTGTAGACAAACATGTTTTTAGGCGCATGCACCCATTGACCAAAGCATGCTTTAACTGAATTCTGGAAATGTATGCATTTTCCTTTGTGCATTTTTCAGATGTGTGCATGTTGTCAAGGGCATTGCTTGCTTGCTTGCTTGCTTTGTGGAATGCAGCACAAGCTCAGAAATGTTCTGATTTCCAGCCGTAAACTGTGTTTGGGTCAGAGAGGTGTGAACTGGGTAAAGTGGTAAAAAATACTTGACAAGAGTTAATTTTTCACACATCCCTACTTGGATGCCCCATGGAGAGAGGTGCTCCTTTGTAGGGCATTCCAGGGCTGGCAGCAGCTTTGGATCCACTAGATCCAAAGTCCCTCCATTCCCCCAAGAGGCCCCCAGATCAGAGCCCTCAGCTAAACCCGCCTGATCTGGGCATGCTCAGCAAAGCTGCCCCCAACCTCCCATCCTGGTCAGTGTGAGCTGAACAGGCTTCGGAAGTGGTGGATAATTGGCCGCTTCACTCACCCACCCACGACTTAGAATTGCTCTGCCTTATCTGTTGTGCCAAGAAAGTGGATGCCAATAGATTTCTACAAGAAGCGCGTTTTAAAGCTTGGCCTGCCCTTAACATCAGTGGACCAGCAGATTAACTCTACATTGAGCACCAGATGTGTTTGTGTGAGGCCTGCTCTGTCCCTCACACACATACACAAAAGGGATCTAGTATTTGCATGGTATGAACATCTGTCTGAATATGAAGAGGAAATTGTGGAGGTCCAAAAAGAAAGCGGTTGCAAATGGAAGAAGGAAATAAAGGGCAACCACAGAGGAGCAGACAGAACAAGGAGTATGATGGAGATGCAGTTGGGAAGGAAAGATTAAAGTGTGCCTGTTAAAAAGAAATATGTGAAGAATGAAGAAGAAATAGTGAGCTTATGAAATGAAGGTTATGAAATGGAATCTCGGAATAAACTAAATTATTACACATTTGCCTTTGGTTATTTCTGTGATGGCTCTTAAAAATACACCAAACTTCATAATTGGTAATACAAAAAGTAGCCCAGGTTCACCATCCCTTTTATACACACACACACACACACACACCCCTCTTCATCTCTCCAGAATAGTAGCTGTCCAGTGACATAAGGTTGGAGAGTTGGTGACTCATAATGCCAAACCATGGCTTTGCTGTTACTGACCAAGAGTCAGGCTTCTGCTTCCCCTTGCATGTTCCTCACTTCCTTGCTTGCACAAACCATAGTTTTCCATTTCATTTGAACGGAGCAGATCTGCCACTGGCAGTGTTTCTGCTGGTGGCAGAACACAAAGTCGGCCATTTTGAGGTCAGGGTGGGAGTGGCCTTGGATCCGCTAGATCCAAAGACCATTTGTTCCCCTGAGTGGTCCCAGGATCAGCAGGCCACTTAATGATGCTAGCCTGTAGATGGCTTAGTTACAGTAATCCCCCTCGCCCACCATAAAAAACAGTGTGTGTGTGTGTGTGTGGGGGGGGAATAAAGAATCACCAGGAGTAAAACTAGAAAGAAATGCTCCCCCACCTCCCAGCCCTGCCTGGTGCGAGCTAACAGGGCTTTGGAAGTGGCACATCATCTACTATTTTACTCACACACACCCGAAGTTAGGATTGCTCCGCCAATTAATAAGAATGCTTTGTGGCTCTGTATTTGTCATTAGGGGTATAAGTTTAAATTGTTCTAAATCTGTGACCCAGAGTCTGACAAAGTTTTCTTTCTCTCTGGCATGGGTGCTCACCTGCAATAATATTTCAAAGATTCCTTTATCTCCCCGAAACGGTTCACTATTTGCCTTTCCAGAATTTTTAAAATCAGTTGAGACTGTCCATATTCAACTTTTGGATGTTGAGATGAATGTTTCCCACCTGATTTTGTTTCTTTCTTTTTGTTCCCATTTTTTTCAGCCTTAAGAAATCCTTTTTAAAAAGAGAGAGGGAGGGAGGGAGGTGAGCTTAGGAGCTCATAAATAAGCTATTAAAAGTATTGGTCTCTGAAGAGAGTATATTAATTGCCCAGAAAAGTCATTAAATTTATGCCGTGAATTTAGAAAAGTGTTTGACCAAAGGTGCCGCCTCTTGTTTATTATTAATATTAGCATGAAGTTCAGTTAATCACATTTTAATTTCCTGATGTTTTTTTTCCCCTCTCCTGAAACTTAATTTGTTTCATAGACACAAAGCTGCATGCCTTCCATGAGTTCTTATGTACTCTCTCAAACCATTTATTTCAGTCAGATTAAGAAGAAGAAGAAGAAGAAAAACCTCTCTCTCATTTGTACATAGGCTATAGTCTCAAATGGAAAACATCTGATTGCTGTGGTATTTTTTCCTCACATTCTCACTGACTTGTAGAAACTATCAAGTATCAAGAACAAGGGAGACTTGAACCCATTCCTGTGATGCATTTGTTTCTTCTTCCAAAAGCCCATGCAAGTTTGGGAAATGTTTGTTTCTTTGTGACATTTATAAGACTATAATCAAAAGTTTCTCAGGGCTGCTTAACATAAAATAAAAACCAATTAAAAATACATTAACAAGCCATCAAATACGCTGCAGCATAAAACTTCAATAAAACCCGAGAGAAGAGAATTAAAATAACATTGGCTAAAACAGTTTATGAAAATGAAAATAAATTTAAAAGCCCTGAGAGAATTAAAAGGACTTTGCCTGGTACCAAAATGACAACAGTAGGTGCCAGATGAGCCTCTATGGGAAGGGCATTCCACCACCAAAAAGGCCCTTTGCCACCAGCCATCTGCTGCACCTCAGCTGGTGGAGGCATTCAGAGAAGGGCCTCTGAATATGGTCTTAAGGTCCTGGTAAAGACTTGTGGGAAAGGCGATGCTTCCAGTACCTTGGTCCTAAGATGTGAAGGACCTTCAAGGTCAAGGTTATTGATTGATTTGTATCGCACCTTTGTACCAAAAAAATGGCACTTAGTCAAAACTAGCAGTTTGAATTGGTCCTGAAAATGGTGTAGAAGTCAATGAATCCATCTATTAATCTATCTAGAATTATTTCTAGGCTTCCTTTAAGGATGGAACCTTCTCATGAAGTTGACAAAGCACTGGCATTATGTGTTTGTACCAGTCCCAGTAACCAGTTTCACAGCAGCCATATTCTGGATTAACTGAACTGAGTGTTCTAGACCATTTTCAAAGCCAGCCCCATGTAAAACACATTGCAGTAATCCAAACTGGACGTAGGGATGTATGAGAATTTCACTTCAGTTCATTTAGCATCCAGAACTTCACTCTTTGCACCCCTGAAAGGAAACATGAGTGCATGTTCTAGGCAAAGCTCGCATATTCCTGAGCTTGCAATTGCGTTCGCAACATGCATTCATTAGAAAAAATTGCACTTTTCTCCTTTGTAGTTCTTTCTTAGATATCTGTCTTGAAGCATGATCTTGGAAAATATAATGTGGATGTATTGCTGAGAATCTTGAAGTCCTGTTCTTTTAACATGCAACTGAATTCTCTCATTCTGGTCTTTATCTAATGGAAGCTGTAATATGAATGTGTGTCCAATGTCTTTTTTTAAAAAAAAACAACCCACCTGTATTCTTTTGTAGAATAAAAATGTTAAAAAGAAAAAAATGTGCACTTCAAAAAATGCACATTTTGAAGAAAAATAAAATACACATTTTCACACTTTTGTCAATGGGGGGGAGTATGCATTTGGGTATGCACTTTTTAAAAAATGTGCACCTAAATGTGCAGTTTTCCCATCTGAACAAAAGAAGCAGCAGCTCACATTCAGAAATGGGAATGAGGCAGACCGAGCTTCGGAGTGGAACTTGGGGAGCCTCAGCGAGTTTGATCCTTGGTGATTCTTCCATCAACACCAAATCACTGAAACAAGGCGATCTTTGTCCAGGTAGGGTCAAAGATGCTATATCTGCCTAAGCTGGTAAAAGGTGCCCCAGACCTCAGAGGCCTCTAGTGTCAAAGACAGATCAATGAACATCACCAGACTATGGACCAGATCCTTTAGTGCAACCCCGTGTCACGGCTGGGCCATGGACAGGAGTCAGCCAGGAGTCAGGACTGAAGAAGAATCAGTATCAATGGGCAAAACTGAAAGCAGCACCAGGAAACAAGCCAGGAGTCAGGCCCAAAGAGCATTCAGGACAAGACGGCAAACCAGAAGGCAGGACCGGAGAGCAAGCCAAGAGCCAGAATTGATGAGCAAGACTAGAAACACACCAGAGCTTAGATAGACCTCGTAGCTCAAGCAACATTCATTTATTTGTATATTTCTATACCACTGTGTCATGTCAGGCATATCCAGCTGGTGTACAGGATCAAAACCATAATATAAAAATATAGTATATACGGTAACTAAAACGTATTAAAACATAACCACTGGCCATCAGAAAACAAATAAGCAGGAAATCAAAATGATAGGCATTACAAATCATCAAAAGCTGAGTCAAATAAGTTCCACTGAGATACGAAGCCCTCGTAAACGCCTTCCTGCCCAGAAGGAGCCAACCGCCTGCCTGGGTAGAGTCAGTGCGGAAGGTGCTCCCTGAGAAGCTGCAGTGACATGGCTTGCCACATGGGGCAGTGGTCAGCAGTGCTGACACCCCTTCCTGGACAGGTTGAGCTCCACCCACCTGGGCAGATGAACTGCCCACTAACAGCACCTTCATCTTCTATGAACTGAGCTTCAGTTGACTGATCCTCATCTTGTTCATTACCACAGGCACATACTCATTTAGCACTTCCACTGCCTCACCTGGGTTTGATTAAATAAAACAAAACACAGTTAGATGTCTTCTGCACACTGATGACATCAAGTTCAAAATTCTGATATGAGCTGGCCTGATCCACATGCACCCCACCGGCTTGAACTTCAAATTTCACCCTTCTGCCGAATTCTGTGATACGGTTCTCAGCTCAAAGATGCACCAAAGTGTGTATAGAAATGTGTATTTGGGGATAAAGTACATTTAGTAATGTGTATTTTGAAAGCAAATATGCATTTAAATAGGAATATCCATGCAGATTTTTAAAAACTGCTGATTGATGGGGAAACGAAATGGAAAAGACTTATAAATGAACACAGGTGAAAGTGATATGGACTGAAAATAGACTGATCAGTCCATCCCTAAGTCACAGCCCATGATCTTTTCTTTCATCTGTCCTTCAGTTACTTGCCCTCCCTAAAAACCTGACTTCACCTCTCTGAACCTGCCGCCGTTGCTACCCCCTTCCGTTGAAGTCCCTCATTCCCTCCCACACAATTCTCTCTAAACATTGTGTGGTGTTCACCTTATTCCCTAATTCTGCCACTTCCAGGCCCTGCCTTTTCCTGTCCCACAGCTTCCCTATCCCGCTGCTTCTCACTCTTCGCATTTCCATATTGCTGTTCTGTATCAAACGCTGCCAACCACAGACGACTCACTGGCTCCCTCTCAACCTTCATTCCATACCTTGATGCCTGGCTCCCTGTCTTCCTCTCTGACAATACCCCCATTTTGATTTTTAGTGATTTTCAGCATTCATGTTGATAATCCCCATGTCTCAGCTGCCTGCTATCTCCTCTCAGCTGCTCCATTGATCTCCGGCTTTGGGCACTGCCTTGGGTACTCATTTGATCTTGTTGTCGTTACCAAGAATTGCTCTGCCTCTGACCTCTCTCCTGTGGAATTCCCTCTGTCTGATCATCACCGTATCTCTTTAAACACTGTTCATAGTCCGCCCCGCCCACCCCACGTTCTGCCTCCTGCTGCTTCTGTGATCTACAGTCCATTGATCCGGTGGTTTTCTCCAAAGCATTGCCATCTCCTATTGCTTCTACCATTCATTAGGCTTTGTAGTCTCATACTTCAGCTTTTTGCTCTTCTTACCTCCTGATCCTTTTTTGCCACTCTTCCAATGAACTATTTCCCCTACCCATCTCTGGCTGTCTCACTCCATCTGATATCTCTGTTCATGTTCTCATACAGCTACTGAACCCCTTTGACGGAGAACAAATGAACTGGCTGATTTCATCCACGATATCCTCTCCTCTTCCTTGTCTACTATATGCAACTACAACAGCTCTGCTCCACTCCAACTCTAGAAATCCCCCCAGCACCTCTTCTCTATCTTCTCTGCCTTTGCCTGCCCCACTGCCTCTACCCTCCTTGCTCTCTGCTCAAGACTTTGCCTCCTTCTACAGTGCTAAAATTGAAACTGATGTCTCTCACTCTCCCAGCCTTTCCACCACTTCCAGTTCTCCCTCCTCTGATACCTTCCTCAACCCTTTCCTAGTCTCACTTCATTCTATCTTTCTTCTCTAGCTCCTTCCTTTCTGTACTCAAAACACATCTATGTTTCCCATTTAAAGAAAAGCCTTCAATAGATCCTCAATATCAATGTTTACAATGGGGAGATTTTGTCCTCTGCTTTGCTTTTCTTCATTGGGGTCCTGCCAGGTTCTGTTCTTGGCCCTCTGCTAGTCTCTTTCTTACTTCCTTAAATTATTACCACCACCAAACTAAACTGCAATACATAGGCTTTACAATCTCTCTCTCTCTCTCTCTCTCTCTCTCTCTCTCTCTCTCTCTCTCTCTCACTCACTCGCACACACACATTATTCCTTTGCTCACATTTTCTAGGACTTCTTCCCTTTTTCTGCCACTAGGTTCTAACTGCCCCAGCTGAATCTTCTAACTTCCCTCCAACTGCCCGAGTGCCCTCAGAACCTCGCTGTCTAATTCCATTTCAGGTAAAGAACCCCAATCATACTGAAGCTCTATAATCTCCAAAGCCAATTAAACCTCCCCCTTTATTTCTATCTATTAGCAGATCAGGAATATGGTGTCTATGTATATGTGACACCTATATTCCTCATCTGCTGATCTTTACTATTACCCAAGAATCTCCTGCTTCACCACATTCTCCTCTAAAGCTCTGGTCCATGCCCTTGACCGCACTCGTCTTGGTTACTGCAATAATCTCCTCTGTGGTCTTCTGTTGTTGTATCTCTTTCATCTGCTCACATCTATCCAGCATTCTGCTGCCAAAATAATTCACCTATCTCATGGTTCACACCTTCTTAAATCCCTGTACTGGCTTCCCATCTGCTCCTGTATCCAGCACAAGTTTCTCTGCCTTCAGTCCTCTCCATGACCCACATTTCTTTGCTTTTATATCCCGACACATTCCTACCTGTGACCATTTCCCCCTCCATCTCCACTACCCCCAGCTATCTATCTCCTACTCCTTCAGATGACTCCGCTCTTTCTTTCTTGCTGCCCCTTATGCTGTGAAATAGCTCCCAGAACACCTCTTATTGCTTTGAAGTCCTTGGAACAGCCCCCTAGTCCCATTTCTATACTGTAACAAAGCCTTAGTATGGGAAGGTGTACATTCATCCCTCCCCTATGACATCTGTGCATTCAGCAGATATCAGAAAGTGTTCTACTCAAATATGGCAATACACCTGTAGAACATATCCATCTGAGGTGAGACCCTGCCCAGTCAGATGTTGGGGTATGTGTTATGTGGCTGCAGTTCAGGGTGGACCTAGTCTGTGTGGTGGTCCCATGACCCCTTCTGCACATTCTTTCAACATCTGGAGGGATCCTTCTGGACCCCATTTTTGTTTAACATATTCTTCTCCCGCTTACCCTTGTCTCCCTCTCCTACTTCTATTGCCTCTTGTGTTGAATTAAAGATGGTAAGATCCTTGGGGCAGGGAACTGCTCTCTCATTCTTCATAATGTGCCCTGTACACAGAAGCTGCTACATTAATAATACTGATGATGGGAGAGTTTTTAAGGGAAGGATGAGCAAAAATACTCAGCAGGACATCAACCATGTTTACACAATGGGGGGGGGGGAAGGTACAACAAATAACCTGGGAAGACTGAACCTTTAGATTAAAATGGTTTGGGGCAGATTCATACATGTATGTTCCTCACTTGATATGGCTGCAACATCAAGTGGTCTCTTGCACATATTGAAGGCGGCATTCTATATCAAACATCAAGGTAGAACTTCCATTACCACCACACATAACTCCAGAAGTAATGGTTTTCTGTACAGTCGATTCACACATTCAGCTTGCACTCATCAAATGTAGAATAGTCAACTGCAGGGAAATAAAATGATTTACATCCATGTGTGAACCAGGCCTTCTAGTGAGCACCATTCAGTCAAATTTAAACAATTGCGTAGCTCTCCAATTGCAATCAAAGGAGCATTGCAGTGCTTAACTGTGGGTGGATCACATCCATTGTATGCTTTTATCCTATAGTTTTCCAAGAAAGCTTCTCATTTTCATTTCATTCTCAGCCAATTAATCCTGACATTTTTAGAGGGCCCCTGACCCCTTTCACTTAATTGGTCTAATCTTTAGTTGCAATGAAACTAGAAGTCTGTTTATTAGGCTTCTGGAGTGGAGAGTTAAAAGAATACTCTTTATATTATTCACTGGAATTGTTTCTTGGCTAAAACATTTTCCTGTCAGTATTTTTCGTATGTTCAGCAACATCTGCAGGATGTGAAAAGCAAAGAAACAAACCAGATGTTGCAGAAGGTAGCGACACTGAAAGGAACAGATTTTTTTGTCCATCATCTGTCTTGAAATGTTGGTTACTCCAACTGCCAAAAAAGGGGGGAAGAAAGAGAGAAAGAGAGAGAGAGAGAGAGAGAGAGAGAGAGAGAGAGAAGAGGTGTCCAATCTAAACTCTCTCAAACAAGAGATTTATAATCCTTTGTAAAAATTGACACATACTCTCATTAAAGCCAAATTTCCTTTAGCAATTTAGGAGGGGGAAAATAGATTAAGGAAATGCGGATGTTTATCTCAGCCATCAGCATTTATTCATTTAGGTAATTATCACTTAATTAGGCTGTCAAAGGGCAGGAGAGACTTCTGCACTGATAAACCCAACACCAGGAAAGTTCACCACTTCTGCGTGGCAAAGATTTCTGCCTCCTCCTTGATGCAGAGGCTTCTTTCCCTGCCAAGCTTTTGCAAATGATGATTTGATAGGGAGGGCAGATCAAAAATCACGCAACTGGAATCCATCAGTCATAGTTCACATTGTAGCAAGAACTCAGCCTGGTACAACAGTGCCCCCAAAAGCAAGCAACCAGCAAACTCCTGAAACAGAAAACGGTCTACCCAATCTCTACTGCTTCAAGTTCCAGGCTGCTTTTCATATGTGAAGTAGCTATTTTAAGAGCCACTTGCCAGATTAAAAGATGTATTACAGCCTTATGAAGTGCCAGGGGGAGGGGGAGGGAAGAAAAGAGCCTCAACTGGATGCCGAAAATTTTCCAGCGATTTTAGCTCATACTGAAGGAATTTCGCAGAGGGATCATAAAAACCACAAAAATAACCCCCTGGAGGACTCTGCCGAATTCTAAGGGAACGTAGTATAACTAGATTAATATATAAATCTTATTAACTCAAATGCGGCCAAATACAGTCATTTGTTATCAAAGGCTTTGAATCATATTACAAATTGCAACATTTGGGTCTTGCAGGCTCCCTGCCAAGTTGAAGGCCTAATTAAGGCGGCTGGAAAAGAATAGTGTTCTAATTAGTTTAATTACTGTATGATGAATTATCAGACTAATTCTTAAAAACAATGTGCAATTAGCCTTTTTGAGTTCATACCCCTTACTTTGAAAAGTAGGAAATGAAGCAGAATGTGTTTGTTGTTAGGCTCAAAAGCTTATGTTTTAAAAAGATCACTTTGGGGGAAAGGAGTGGGGTAGAAGGCTAAGCCAGGCTGAAAGGTGACAGACAGTCCAAGGGATCCTCTTCTCAGCCGTCTGTACTTTGCCTCATACGCTTCCCTTATTAGCTTTCACACCCAGCCAAGATCATCATCCTGCAAAACACACACACACACACACACACACACACCCCAAAAGTCAGTACATGTCTTCTGCGTATCATTCCTTAACTTAATGCATCCTGCATAAAGGTCTCAGTTCTGCCAAGCCGCCAGCCTTTAGGCCCTGCTGCAAACTACCCATGGCAATCAGCAGAGCATGCAGGAACAGCACACAATTCCCACGGCATATGTTCTAACTGGCGGCAGGAGGTGGGGGGTGGGACGCGTCCCACATCATACATGGGTTCACAGTATACTAAAGGGACATTTTAGTGTGTTTTACTAATTTAAAAACTGATGACGACGACAACAACAACAACAACAACAACAACAACAAACAACCACCACCTTTTACTTGAATAAACATTTTAGTGAAGATAATGTATGCGGGCTGAGCATAGATGACAAAGTGCCACTGGCAGCCAAACGGTTAGGTAACACAGGCTGCAATATTCTGTCTGGCTTGCAGCATGGTGAGAATCCAGGTGCTTTTCACCCATCCACCCTGCCCACTTTCATGGGGGCCTAGATGCAGTGCATCAAGGACACCACCTAGAGCAGTGTTCTCCAACCTTGGGTCCCCAGATGTTTTTGGCCTACAACTCCCAGCATGCCCCAGGCAGCGCAGCTGACTGGGGTATGCTGGGAGTTGTAGGCCAAAAACATCTGGGGACCCAAGGTTGGAGAACACTGCTCTAGAACATCTGGCACCCTCCAGAGGTATTGAACTACAGCTCCCATCATCCCAGTCTTGCTGGAAATGATGGGAGATGTAATCCAACTCATCTGGGGGACACCAGGTTGGGAAAGGCTGCCCTAGAAGATTGGTGGCAGGACCTCCAGCAACAGGGTCAAGCCTGGTTATTACTTGGATGGGAGACCCCTCCTCTAGTTTCCTGCATTAAGCAGGGGGTTGGACTCGATAGCCTTGTAGGCTCCTTCCAACTCTATGATCTATGAAATATTAAATGGCACAGGCAAGGCTTCAGAGAAGAAAAAATGTTCACTCACTCTCCAGGGTGTTTGGTGGTATCATTGGTGGTTTTGGGCTGGTCTTCCTAGTCTGTCTGCAGTAGCAGTTATTAATGAAGGGACCAACACAGTTCCTCTGTGGATTGAAGGTATTTGGTAAACTTATATTTGAAGCTCTTCTGCCTGAAAATGCCCTAACATCAGGCCAACCCAGCTATACTTCTATCCACAGCTTGCTCACCGCAACAGCGTTCCCAGCAACTCTACTATCTAGACATGGGGTGAGCAACTTGTGGTCCTTTAGATGTTTTGGCCAACAATTCCCACCAGCCCTAGCCAGCATAATCAAATGTGAAGGATGATGGGAGTTGTAAGTCCCAAACATTTAGAAAGCCCCAAGTTGCTCAGCCCTGATCTAGACCACTGGTTGAGTTTGTAGGCAAAAGTTGGGGAGGGATATTTCTTTCAAACTAATGAAATCTTGCTAACTTACAGTATTTCTAGCTTTCTGCCCTCCTATGTTTATGTCGTAGGCTCTTAGCAGTCTATAATTTTTAGAATTCAAAGCACATCCTGATTAATTAACCTATTAATGAAACTGCCCCCTATTCAAATAGGATATAATATACTTAAGACTAATAATAATAATAATTGTTGTTGTTTAGTTGTTGTTGTTACTTTTTGTACAGATCTTTCAAGTGTTCAAAGTGCTTCACGTACATTATGTGAACAACAACACTGTAAGCCTTAAGGTAAGTCAGTAATTTATTATTCCCCATAATGCAGATGAGGCAACAGGGTGAGAGAGAAGGGCTTGCCTAAGGCAATCTAGGGTGTTCATGATAATAGAGTCGAGATTCAAACTCTGTACACAAGCCCAATTTGCAAACACGCTATTCAGTGTAGAGAGAGACATTGGGACAGGTATTCCCCTGAGACAGGGGCACCGGAGAGCCACTTCTAACTTTGGATATTTTTATCCATGCCTATAGAGTGTGATTCCAGTGCTCAAAATTCAAAAAGAATATTGATTAAAGCTGTGCACACATGGCCTCTTGAAATTCTCCATCCTATTTGTTGGCCACGAAATTGGGGCAACAATTTCAGCGGATTTCTCGAGGGGAAGGAGAAATTCTCCAGCTGTTTCTCACAGGTAGGGCTCCTCATTGGCAGGGGTTGTAGTAGCACACCTTCTTGCTTTTTCCCTGAGGGTTTTTGCACTACTACCAGTGCAAGTGGCAACAGCATCAACTGTGTCGGCCGGCTGGCCCCCATTGGGCATCCTCTGGAATGCAGGAATGAGGGGGAGGCAGCTATTGTATCCAGCTCTAGGGAAGAGGTGGAGCTGCCCATGTTTCTACCTCAATCTCAGGGAGTTTTATACCTTATACTGAATTTATTTTGGTGGTGTTTTTGAGCTTAATCACTGTGAGGTGGCTGAGGGTGCTGTGTGTTTTGGGGTTTTTCGGTATTGCACATCTCTCCACTGCTCTGCAGCCTCCCAGGCTGCTTGCGCTTCATGATCAAGAAAAGCCCTATGGACGGAATTAGCTCATGATGTCTCAGTCAGTCTTCCCTTGGGCTTTAACTGAAGTGTGGGAAGCCAAGGAGGCTGCAGCTGCTAGATAAATGAGTGCACAATGAAAGACAGGACACTCATGCACACTAGGGACGTATGAGAACCCCTTACCTCCTTCGCCAGCGGTCCGCTGGGAGCCTCCATGCCGGTCGACAATTTTCGTGACATGGAGGCTCCCAACAGATGTTCCGGGACCTGGAAGTGATGCGACGGGTCCCCAACGCTGCGTTTTTCACGTAAAAACAATAGAAACCCAGCTTAAAACAGCCGTGATTAGCTATTCACGGCTGTTTTACACTGGTTTTCTATGGTACTTACGTGAAAAATGCAGCACAGGGGGTCCCATTGTGTCACTTCTGGGTCCCCGGTGCTGTGTTTTTCACAGTAAGTACCATAGAAAAACAGCATAAAACAGCCACGCATAGCAAATCACGGCTGTTTTAAGCTGGTTTTCTATGGAACTTACGTAAAAAGTGCAGCACCGGGGATCCGGAAGAACCTCTCCCCGGCTCCTCTCCAGGGAGATGTGGTGAGCCGGCGGAAGGTAAGTTCAGCGGGGCTTGGGGGGGCGAGCGGGGCGAGTTTGCCCCCCATTTCCAGCCCCCATTGCACACTCCTTGGCCACCTCATAAGTAAGGTAAGCACAAGAACCGCAAACCCAACCCCTGAGAATTTCTCCCAAAAAAATGTTATCCTCTGAATTTCTTTTCACAAGCAATTTGTTTTCTATCAAATTGAATGAGAATAGTCAAAAAATGTGGGAGAAATTTTTGGCACAGCACTAATATTTCTTGAAAGAATGCACCAGATGTTACTTCAAATTGCAGAGATCCCTGGAATTATAGCCTAATTATGTTCTTGTAGCCCTGAGCCTTTACTTAACTTCCCAAATGCTTGTATTGTCAACATCATACCTAGGCTGTGAAACATGACCATCAAACCTTTTCCAACTGCATGGCTACTCTGAATTTCCCCCACACAATGTGCTGTAGCAATGGCCACACACTGTACCTAGTGGGAATTTCTCCGAATGATAATGGGGTAGAATAGTTTACTGTTGTTGGAGAAATCTGAAATGGATTAAAATGAGTTTGGATTTCTGTAAATCTGGCCTGCGGTCTCGGCATCTGACCGAAATGTGCGGGTCAGGAGGATTCCATGGCTTTTTAAAAATAAAATTAAAAAATCTGAGAGTTACACAAATTAAGGGTGCAATCCTATGGGTTGCACCCTCAATGATGCTCATAGGCCCCCAAGCTCAGAGGCTTATGAGCATCCTATGCAAGGCAGGAGGAGCAGTGGAGGCGATCTTCACCTCCCCGTCCTTGCGCCTTGCATTTTCACTAGAAGGGCTTTTTTGCCCGTCTAGCAAAAGTGTTTGGGAGCAGGGAGCGGGAGGTGGCTGCAGACACCTCAGGAAAGCTCGTATCCTGGACTCTCCAATCTCCTCTCCACCCACCGAAACATCCCCTTTTACCCCTCTCCGAGTTTGCGTTTCCAACCTTGGGCAGGCAGCCAGAGCAGTTCTTTCCGCACCGGCTTCGAGGGGGATCGGATCTCTGATTCCTTCCTCCAAGGTTGGAGCACTGTCTCTGACCTCAGAGCTGGGAATCTGAAATATCCGATATGGCCCCTCAGATGCTGCCTAGGGGCGACAGGATTCCTCCCTCCATTGTTGAAATAAACGCAAGTTATATGAAGTACGTTACTCTATTCAGAAAACCTGTGATGATGTATACACCACTTTTACATCACTTTTACTTTTAAAATAGGTAAATATATATGCCTTTGTAAAAGTACAGGGTTTTTTCCTTACACACTTTTCAGAAGCAAAATAAATTCTTAAAAAATCTGATTCCACCCATGAAGGGAAGACGGAACGGACAACTCATTCCGATCAGTGCAACCCACACGGTATTCCTAGCTTTGCTCACATTTATTTTCTGACTAGCAGAGAGAGCATTTTCAAAAACAAAGGTAGTAATGTTGTACATGGAGCAGGGATGTTGAAGAGTCCTTGGTCTCGAGTCACGAGTCGAGTCACGAGTCTTTGGACCCGAGTCTCGAGTCCAAGTCCGAGTCCTTGGTCCAAAATGGTGACTCACGAGTCACGAGTCACTCCCAAAGCTGACTCCACGAGTCCCTATTAAAATCAATGGGGGGTTTTCCCAACAAAATAAGGCTACTTCAGATGTGTGGCTTAAATAAATTCTAGGCACAAGTGTGCCTTTTTATTTCAAAACTCTGCAACTGATTTTGGCAAGAACAGACCAGGCAGAAAAACCCAAAATAACCAGGCAGGCAGAGGAGGCAGGGAACCCCAAAGCAGGCAGGCAGAGGCCTTTGTCTTGGACAATTCAACTGTTGAACTGGTCAAGAAGAGACCAGGCAGGCAGAGGAGGCTGGGAACCCCAGACAGGCAGGCAGAGGCAGCCAAACCCAAAATGTCTGAAAGGTTGCATTTTAGAAAAATGATTTTAAAAAATAAACTTGCAGTACTTCCTAAAACTTATCCATGTTGCATTTGAGGAACATGATTTTTTCTAAATGTTTGGCCCCCATTCTGGAACGGTGAGATCTCATCACAATTCCACCCTCACTGAACACCCGCTCCACTGGTGATGAATTTGCTGGAACCAGAAACACACTCAGAGCAGCCACACAGAATAATCTCAGGTCCTTCTTCTGCCTGTCCCAAGTACGCAACACATCAATCAAAATAAATCTTGACACAGTGTTGGGGCTGCACTCCTGGTAGCCATCCATAGTTGCCGAGCAGCGGCACACCTCGCTTCCATGCGCTCTTCGCCGGCAATCACGCTCCTCTCCACTCCTTCTGGCACAGCCCAGGGATGTTGAAGAGTCCTTGGTCTCGAGTCCCGAGTCGAGTCTCAAGTCCCATTAAAAATATTGGGACTCGAGTCCGAGTCGAGTCAGAGGGGGCACTCAGTCCGACTCACGAGTCGAGTCCTCAAGTCTGAGTCCCCATCCCTGACATGGAGATATTTATTACAATGAACTGAAAGCCATTTCTATAAAGGGGGGAGGGGAATACTTCCTAGCAGTAAAAAGGTTAACCCGAAGCAGCAGGTACAAGGATAACCAGAACCTATCATGAAAGAAATTCAGTTATTTTGTCAATTTTACTTATTTACAGGCCAGAAGATTAATGAGTTCAGAGACAACAGAGACAGTAATTAGGTTTCAAAAACAAGCTATCGCACAATCAATCATTGCTTGGAAGTGTAATGACATTAGGGTAGAGCCCTACCATTATTAGCATGTGACTGGGAAAAACCGGGCTCGAATAGAGAGCAAGCACTTCAGGGGGGTGCTTAGGTCCAGGGCACTGCGTCTGGGATCCTTTGCACCAATGTCATATTTGGCATTGTGCTGTAGACATTTAGGAAGCACACTATCTCAAATGAATTTCCAGACAGGTAGCTGTGTTCGTTTGTTTCCACAAAAATAACAATGGGTCTTGGGGCAACTTAAAGACTAACACATTTATTATGGCAGTAATTTACTACAAGTAGCAAATTATTATGACAGAAGTGATATATACAGGGAGCTGTATATATAATTTAGGGATGGAGAAATTAGTCTTATTTCTGGTGAATCAGTTTTGCACTTGTTCATTCAAACCTCTGTTCCATCCCATTTCTACATCAATCTGTGAAGTTTTCAAACACACACACACACACACACACACACTTGCATTAGTTCTGAACTTATTTTGAATGCATGCATTTCCTAAGACATGCATTTGAATATGCATTTTTGTACTTTTTTCAGCCAAGAACTCAATTGCAAAATTCAGAGAAGGGTAAAAACTGAAATACAAGTGTTCTGACTCACGTACTAGTCCAGGAAGTGTGAATAATCAGGTCAATTCGTTTTAAAAGGTGAACTAACAAAATCTTTTGAAATCCTGTATGTATGTGTGTGATACACACACACATAGGCCAGGACCGGTGCAAGGCAGTTTGGTGCCCTAGGCAAGATCAGATATTTAGCGCGCGCCCCCTTCCCACTTGAGAGCGCTGTATTTTTTTTCCAAGGCATTTCTGGCGCCCCCTTTAGCCCTGCGCCCTAGGCGGCTGCCTAGCTGGCCTAATGGTAGCACCGGCCCTGACATAGGCACATACCTCCCAAGCATTGGTGGTAGAACCAGCAACATTTTCATGTGCCAACTCCCTGCTCTTTGCACTTTTTGCAAACAGTATCAATGTAATATAGAATAATATGTAAGGTCTGACTTAGTGCCCCCAAAAACCCCAAGGAGGAGAACCCAAAACAGCCCAATGAGAACCAAGCATGCTCAGTGGCCACAGAATGCTGGGACTCTGTTGGGGCATGGACAGAAAACCAGGGTAGGTGGGTGGATGGAATAGAATATCCTGGAAAAGGGCATAGCTGGCTGCTGCTGGAACCCTGAGCAGGAACACTCCACACTGTGACTTCTTTTGCAATTCACTTAGGAGAAGAAATGTCAAAGAGAACAAGCAGTGCCATTGCAGGACAGGAGAGAAAGGTTTAACAAAGAATAAACAGAATGCTTCAGTTTTTATAAGGAAAGCAATACTGAGCAGTGGGTGGGCCCCAGTTCTCTGCCTGGGCTATACCATTTAAGACGACTGTCTGATGGAGACTTGTATGGGAAATTACCAGGTCAGAGAGAAGGCTAGGCTTGAGGCCTTCTCCCTGACATGCTAGTTTGCTATGTGGTGGTGGTGTTTTTAATTCCATCATGTGAGCTGCCACCTGTTTGCAGACCCAAGTTTACCCACCTCAGTGAGAACTACTGTAGGTCCAGGTTTGCCACCTGGCCAGATTTCTACAGGGCCAACCACAATTTTACCTCCTTCACTTGTTGCCTCACTCACTTTGAGTGCAATCCTATGGATTGCGCTCCCCTTATAAGGAGGCCTCCGTTATAAGATGTAAAGCCAGAAGAAGAAAAACATCTGTCTGAGCTGCTATTACTGTTAGTGTCGGTGCATGAGCTGTCATTGTGCGTGCAGCATGCATGCATGCATGTGCTGGGATGGCTGTATGCTTTGGATGTTAATGTATGCACACTGGACAGCTGCATACTGTGTGCAGAACAAAAAGCTTGGCTACTTTTTCTGCCTAGCTTGATGAGAGCTTTTGCTACTAGCTCAGTTCCCATGTGCATCAGGCTCTGCCAGGCACCATCCCTTACATTCAAGGCTCCTCCCCTTCTCAGGGCCTCGTGATTGGTCATGCTGCTGGCTAGGAATCATGGGAGTTGCAGTCCAACACACCTGTAGGCACCAGGTTGGGGAAGACTGATTTAGAGACCTGGCAACCCTATTTAACCCTTTAAACTTCACCTGGTTCAGCTGGTTCTGCTCCATATCCCATCAGGAAACTTCAGCTGGTTCAAAGAGCTGCTGCCAGACTGTTGACTGGGGCTAGCTACAGGGAGCACACAATTCTCTGTTACAACAGCTTCACTGGCTCCCAGTCTGTTTTTCCGGGCACAGTTCAAAGTGCTGGTTATGACCTATAAAGCCCTATAAGGCTCGGTTCCAGGTTATCTGAAAGACCGTATTCTTCCTTATGAGCCTGCCCCCATACCCTGAGATCTTCAGGGGAGGCCCTTCTCTTGGTTCCGCCACCATCACAGGCACGCCTGATGAGAATGCGGCAGAGGGCCTTCTTGGTGGGTGCCCCGACACTCTGGAGTTCCTTCCCAGGGAGGCTAGAATGGCGCCCTCCTTGGTATATTTCCCGAGGCAGGCAAAAACTTTTTTGTTCCAGCAGGCCTTTGGGAATAGCCTGGACTGTAAGAATGCGATGGATTCCACTGTTTATATTGTTACTGTTGTTTTAACTTTGATATTTTTATATTATTTATTTATTTAATACATTTTTATACCGCCCAATAGCCAAAGCTCTCTGGGCGGTTTAATTTTAATATCCTAATTTAATTATATTTTTAACTTTTGTATCTTCCTATTTATATGTTTTAATTGTAAAAGTTTTAATGTTGTAATGCCGCCTTGAATTCCCAGTATTAGGGGAAAGCAGGATATAATAATAATAATAATAATAATAGATGATGATGATGATGTAATTTCTTTTCTAGGGTGCAAGTTGCAAGACAGCAGCAGGCTGGGGAAGGCTGCTGTGAACTCTGCAGTTTATTGTTGCATTCCTATACATCTGTTTTTAAATGTTGGTGGGCAGAAACTCTGCACATGCTCAGATGCTCAACTCAAGGTGCTAGGATTGATGAAAACAAAAGAATGCTTCCCTACCAGTATCATATTGACAGGAGGATGGATGATTTTAGGTGTGTGTGTGTTTTTTTAATTCAGATTTTGTTTTGTGTTGGTGAAATCACAATTTTAAAAATGGTTAAAAGAAAAAAGAGGATGGGTGATCATGTAGGGATTGAGCTATTGCATGTGATATGAAGCTGAGCCAAATATTATAGGTCATAATGAAGTCAAATGTGTAGTGTGAGTTAATATCTGACTGAGAATTATTTTAAAAAATTACTGCCATATAAAATAGCAGGCCTGGTCACAATGTACTTAAGCAAATCAATTTACTCTGGTAAGAAGCTGAAACACATTTTGCTGGCCAAACAGCCTTGCACCCTGCATGAATATTTGCCCCCAAAAAATGGATCCTAGCCATCCTAGCTATCCAGGCCTTAAATACAGAAGATCCAGCTGAATTTGAAACCTCTGGGTAATCCCTTGAAAAATAAAAAGAAATCGCAAACAAAAGTACAGCAATGTGAGAAAACAGACAGGCAAGTCAGTCAATGTAATCAATTGCGGTAACAGCAGTTGCCAATGCAATTACATTTTATATAATCAATGCATCCTTTTGCTAGGAAAGCGAGGGAAGGAAGGACAGGAGACAGTTTCCCTCTCAGCATCAGACAGTTACAATTATGTTTCTACCAAATGCTGCTAAATGCTAAGTAGAGCAAGGGGAAAGCACACCATCGGAAAAAACAACAACACCCCCGTGAATGCGTTTGTAGAGTGTCAACAGAAATGCCCAGAATGGGAGGTGCTTTTCAATACTCGTGAAAAAACAAATGAGAGCAGTTTCAGCTCAGCCATCTCAAAAAGGGGCAGAAATCTTCAAGCCCACCAGGTAATGTAATGGTCATTCAACGCTAAAAGAGGAGGAAACTCAGAGCCCTCCTTGTCCTCCTCCCCTGGGTTTAGCATACAACAAACCCTTCTAGTATAACCATTTGCATGTAATACGGTGAAATTCAGTTCTGCATGAAATGTTCTGGCAATTCTGTCAGATGTTTTATTAAAGAGGACAGAGAAAGGGCCTAAACAAATCCACTTAAAAATTAAATACCGAAATGAATATCCAGTTCATTTTCATGTTGTTTACACATTTCCTTTTCAAACATTAAGGCTTCAGTTCCTCCATCGCACCCTGACCACATCCATCGGAAAATGGAACGCCAAGGAGAGACAGGCCGCATCATTCATGTCTTATAGAATGTGAGTTCACAGCACCTACCCAGCAGGAAAGTTAAATTCTGATGTCAATATTTCCATTGCATTTCCTCCTCCATATCCCATCATGGCCCTTTTTATCACCAGCATTTGCATTTGTTCCTCGAGCCAAGCAATAATATGAGTGCACCATATGGGAATCCCTAATTTGATATCTGGCTACATTTCATGTAGCAGTTATACCCTGTTTCTAAAATAAGCTCTTAGCAGCAAAACATTTCTCTGAGATGAAGTAGCTCTAGTAACGCTATCGGCCTGACACTGCATGACTTCAAAAAACACATCCAAACTCTCTTACAGGGCTGCATCTCACAAATCAGGGAATGTTAAAAAGATCACACAACTCCATAGAAAACAAACACAGTTGGGAGAGAAAGGAAATGAAGCGAACAAAATGGGCACTGTTACTCGCCCAAAATTGTGGCCTGTTTCTCCTCCCAAATTTGGTTACCTTTGGTGTCAAATACAATACTGGGCTGAAACCAACAGAATGAAATTTAATAGGGATAAATGCCAAGTGTTGCACCTAGGAAAAAGAAACCAAATGCACAGTTACAGGATGGGGGATACTTTGGCTCAACAATAATACAAGTGAGAAGGATCTTGGAATTGTTGTAGATCACAAGCTGAATATGAGCCAGAAATGTGATGTGGCTGCAAAAAAAGGCAAATGCTATTTTGGGCTGCATTAATAGAAGTATAGCTTCCAAATCGTGTGAAGTACTAGTTCCCTTCTACTCAGCACTGGTTAGGCCTCATCTTGAGTACTGCATCCAGTTCTGGGCACCTCACTTTAAGAAGGATGTAGACAAACTGGAAAGGGTTCAGAAGAGGGCAACAAAGATGATCAGGGGAATGGAAACAAAGCCCTATGAGGAGAGACTGTAGGAACTGGGAATGTTTAGCCTTCAGAAGAAAAGACTGAGGGGAGATATGATAGCACTCTTCCAGTACTTGAAAGGTTGTCACACGGAGGAGGGCCAGGATCTCTTTTAGATCATCCCAGATTGCAGGACATGGAATAATGGGCTCAAGTGACAGGAAGCCAGATTCCGCCTGGACATCAGGAAAAATTTCCTCACTGTTAGAGCAATACGCCAATGAAACCAACTACCTAGGGAGGTAGTGGGCTCTCCCATACTGGAGGCATTCAAGGTGCAGCTGGACAGCCATCTGTCAGGGATGTTTTGACCTGGATTCCTGCATTGAGCAGGGGGCTGGACTCGATGGCCTTATAGGCTTCTTCCAACTCTACTATTCTATGATTCTAAGTCAGTCCCACTGTGTGTACAATTGTTGCATTCTAGTGGATCCTTCCTTACTGAATAAAGCTGGCTTAACCATTAGGCAAAGGAAGTGACAGAGTAGAACAGGGATGGAGAGCCTCAGGGCCAGGTGCCAAATCTGACCCTCGTGGGGTCCCAATCTCACCTTCCAGGGTTCCCACAATGGCCATGCCTGCTCCTCCTGGCCTTCAAACCACTAATAATTTGGTGGTTTCTGGGCGTTTGTGCAGCCCCCCCCCCCCATTTGATAAAGTTGAAATGCCTCTCCTAAGGTTTAGTTACTGCCAGTAAGAGTTTTAAACTACAATATGCCAGTATTTTGGTTCTGGGCCTTTCCCCTTTGGCCCCGCCCTCCACTGGTATGTTGCCCCTGAAAGCTTCTCCTGCATGGCATTTGGCACTCAGGCTGAAAGAGATTCCCCACCCTTGGAGTATAGCCTCAGCAAAATTGGGGTTCTTGTTGTGTGAAATGTGTCTTAGAGTTTCTCCATCATACAGAAAATGGCCATCCTTGATCATGGAACTAGGCTCATTTGAGATTGGCTGCAGCTCAGAACACAATGGCTGCTGCTTCATCATTCAACAAGTATCATACAATACTCATTCAACAAGTTCATAGATGGTGGAAGAAGTAACTTATCAGGAACCTGGCCCACTGTCATTAATTACAGATTTTAGGAGCAGTACAGTGCAGGGTAGACCAGGCCAAGGGAGACTATGGAGAAGATCCAGTGATGGCCGCACACTAGCACGATTGATGTTGCACTAGCAGCTACTGCCACTTGTCCAACATCATTAGCACTTCCAAGGGCAAGGAGTAGCCTGTAATTCCCCTCATTTCTCTGCCCTTTCTACAAAATGTGCTGCACCTTCTGACATTTTTCAGGTTTCTTGGTGCCCCAGTGCTTGAGGGTACTTGGCAGCTCTTTAAGACTGCCGGGGAATCCTGGCGCCCCTCGGGTGCTTGAGGGTGTTTTGCAGCTCTTTGAGACTGTCGGGGGGAAACCACTGGGAGGTATGTAGATGTGTCCCATTGAGGTGAATGCAAATGTAGGCTGATGCAAATGACTGCTCAGAACTGAACTGCCTCTGCCCTAGCCAGAGGTCATGGAGGTGGCGGTGTGTGTGTGTGTGTGTGTGTGTGTGTGGTCCAGCTTTCTCTCCACAAAAGTTGTCTAGCAGGACATCTTTTGCACCTAGTTGTCTGACATTTGGCAGGTTCCATTCCCTCATAAGGGGCTATTATGCCTGCAAATTTCATCCAATTCTGTCGAACGGGGGGGGGGGGGATAACTTGTAGTCATTTCTTGATTTCCACTAATAGTAGGGGAGGCACAAAGGTTCAGATTTCCACACCAAGATTCAGCTTTGGCCCTTAAGGTGAATTGGGCTGTCTTCCAAATTGCCAAATTGGGATTTTGACCAAATGTTGTGGTTGGTGCACAGCCCTATAAATAAACTTAAGATGATAACTCTGTTTGTCCTCTTTTTTCCCCCCTTGAGACATGCAGCTTAACAAAATTAGAAAGCATTTGTAGGGCATTCTAGCTGGAGCTGCCTCTCAGTGTTTTATGTTTTAATATTTTAAGCCAAGTTTATTATAACAAGTCGGTGACAGTGCTTTTAGTAGGTTAATAAATCATGGATCTATCGTATCACTGGGTGACAGCTATGCATAGCACAGGAGGGAATCTGATACTATTTCAGCAAAATGGCCTCTTGGTATTGGCTGCAAGTACACTCCAAACTGTTGGGGTTTTTTTCCACTTAGCTAAGTGCAATGTTTCATTACATCTCCTGTTTCACCCTACAGCATATACTTCAGATCCACCTGCTCAATAAAGAACTGTGAAGAGCTTTGTCTGGGTCAGACATTTGTATGTTGTACATGGTAACATATATTGACCTGTATCTTGTTTATTTTCTTGACATAAGAGGTACAGTAGTGATGATGTTGCATCATAGTCCACCTCTGAAGCAGCAAGAAGCATGTGGAGTCCAGTATGTGTAAACTGAAAAACCAGCCATCATATTTTTTCCATAGGCGATGGGGGAAATATATATCCTTTCTGGCTGGAGCAGGGCAGAGGTGCCAGGCATCACAATGTAAGTTCTATTCACCATTCCTATAGTGTCCTCATAGACTGGAGGTATGTTTTAGAAAGTGTGCCTGTCTCTTTAAGCTTTAAAGCCTGGTGACCTCCAGATGTCTTGGACTACAATTCCCATCATCCCCATCCAACATGACCAATGGCAAAAAACAAAAACAAAAAAAACCCCAGGCAGGAAGCAACGACTACATGAGAAAGGACTAGAGCAAGCAGGGGGATACATATGGCCTGACTGTTCCCAAAGGATGGGCTACGCTTGTCAGAAACACATAGTCAAACATTTCTCAGTCATGAAAGAAAAAATAAGTAAGGTAATCAAACAACTGAGAAACAACAATATCAAATGGTTGACAAAACTCTAGAACTCTGTTCAAGATACTCACAGTCTAATCCTATACATATTTATTATGCATGTTAATGTTACCGAGGCAAAAAAAACTTGGGTCATGACCCCAAAGAAATTGTGCCAGATTCCATTTCTCAAAAAATGGAGTGCTTGGAATAAACCACTATCTCACCACCAAGCATAACAGCTGATAGGAATAACTCTATATTAATTCTTGCAAGTGTTTGAAAGGTGCAGATGTTGCATGTTAGTTGCCGGTTCTATCCTCTCTAGAGAGTCAGAAGAGCAGCACTGCCCACTCGAGTGCTCTGGCAACGGTGACAGGTCTGAAATAGCTGCATGCATGGGGAGGGAGCAAGCAAAGACAAAAGTAAGAGCAAAAGCTGCTTCTCTTGAAAAAATGTGTATAATTTATGGACTTTCTGTGGCATGAGTTCAGTGGTGACCTCTCAGCTGGAAGCTGTCTTAGCCTGCTTCTCCTTCCACCTGCCTAGTGAGAAAACAGCCACCATCTCTGTAAGCACGGATAAATCTGTCATGCTGACTTACACAATGAACTCTCTGGAGGAAGAGTAGAGTAGTCCAGAGAATAAATCTAAGCCACAGAAACAGAAGCAAGGTTGTCAGAGTTTACAACATCTCCCTTTAACCCCTTTGGTATGTGCCTTATTGGCTATAATTATAAGTGGCACAGCCTGACACCTGGAAGCCAGTGCTCTTTTGCAGCATGACGAATGCTCAGATATTGAAGTACCAAGACATAGAGTGCTCATCGGGGGAATACACCACCACCACCACCACCACCACTTATTATTATCTCCTCTGAGGTTGTGCAACTAATGCAGCTGCAGGGAAAGAAGGCTGCTCACTACGGACAGAGTTGATTACATTGAAAATATTAATGTGCTATGCAGGTAAATTGCACCCATACGGGAACCCAAAGATCCAAGCCGGCCCCAACTGAACTCTGCCCTAACTCATTGTTACTAGCCCCTGACTCTTCCCGATCTCTCTGGCCTCTATGTATTATCATCTGCAAACCTCTTTGAAGCCAGGATCTTGCCACTTCTTTGTTTCATATGGCACCACACTAGCTCTAAATGTTGAGTAGTCAAAGCCATCATAGATAACAGTGCCACCATTTTGGGAAATTCAAAGTGGAGGTGGAAGTCGTTTTCCACTCAGCAGAGCTTTTAAAAGTGTTCTTGTGCATGTACAGAGTGCATGCACCTTCCCCCTTTTCTCCCTCTTGAAGCTTGTCCTCATATATTTAGCATTAAGGAGAAGGGTTTCCATGCATGATTCCCTGGCAAGGCCGAGTCTTAGAATTTAGAGTCTTAGAGCCAGTGTGGCATAGTAGTGAGAGTGTTGGACTGGGACTCGGGAGATCTGGGTTCTAGTCCCCGGTCGGCCATGAAACCCACTGGGTGACTTTGGGCCAGTCACGGACTCTCAGCCTAACCTACCTCACAGGGTTGTTGTGAGGATAAAATGGAGGAGGAGGAGGAGGAGGATTCTGTAAGCCGCCTTGGGTTCCTTCCAGGAAAAAAGGCGGGGTATAAATATAATAAATAAATAAATAAATAAAATTAGAATTTCCTCTTCTAGAAATTAAGCACTGGCATTCTCCTGCTAGCTGCACTTAACTCTGTGCTTAACTCAGGTTAGAAATCTGGAAGTAAATAGTAACACAGGTGGAGGAAAGGATACAAATGACATATTCGTGTAGCATGTCACCTTGACATGTATAGTCTCACCAGTACAAACAGAGTTGCAGCAGCTCATGTCAGAAGCTGCCTTGGCTGTTTCCTTCCTCATTACTTTGGAAAAAGCAACCATGTGGCCTCTGGCCCAGTTTTTCTTAGAACTAGATAGATGTTGTTCATAACATTTGGATGTAATTACGGTGCCACCCTTCCTATTCATATTCCAATTTGCTTGGCAGAAAGTCACCATGAACAAGTTCAAGCAGCATAGCAAGCACAGTACTGAAGTTTGTTTGTTTTTTTAAGTGCTTAAATGCTACTCCGCAAATTTTGCATAGTATTAAGTACTTTTCCTTCAGTGGTACATTATCTTCAGCATGCTGTCAGGAATTGCTTTGAATGCGTGCACTCCCTGTTAACCTCAGCCTGTCCCAATAGGGCAGGACTTGAAGTAGGCGCCAAAACCAGCCTCTTGTTACAGAACCAAGCCAGCTCCTGCACAATATCCTCAAACCATGAAGGACAGGGAGATTGGGGGTGAGTATTTTTGTTTTCCATTTATCTGCAATTTCTATTTTTAAATGTTGTTACCTGCCTTGAAGGAGGAAGATCTAAGTATTCACAAAGCAACACGTGATCTGAGCATAGCGTAAAAAAAAACAACCCATGAAAAGCAGCACTAGGTACAGGAATAATAAGCAGATATTTAAAAAGATATACTTTTTTTTTTCATTCATAGATTCCAGTTTGATCATTCTCTCAACTCAAATTAGAAAGTAATGAATAGCCAGAAGAGGGTTTTAACTAGAGTATTTGTGGTATATTCTTTTGAAAATGGTTGTGTTCCAATGGCTTATAGAGGCTAATTGAATTACGGCATACCCAAAATACATTTGAAAAAAATTATACAATTTATACCCCACTTGTTCACACTTGGCACTCAACACAGCTAACACAATAACATCTCAGTAAAATATAAAAATGATTGCCAATAGTATTTGTGTAGGCATTTTTCTGCAGCTATGTGGACACAATCCTGATTTCCATCCCACCTGAAGACAGAAAGCAGGAGGGGGGCTGTAGAGCAGTGCCAGCTCCAGGTTTTTGTGGGCCCTGGAACAAGAAACCCTCAATGGGCCCCCTCCCTCCGTCTTACCTTCACACCACCATTGTCACCACCTCCCATGGTTCCTCATCATTGCTACCACTTGCGTGCTTGTGAGCCAGTGAGCAAGTAGGCCGTGGCATCTCCTGCTCCTGCTCCTCACCACCACCGTTGTCTGGGCCAGAGCGAGAAGCAGGTGCACAAGCAGGCTGCAACTGTGAAGTGGAGGAGCATGTCCAGGGGGCTCTTGTCAGTGGGCCCCAGCTGGGATTTGGGGCCCCAGTAGGTGCCCAACCATGCCTGCCCTTGATGGCCGCCCTGGTGTAGAGCTCTGGCTAAACTTCCCACCACCACCATGCCACCTCCTTCCCTGATGGATTATAACATGGCCAAGTGCACACCGGAGCCTGTGAGAGTTGCTGGATGATAGATGATGGAAGCTATACTCAGATTGCTGGTGGGAGGGCAGAGAGGGGCCCAGATCCCTTTTGTGGTGGCCCCCTTTACTGTTTTTAGAAAGGATTTTATTAATGCACGCACACACACACACACACACACACACACACCCTTTTCTCTAGTAAAGGCATATGAACTGAAGGCCTCACAAGTGGCCTAGCCACCATGTACCACACTAGGTACAACAGCTGTGTGCTGTTGAACAAAGAGGCGATATGGTATGAAGAGGTCGTATGGCAACACGGACGCTTAGGCCAAAGCTCTGCAGACAGCCACTCTGCACTTTGATCTCCACGAAGAGAAAAGGACTGTCTGTCAGTGGTAGAGCAGAGCATATGCTTTGCAGTCACAGGTCCTGTGCATCTCAACTGAAAAAGGATCAGGTAGTAGGGAAAGGATGCTAAGTGCAGCATTCTGGCCAACAATATTTTTAATGGCTAAATTCTTTACCCTTTCCACATTTGAAAATTTAATTAAAATAAAATTTAAAATACAGTATGGTTCTAAACCACTCTTACACATTAGAAGCAGAATGCTCAAATTCCATTCCTAAAATCCACAATGTAGGTTCCAATCTAGCCAATATGATTGCGGACCCAAGATTCTGAGGTATGCTATATGGGCAATTTCCCTCTTAACTTACCATGTAATTTGTTCTTTGTTGCTCCAGAGCAGCCTTCCCCAATCTGGTACCCTCCAGATGTGTTGGACTACAACTACCAACATGGCTGGCTGGCGGAAGCTGGGAGTCCAACACATCCGGAAGGCATTAGGTTAGGGAAGGTTGCTACTCCAGAAGGTAAAACCCAAACCAGTGAGTTGAAATTACAAGAAAGGGGATTTTGGCTAAACATTAGGAAGATCTTCCTGATGGTACAAGTTGTTCAACAATGGAACAGTGTTTCCTCAAAAGATGCAGGACTCTCCTTCATTGCAGATTTTTAAGCAGAGGCTGAATGGCCACTTTTTGGGATGCTGTAGCAGTGGATTTCCTGCATTGGCAGGGGGTTGGACTAGAGGACCTTGGAGATCCCTTCCAATTCTATGATTCTAACCAATCATTGTGACATTGGACTAGAATCACAGTAGTAAAGACAAGGACAGAATAAGTTTCTCACATTCTCACTACGCATGAATATTTTGCATGCATGACTCCCCTACTAATTCTACAGCATTTCCTTGCTACCATTCAATATTTTTCAGAATATTTTCATGGGTAGCTAGTAATAGGAGATTAGACTGTATAAAGTGAGATTGTAGAAAAATATCACGGAGTCCCTTGAAGCGTAAGCCAACTCACTCTTGTGAGCAGGCTTAAGATCCCAAGGACTCAACAATGTTCTCTTTATTCTCAGTGATATATTCTTTTATCTTCTTCCTATGTGCAGGCTGGAATGAATGTGTTCCCCCATTCATAATAAGGCACTTTCAGTGGGTATCACAAAAAGGTTCTCTGCCTACAGTATCCTTTTCATACCTTTTGAACTATTTATACAAGTATTCAGAAGCTTAACCAGAAATGAAAGAAATTCATTTCAGTTTATATGTAGTAAGAGACTCTGGGACTCCATTACTCCTCTAGCAGCAGTGAAAAAAAAATTTTTTCCCTTAAGTCAACACAAGGAAATCTCAAAAATGGCTTGCCCTTCTTACCTGAAAACACTCTTTTTTCCTCTAGGAAAATATGTCTTCCAAGTATCCAAAAGTGTATAGGATTTATTCAGCCTATCTGCAAAAGAATTTAGTTCGAACGCACCTGGAACATCTGTTGCATTTCAGCTCAGTAAGTACATAAATAACAGAAATACAGCAGCATCTGCAAGCTTGATGTGAAAAGGACTGCATTTAGGGAGGGAAAAAGAAAGGTAGCTGTATTTCTCATATCCAGAGCACTTGATCACCAGAAATCATTGTACTCAGGAAGCTTACTTGATTAATGGACTCGCATGTTAAGCCATCTGCTCTCGGGTACGCAGCTTTGAATCCCAGGGCCCCTAGCTGGGTCAGCATTTTTCTGATGCTGAGAAGTGACTTTCTAAACTTTTTTTTAAAAAATCGCTCTGGTCTTTGATGATTGGAAAGAAGAAATGATGCATGAAGTTCCATTTGTCTTGGGGGGGGGGATCCCCCAGATCTTCAAGAATGTGCACTGCTTAGTGGGGGGGGGGGAGCTTGAGCAAAGGTTGACTTCTACAATTTGTCAGCTTTCACTGAACAGGCCTCAATCACAACAGCTTATTGACAAGTATTATTACAGCAAATCTCAGTGCCGTTTGTGGAACACTGGCCATTACCCAGAAATAAATTTGTTAATCAAATATACACCGAGAGACACACTCATGCCATATCCTCAGGAACGGTGCAGGGCTGTTTGGCGCCCTAGGCCAAATTATATTTAGCGCCTCCCCTCTCGTGCCGTGGGGGGGGGCTCCGGAGCAAAGCAGCCCTGCTCTGCAACCCCCCCCCCGCGCCGCCGCCGCCCCACCACCACCTACCTTCCCCCCGCCCCCGCTGCTGGCTGCTGCTGCTGCTGCTGCCGCTGCCGCCGCCGCCTCCTCCTCCGACGCGACGGGACCCCCACGCTTTTTTTTTCTTGCCGGGGAAACCAGGGCAACAGGGCTGTCTAAGCCCTGTTGCCCTGGTTCCTCCTCCCGCCAAAACAACGCCGGCGGGGCTCCAGAAACGACGGGAAGGTAGGTAGGTGGCTGGCGGGCGGGCGCGCAGCGCGGGGGGGAGGTGCAGCGGCGGCGGCTGGCAGGCGGGCGGGGAGGCGCGGCGGAGGCAGCAGGCGGGGCAGGAGCGCGCCGGAGGTGAGGAAGGGGCGCAGAAACGCTGCGCCCTGTTCCGCCACGCGCCCTAGGCAGCCGCCTGGGTCTGCCTAGCGGTAGCGCCGGCCCTGCATATCCTGCAACATTTCACAGATGAAAATAGGGACACACATATTAATTTGTAAGAGGTATGGTTAAGCAACATGAAGGTGTGATCAAGAGGGTGTGGCCAGGCAACATGAGGGCGTGGCCAAGGGTATGGCCAGGCAGCCAAAGGACATGATCAAGTACAAAAGTTATTAGAGGAAACACACAAAACTGCAGTATTTTCCCCTCTCACCTAAAACCTGGGGTTATCCACTAAAGCTAAATGGTGGCACATTTGGGACAAATAAAATGAAGTATTTCTTTGCATAGTGCATAGTTAAACTGTGGAATTCACTGCCAAAAGATGTAGCGAAGGCTGCCAACTTGGAGTAGACAAATTCATGGAGGTTAGTATCTAGTTTCCCTTCTCAAGGCATTATATTACTGATAAGTCTATCCATGGATTAGTCATGACGGCTACATAGCACCTCCAGGATTGGAGACACCATGCCTCTGAATACCAGTTGCTGGGGAACATGAGTGGGAGTGTACTGTTACCCTCAAGCTTGAGAGCTTTCCAGAGCATCTGTTTGGTCACTGAGGGAAACAGGATGCTGGACCAGAGATAGGCCTTTCCAGTAGGGCTCTTTTTATGGTCTTATGGTCTTAACCTAGCACAGAGAGGAAAGCATGAACACCTTCTCTTACAAGAAGATGCAAGCCCAGTCCCTATATACAAACCCAGGTTGCTTAAGTGTATGCAGGCACTTGGTTTGCATGAAGATGTCCTTCCTTTTGTCTGTTAGACTTATGGGTCGAATAAGGCAATCTGGAGGGATAATTGTGAAATGCTGCTCCTCGCTAGAAGAAGAGGTAGCAGCAGCAGCGCCAGTGCTAGGGTGACTTTTCCAGAATTATATTATAATATCTTATATATTATAATTATTACATTATTATATCATATATTATTTTATAATATTTTATAAGTGGGTTTTGTAATATATATTTTTACCTTACTTAAACCCTTCATTGTTGATATCTGGGGGCAGTGCTTGCAGGGCAATCTGTTTCTTTTTGTTTTAAAATGATCAGGATGGGCACAAATTCAACAGGTAAAGCTTACCCACACACCCCACACACCCCAAACATGGAGCTTCAGAGAGAAAGGGAAGTTTCTTGCATTTCCTTCTGACACTGTATCTCACCTGTTAGAGGCAAAGAGTCAGCTCTGTTAGGAAATAAAATCTTGGGCAATATAAAGATAGGAATCATGTGATAAATTCCCTCATTCACCTCTCCCTCGGTCCAGGCCAGCTGCTGCAGCCTCCACCTCCTTTTCTTTTCACCCAGCTAATCCCTTTCCCACAGTAACGTGCAGCAGAGGCAGCAGGTAGCGTGCACGCACACACACACATCCTCACATGGCCCTCCCAGCTTAGCAGCATCTGTCTAATTGTGAGGTCACCAGTGCATGGATCACTGAGTTCCCGAGATAGCCACACACCCTTCCCCTGGCCACCAATAATTTGCTGGTTGCACAGGTTTTGCACAGTTCCCCCCGTCCCCATTCTAAAAGTCTGAAGTGCCTCTGAGAAGGCTCATTTACTGGCAGGAAGAGCTTTAAGCTAAAATATGCTGGGATTTTTGGTATTTTAGCCCCACCCCCTTTTCCTTTGGCTCCACCTCCATTTTGCCTTCAGCCCCACCCACTACTAGAATGCAGACCCAAAAGCCTCTAAGAAATTGAATCTGGGCTGCCAGAGGACTGCATTTGGCAGTGAGGTTGCACACCCCTGGCCTGGAGCCCACAACCAGTCGCCAGTAAATATATATACCTGTAGGTTGCATTCTAGAGGATCACTCACAGCCTTGGTGGTGTGCAGGTTGTCCACATGGGGATCTGGGAGCAAACTTTAGGCTCATGCACCATTGCCCAACATTTGTTGAATGTGTTAAATGTGAACCGGGGCCCACACAATAAATGCGAAGTAAGTAGGCTCCACTCGGTAGGCAATCTGTCAGCCTTGAAAATGAGGAGGACAGATCACAGGGGTCCACTTGCTTTGACTGTTACATGCATAACAGGGGTGCATAAGAGGCTTGAAATCAATAGGACTTACTTTTGAGCAGGCCTGCATAGGATTGCTGTATAAGGAAAGCAAGGATAAATGATTCAAGGAGAGCGCCAGCCAGTAATGTTATTATGAGGAAACTGCCAGTGGTGACAGAGGGGTGGCTGTTATCATCCCGCCATTATCTTGAGGTGCCAGGTAATGGCTGTGGAGGCATGGAATGCAGTCGCCAGCACTGTCCCAGTGCGCTGTAGCTGAACTATCACCTACTGGCACTGAAAGGTAACAGTGGGGAGGCCCCCACCCCTTCTTACCTGATGGTGGCCACCACACATTTCACCTAACAAAGGGGCCATTTAGGGGGGCAGAGAAAATTTAGGGGGCCCACAGCCCACCCTTGGCTACAGGCCCTCTGACCAAGGAAGAGATAGTATTTGGGACTGGCTTGACCATTTCTAATTTAAAATGGGTTCTTGAAAGCTACTTGTGTTAGAGCTAATCAAAACAGTTCTGGCGGTGCTGTTTGCTACCTGTAGAAGGCAAGCGCGTGCAGGCAAAACCCAGAAAAACAGTGAATGCAGCAATATTGTTCAAAGGTATCTGGATAAGAGCAGGCTTGAGGGCAGTTTAGGTATGGAGCAAAGTTAACTAAGCACAAGAGCGGAGGCACAGAGTCGGATACTAGCATCCAAAATGTCAGATCGAAGGTATTGTTCCTGATTCACTCAAGATTTTCTGGCAACATTTTGTAGACTATCATCTAGGCTATGCTAAACAGAATGGGTGGTGGAGGGTTTTGTAGGGGAATGAAGATATATATACTACAAAATAATGGATGTTCTTTTAAACTCCATAATTTCTAAATGGAAATGTTCCGGGAAGCTGTTCTCTAGAGGCAGGTATGTCTATTAGGGGTTACTGTATGTATTACACATGATGAAATTAGAGGGCAGTCTTTGCTTTTAGACTAGACTAATACATTATTAGTTCAGGTAAATAAGAGTAGAAAAAACAGTGAAGGCTCAAAACATTCAGGATAAGCATTATACAAATACATTCCCATTTGTACTAGACAAACTCATTTTGTTCAGTAAATGAAGTTGACCATATAAACAGTAGTGTTCATAAATGCTACTGCATTGCCATTGCAAATGCATAAAAGCTTTCACCCAGGAAATACAGTAGGCACTAATAAAGTCCTTAATAAAAGATACATGCCATCAGTCGAAGACAGGGTGCATACTTATTTATATCCTCAATCGTGAATACCTTAGGTAGATGGTTAGGGTGGCCACACGTGTCCTACTTTATAGAGGGAAGTTCTCTATATGAAGGATTGTCAGAGGATTGCCCTCTCTTTGAAGGTCCGTGCTGTCCAATTCTAGTCTAAAGATAATGAACCATAAGAAGGGAGAGTGAGCAGGAGCCTTGAAGTTGCCCATCAACAGTGAGCACCTGTCCTGGACAGCAGGATGAGCAGGCACACAGGTCACCTGGTGAAATGCATTCTAGAGAACGTTCTAGAGAACATTCTAGAGCAGTGTTCTCCAACCTTGGGTCCCCAGATGCTTTTGGCCTACAACTCCCAGCATGCTGGGAGTTGTAGGCCAAAAACATCTGGGGACCCAAGGTTGGAGAACACTGTTCTAGAGAATGGGAATGTTTCACACAACATTAGTTATTGGGCAGATTAGAAATGTAATGAATAAATTTCTATTTAAATTGTAGTAAGTATTCCTATATTTGTGTCTAAACCAGCATATGCAAATTTTAGGCAAATCTGTACCCTCTTTTGGTGATGTTTAAGTGGCCACCCTAGGTAGGTAATGTGTAACATGTTTTGAATCATAATGTCATTAAGGTAAAGAGAGAAAAAGGACAAAAGAGGGAACAGATTTGCCTAAAATTTACATATGCTGGTTTAGACACAAATATAGGAATACTTACTATAATTTAAATGTTCATCTGCTCATACTCATGGACAAACTCATGAGACATAGGAGATCAGAGGATCATAGAGTTGGAAGGGGCCTACAAGACCATCGAGTCCAACCCCCTGCTCAATGCAGGAAACTAGAGGTGGGGTCTCCCATCCAAGTAATAACCAGGCCTGACCCTGCTTAGCTTTCCACACTCAGACAAGCTGAGCCAGCGTGAGCCACAGGCCTGTATACATCATTCTTGCAATTAGCAGTTGTGTGATGAATGTGTGTCTTTTAAGTACTAAATACAGTGTGTAGGGGGCAGGGCCCAAAGTGTCCTGGTGGGGCTTTAGCTCTTTGCCCCTTGCGGCAGTCCCAGTCCGGATTGGGCTCCCCATACCTATCTGCATTGGAAGGAAAGCTTCCATTAGTGCCAACAGACACTTTCCTTGCAATGCAAATGGCAGGCGCAGGTCCAGATAGAGCTTGCAGTGTGAAGAAAAGGGCCAAAGCCCCCTACTCCACAACCAAGATCTGTATCGAGCCCTCCACACCTGCTGTTTACTTTTAAAAACCCTTCATGCAATTGCTAATTGTGTGAATGGTGTTACACCTAGCTTGGCCATGGGTACAAGCCAATCCCTAGCTTTTTCTCCCTTTACCTTAGCAAAACCTGATTCCAAACAATCTGATTCCTTCTGCATGGTTTTATTGCTTGCTCTGCTTGCAAAGATTAGACATCACTAGTACACATTCTACAGCAGTAACTTTCAAATTTCCTTTCGCCATGTCATGAGTGAACAAATTTACTTTACATGATCGTATAAATGCTCCACACACACAACATTCCCTACGCCTCCCAAGTGAAACCATTTTGCCAATTCAGTTTACTTTCCAAGTCCACCTAAAAAGAAAGATGCATTTTGCGCCAGGAAAGAAGACCATGGTACTAAGAGGTGCCCCCCCCATTTAAATAGTTCTCCCATCGAGGACACTGTTGTATAGAGCATTAAAGCAACATCAATATTTATTATGAAGATGTGTATTGATTGGACAGTAAAATGATGCAGAGTAACGCATGCAAGAATAAATCAAGCACTGCACAAGGGGGGGTGGAATGTTGCTAAGCAAAGAGTGAGAATTTCATGATATTGATTTTTGTTTAAATGATTTCTGCTTGCTATTCATAAGGAGGGAAGGGTAATACTACCCAAACATTTGATGCTCTGCTGGAATTAAGAGCAGACTGAGCTCCTTGTGTGGTTTATAGCTGGGATCCTCCAGTTCTGTCACAGTGATCATTCCTGATGGCAGGGCGGGGTGGTGGGGAGAGTTCTCAGCTCTTCTGTCCCGCAGACGGAGACAGACAGCTTAGCTGACAGCTCTCACACCCTAGGCCATGTGGTACAGTGAGCAACGATACAGAGCTACAGTGGGGCCATGGAGGCAGGAGGGGCATGATGCTTTTGCAGGACCAAGGCAAAGCAAAACACTGGCAGAAATAAATGCACATGCATTGGTTCCAGGAGCCACCCACTTGGGAAGATGATGATGATGATGATGATGATGATGATGATGATGATGATGATGATGAAGAAGAAGAAATATTTATGAACCACTTTTCTATTAAAATATACAAAGCATTGTACACTACAATCAAATAAATACTATGCAACACACACACCCGTCGATAAAATGCAAAAAACAAAAACCAATTCATAATTCAGTAGAAGCAGTAATGCAAAAATGAAACTAGCTAACCCACCTGCAAGAAAGCTCTCTCGAACAGCCACATCTAAATTATGGGGTGAAAGGTACAGAAAGTTATCACATGGCGGTCAGGGGGAGTGCCAAAGACTCAGTGTAGTTATCTGCAACAATCTCAGCTCCAGAAAGGAGGAGACCCTGACCAGAGACTCCCCTACTAATGTTAGAGGACGAAGAAAAATATGTGTCAATAGGCAGAATTGCTCGCTCTCTCTCTCTCTCTCTCTCTCTCTCTCTCTCTCTCTTTTGCTCTCTCTCACTCTCTCTCTCCTGGCACTATCATGATGAGTGAAAGGAATGGAGCTAGCTAGCAAAAGGAAGGAATTTGTAAAATGAAAAAAGCTGGAACTATCAAGCTTGTGTGGGCACTAATTCTGACTGCGTGGGAAAGACTGAGAGTTCTTCTTTTTGTCCTCCTCCTCCTTCTCCTTCTATGGCTCCATTATGTACAAGTCATGCTACAAAGCAGGGCCAAAGTCAAGTGTGGGCATGGTCAGGCACCTGCTGAGGGCCCCACATGACCCACACACAGGCCCACTGGCAAGAACCCCCTGGGGTTTTCCCTCCTCTTCACCTGCTTGTCCACCTGCCTCTCATTCTGGTCCAGATGACAGTGAGGAGGAGAAGCAGCAAATGCCCCTGCCTACTTGCTCACTGGCTTTCTGCCTGTCAAGTAAACAAGTGGCAGCAACAATGAGAAAGGGGATGAGGAGCAATAGCAGCTGGTGACAATGGTGGTGAGAAGACAAGAGACTGGGTTCAAACAACATGATAACCCACATTCAAGGGATTCAAGTGTCTACTGTCATTGAACTGTGGGTTATTATGTTGTTGTTGAAACGTGGGTTATTATGTTGTCTGAACCCAGCTGAGATAACAAACCATGGTGAATAACCCACAGTTCACAACCCAACAACAAACCATGGGTTCTCTTCATGGGTTGTTTTGCTTAACAAGCCATGGCTTGTCAGTGCAGCTGGGTTCAGTCAACACAATAACCCACATTTCAACGACAACCCACATTCAGCCCATACTCAAGCTGAAGGAATGGAGCCTGCTGCCATGGTCATGATTCCCCACCATGCATACAGTTTGAACATCTGCACAAGACTATGTATGAAGGGATATGTTATTCCTATGCAATGACTTGCATAACAGGCCTGTGGCTCACGCTGGCTAAGCTTGTCTGAGTGTGGAAAGCTAAGCAGGGTCAGGCCTGGTTATTCCTTGGATGGGAGACCCCTCCTCTAGAGTAGATACTGTGATAGAAATGATTCTGTGGCTGATACCTTAGAAAAGAATAGGACAGCCATGGCAGGATCAGGGCCACTACAGCATCACCTTTTCTGATGACAGGTAGCGAGAGAAGGGTCAAAACTGAGGAAATGAATGAAGTGCCTGTTTTTAGGAAGAGCAAATAATAGCTCTTTTTCTGGGCTGAAACTGGTCGTGCATAGCAAGCAGCTCTGTTTCGATGGCAAAGATACACTAATGATTAATGATGTGCCAAATGGGTCAGAGACATTCAGTTCAAATCCACAGATACACATCAGTTCTAAAGGAACAGGAGCATTTTGGTGCATAACATCTAATTGTCCATGAAAATGATTCAGGTAGCTAAACTCACCTGGCCTTAATCTTATGCCAGGTAGCAGCTCTGCTCCCTGAAGTGTTTTTCTGCCATCTCCCCTTAGAAAACAGGAAACACATACAAGGCACCTTTAGGTTCTATCCTTCAGTGATTTCTCTAAACAATTTTCCAGATGATATTTTGCATTATGATGTGTCATTCCATGTTGTATCAATCACATTACAGATGTCACTTAATGTAACATAATGCAATGTGATTGACGCTATCTGAGATGACTTGTCACAACACAACACATCAGCTGGAACATTTGTGGCAGATGACTGTCTCCCCACCCCCTTTATTCTGGTATATATTCCATTTAATGTTAGATTTTCCAGGACTCCAAATGTATTACAGTCCTTCCCATTAGGTGATCAATAAATATCTGCTACATACATCTGATTTATTCCACAATTTCTTATAGACTGGATGGCACCTGGCAAAAAGCTGTCAGATGTGAAATTCTCCCACTTACAGTGTGTAACTTGTCTGACACACCATGTTTCTCTGCCAAGGAAACCTTTACATTGAAGGAAATGCAATGCTGTAATATGGAAATGCTTATCTATCATTATGTATTAGTGATAGAAAGATCTAATGCTGAATGAAACCATGAAAATATGGACTCCTAACAATTAATATGGAGTCAGTTTGAGAAGCAGTCCCTAAAGCAATGGCAGTATCCATCTAATGACACTGTTCATAACCATGGTTATATTTTGGACAACCTTAAAGCCAGCTGAAAGCATGAGTTCTGGCAGTCATTTGGGCAATTGGGAGATATGAGTTACACTACCTTTCACTGTGATCTGTTTGTTCCAAAAGTCATCCTTCCAGAAAACCCAAGAAAAGAAGAGATTGAGAAGCCACACTAGGAAGGCATATTTGAAGGGTGAGCCTATACAGGCAGGAACGACCTTACCATGAAGCCACTGCTTCAAACAGCAAATTTCAAGAGGGCATGCCATCTTCCTGCCTTCAAACGTCTTCCCTGTGTGTTGCCATTTTGACTTTTTTGCTTTGGGCACAAATAAATTGGAGACTGGCACTGTTTATCGGACATGTGAGGGGGAACTGATGAGAGAGAGAACTGGAAAGCTTTGGTGGAAAGAGGATGATGAGCCAATGAGTCAGAGCGGGGAAGGAGATTTCAAAGACTTACGTTTGAGATGCAAGCATGATTAATTTAAAGTATTCATAACTCTGTGGTCTTTCCATAATTATTCTTATTTACCCTGGCATTTCTGTACATCCTTCCACCCAATGACACTGTGACAATTACAATACTCGTATCGTCAGCCATCCAATTCAGCTTACACACTCAGTATAAAAGCAATCAGAGATATATAATAGCCTTTTTTGTATATCCCACAATCAGCAGTTTGTAATGGTTATTTCTTTCAAGTACGGTAACATTAACAGCCCTGACGGTAAGGCTGTGTTTGCAAATATAAACATTGAGGGCCAGATCCTTCATGGGAGTAAACAAGCACAGTTCCAGTTACGTCAGCAATTTACGCCACCAGGAAGATTTGTTCCTATTTCCTCTCTCACCATCTGCTATAGATGCAAGTTCAACCTTGAGGATAATTTTTAATTTAAACAAATCCTAGCAGTCCTGGATTTCTTTCCTTTTATTTATTTTTTCTGAAATAATTTCTTGCCGCAGATTGCTGTTCAGTCCACAGGCAAAAAGGAGTTGTTAGTTTATGTTCAATACCCAAAGGAAGGAGAGGCTCTTGGAGGATTAAATACCTGTACTCTTCCAGCCATGCACGTACACTATTTGGATTCCAAATCTCGGACTTCCACGATATTGTAAATCAGAAGAGGCAGCTAATTAGGAGGAGACGACAGAATATAGTGCAGAAGGAATTACATTTGGAAATGACAGCAATGCAGACATCTCACTGCACCCTTTTCTTTTTGTCTGTGTGAAATAGCCAAGCTGAGTTTTCATCCCCTTACATATTCAGAACATAAACCCCAGGGTATTGCTGCTGAGCCCTTCATTTATTAAGTACACAAATCCCAAAACCCAAATTTTGCACATTTAACACAAGCTGAATTATGCAATTTGATCTAATGAGGTTTCTTTGATTTATTAAACAACTACAAAAAATAGGGGGGGGGGGGTTTCTAACTACAAAAATGGAACTTATTAGCCAGCCCGAAGCAGCAATTATTTTGAGATTGGTCCTATGGGGAAGTTCATGGAGCTTTGAAATATGAAAGAGATCCTAGTCCCTTCAATCCTGGCCCTTTCCTTATCTCCATGAGTCTTAGCGCCTTTAGGAGACATGGATGTCACATTTTAAAGCCTATGTGTGGAAACATGAAGGTGTGTGTGTGTGTGTGTGTGTGTGTGACACACACAATGAAAACTTGTATCTGGAAGAAACTGATGAACACAGAGTTCCATATAATAAATTAGTATCCCTAGCAAGGCAAAGCCATATTGCTATTCAGAAATGGCTGGACATGGAGTCTGGGTGATTTAAGGTCACCCCATGAGACTATGAGATGATTGACTTGCTGACTGGGGTATTTTACTATATTCTTGAAGGATGGCTAAAAACGAGGGATCCTTAATTTGGTATGGAGGCCGTGAGGGTGATTTCATCTGCACTTTTGCCTTATCAAACTGTGAATAAGTTCTCCATCCCCTTCTGCTTGGCATCTTGTCACTAGCAGGGCCTTCCTCCTCTGCTGTCCATTATGCATGTTAAATGAAAAGTAGTAGCAATGACAGGAAACAGCACTGGCAATATATTTGATTTGGATTATACTCAAAGCAGCAGGTACAGCTTTGGTAGACAATGGGAGACTGCAATAGGGTGGCCATTTCCGCTTCTCCAGAAAAGAGGAAATGTATCACCAGAGAAGAGGGAAATTTACATATGGTAATTTGTATGTATAGATGCAAACTTAGAAAGAATTACACTACTTGTTGTTACCATAGTGGGGAAGACTATGGCCAGGTGACCTGTGTGTGTTGCTCAGTCTGCTCTCCAGGTGCTAACTGTTGATGGGGGCAATTTCAAGGCCCCTGTTGTTTTCCTTTCTCGTGGTTCTTTCTCTTTAAACCAGAGAAAGACAGCGCTTCAAATAGAGGACATCTTCAGCTAGGGGACTCTCCTCTGACAGCCCTTCAAATAGAGGACTGTCCTCTGTAAAAGAGGAATCCTGGCTACCCTAGACTGCAACAATCCTATAGATGCAAAGAAGCTTACCTGGGAAACTGATACCTTTATCTGATATATGATGCACAATCCCAGGGAAGTTTGAAAAGATGGGGGGGGGGACTATTCTTGCTCCTTCATATGATAATTGATATCAAATTTGTAGGTGACACAAAATTGGGTGGAACAGCTAATACTCTGGAAGACAGAAACAAAATTCAAAGCAATCTTGATAGGCTGGAGCGCTGGGCTGAAAACAACAGAATGAAATTTAATAGGGATAAATGCCAAGTGCTGCACCTAGGGATAGGAAACCAAATGCACAGTTACAGAATGGGGACACTTGGCTCAACAACACTACAAGTGAGAAGGATCTTGGAATTGTTGTAGATCACAAGCTGAATATGAGCCAGCAATGTGATGTGGCTGCAAAGAAGGCAACTGTTATTTTGGGCTGCATTAATAGAAGTATAGATTCTAAATCACAGGAAGTACTAGTTCCCCTCTACTCAGCACTGGTTAGGCCTCATCTTGAGTACTGCATCCAGTTCTGGGCACCACACTTTAAGAAGGACGTAGACAAACTGGAAAGGGTTCAGAGGAGGGCAATAAAGATGATCAGGGGACTGGAAACAAAGCCCTATGAGTAGAGACTGAAAGAACTGGGCATGTTTAGCCTTCAAAAGAGAAGACTGAGGGGAGATATGATAGCACTCCAAGTACTTGAAAGGTTGCCACACAGAGGAGGGCCAGGATCTCTTTTTGAACATCCCAGATTGCAGGACACAGAATAATAATAATAATAATAAATAATGGGCTCAAGCTACAGGAAGCCAGGTTCCACCTAGACAACAGGAAAAATTTCCTGACTGTTAGAGCAATACACCAATGGAACCAACTACCTAGGGAGGTCGTGGGCTCTACAACACTGGAGGCATTCAAAGTGCAGCTGGACAGCCATCTGTCAGGGATGCTTTGACTTGGGTTCCTGCATTGAGCAGGGGGTTGGACTTGATGGCCTTGTAGGCCCCTTCCAACTCTACTATTCTATGATTCCATGATTCTATGATAATTCATGAATATACACAAGACTCCGCAATGGACATTTGGAATTATTAATAAATCAAAAGATAGCTAATTTATTTCTACACTACTATTCGCTAAATTAATAAATACGATATGACATGTCCAAAAAGTTTGCACAACGATTAATGTGAGACATATTTGTCAAAGAACAAGGAGAGAAAATTGAAATCTAAGATTATATATTTATATACAAGAGTTTAGAAAGAAAGAGATCAAAGGGAGACATTGATGCTGCTAGTCCAAGCCTTGAGAATCTTGTCTGAAATTTACAAGAGTCGATGTGTTGAGCCTTGAGGGTCTACCACAGGAATTCATGTCCCCACATTTTATTCAAACAAAAAAACCTTTGCTCCCGTCAGCTGTGGTGAACTTTGTCTTCAAATGAATGAGCTTGAAGGTATAGACCTGAAGAAATCACCTATAAAGGAAATTATTCCCTGTGTTATGTTCTCTGGTATTGCCTGAACACTTGAGTTTCCCAGCAGCCTTTGTGACCATCTTCAAACTATCCTACAACTCTTTGCCTGGTCCTTTTTGCCCTTTTCTCCAGAAAGCATCAGGATTTATGAGTTGATTTTTTTTCCTATTCAGTTCATGAAGTGCTGATGTAGTGTGCCATTTATATGATAAGCAGTATTTGCTGTGAGCATGTGTTTGCCTGAGTATGATCAATTCTCGAAAAACTGACCAAAAAATGGAATAGAGACATCTTACCATACTGGTTCTATAAAATGAGCAAAATATGAAGTTCATGTTTTATCACTGGTGAAGCAGAAAGGGTAAATGGAAGTGGTCATAGGAAAATACTACTACTGATGATTATAGTAATAATTTAAAGTTTGCATATCATGGGACTATCCTATCTCTTGAGCAGAGCAATCTTATGTGGCAAAGGGGAGAGTGAAGTAGTGGATCATCCACTACTTCCAAAGCCCTGCTGGTTTTTGCTGGCCAGGACAGGCACTGGTGGGGATCTCACCTTTTTCCTTCTCTGGTGGACCTTTGGTTCTCCCTCCACTTTCTTTAGTTTCAACAGGAGGGGAAATATGTACATCAGCTCCAGACTGGAGTAGGTGATGGGCCTAATCCTGGTGCCTCCCCGGGGAACAAAGGAGCCTTGGATCCCGCAGATCCAAAGCCACCTCCAATCCCCAGAATGCCCTGTTTCAAGACCCACTACTGGTGGAAACCGGATCCATGCCTGTAGAATTTTCCACAGGCATACCGGGGGCTACCAGGGTAGACATCCTCACTACCAATGGCAGAGTTCCTCTCCACCAGCAGGGGGGTTCATCCACCCTTCCTAACCCCTCCAAGCAGTGGATCTTTAAAACTTTTTTTTTAAAGGTCCATCTGGAATTATTACTCATGAATTCTTTTGTGTTGTACTGATGTCATACAAAGGCTCTGGGAAAAGAATGGAGCTCAGCAACTATTTCAGGAATGGTTTTACTGAAAGTATCTGGTGAATAGTAATGACAAAAGATATGACTAGGATGGTTGGACTGCTTGTTGCTGTCTTTTCTTTAGAGCTCGACAGAACAACAAAACGTGACCCATCCTTTTTTTGCCCTTAATCCTGAAGGTTCATTTTAATGGTGCATGCACTGTAAACAAAGGGGATATTTATTTCGGAGCACAGTTCGCTTTGCGATGCAAGGAAGGTCACTTAGGTTTTGGAAGGATTAAGAGGAGGCCGGGAGACCTGCAGAATGTGGTGCTGATAGATGGGCTTATTAAAAAGTGTAGCCTAGTGGAAGGGCTGCCATTGACAGCTTTGACATGGCAGGAACTTCAGAAAGAAAGGGATACAATTGGAGAGCTGTGCTGGAAGGGAGGGGGGACAGTGAGGCAAAAACAAAAGGCTGCTCTAATTTGTCAAAGTTGTATCTAGTTCCACCGAACAAAGTTAGCAAAGAGATGAGCAGAGCCACAAATTAATGCTCATTCACCAAGCCCTGATGGAGCGATAGGCCAGCATACAGCTTGGTCTTTGTAGAGTAACCTGACCTCTACCAATTGGCTTCAGATAATTCTGCCTTGTGGGCATAACAGTTTCCCTTGTTTCTTCTTTAATAGGATTATTCCTTCCAATATTAAAAAGATAACATCAGTGTCTTTCAGTGTCCCTATAAACTCTTTGCTTCAGATAGCTATGTCGCTCCATCTGATCGAACCTCCCTTCACATAAACTTGGGAAAAGATGGACAACATTATGACAAGCTCTTAGATGTCCTGGGAATAGGATGAAATCCCAACATTTCTCTTAAGAGAAGGGAGGCTGTCCTAACAGGCAAGCTCATTTAGAAAAGCTAAAAAAAACATGAGACAACATTTTCACTTAATTAAAGATTAAGTCAAATTTTGCTTATATATATATATATATATATATATATATATATAAAGATTAACCGCTATAGATTGACCAGCTGTCTCTGACTCTTATCTCCAAAAGCCAACATGCAAAGAAAAGTACTGATGAATGAAGTGACAGTGTGAGTACACCTTTTCCCTGAGATGTTGCTGGGGAGGTGGAGGGGATGCCCATCGCAGTACTCTAGCCTCACTTAACGGAGCGGCAGTGGAGCCCAAACACTTCAGTGAGCATGTGTCTTGCTTCACGGAGGACAGTCCTCTATTTGAAGGGCTGTTAGAGGATAGTCCTCTTTTGAAGCGCTGTCCAGTCTGAGTGTGGTTTGAACCACAAGAAAGGAGAGCAAGCATGGGCCTTGAGTTTGTCCATTCAATTAGCACCTGGACAGCAGACTGAACAGGCACACAGGTCACCTGGTGACAGTTTTCCCCACTGTGGTGAAATGTTACCTGTGTTACTATTTACATTATAGTAAGTATTTCTACATGTGTGTCTAAATTAGGATATGTACATTTTATGCAAATCGGTGTCCTCTTTCATCCTCTATTTTGGAAATGCATTTCCGGTGATGTGTTAGTGGCCACCCTGCCAAACACTGTGACTGGGAGTAATCCCAAAACAAGTTAAGGCCCAGCTAGATGCTTTGGTAAACACACCTGTGAGGAAGGGGGTGAGGCAAGGGGGTCAGTCCCCTTTGGCCTCAGCCAGAGGAAGTGGGTTTCCCTCTTCTCCAAACTTGCTGATGTCTCCTCTAACCATGAAGAACCACAGAGCCTCCTTCTGCTTCAGCCGCCTCTTCCATTTTTGTGTGGCTTTCCAGGACCAGCCACAACCATTTCCTGCTTCCCTTCCCTTGCTTGTGAATAGGCCCTTAACTTTACTCACAAGCAGGGCCGGCGCTACCGCTAGGCAGACCCAGGCTGGCTGCCTAGGGCGCGTGGCTGGAAGAGGGCGCAGAAACGCTGCACTCCTTCCTCGCCGCCGGCGCGCTCCTGCCCCGCCTGCCGCCTCTGCCACGCCTCCCCGCCCGCCCGCCAGCCACCTACCTACCTACCTTCGCGTCGTTTCCGGAGCCCCGCTGGCGTTGTTTTGGCGGGAGGAACCAGGGCAACAGGGCTTAAACAGCCCTGTTGCCCTGGTTTCCCCGACAAAAAAAAAAGCGTGGGGGTCCCGTCGCGTCGGAGGAGGAGGAGGTGGCGGCGGTGGCGGCAGCAGCAGCAGCCACAGCAGCCAGCAGCCAGCAGGGGGGGGAAGGTAGGTGGTGGTGGCTGCGGCGGCATGGGGAGGGGTTGCAGAGCAGGGCTGCTTTGCTCCGGAGCCCCCCCCACAGCACGAGAGGGGGGGCGCTAAATATAATTTGGCCTAGGGCGCCAAACAGCCCTGCACCGTTCCTGCTCACAAGCAGGCTATTGTTTGCGTGATGGCCTCTTTCCGGGTCAAGAAAACTGGCTGAAGTGGGGTGGCGAGTGAGCTTCCCACTGACTCCACTGCACAGTTGCCCCTTCTAGGACTTCCTCTCTGCTCAGTCCTTCAATGTATTCTTCCCTCCACAGCCATCATCGACTCCACTCTTGCATTTGAGGCTTAGAAAAGGAAGGGGTACCCCTGAAGCTGCACACCACCATGTGCTTGCTTCCAGCATCCCACATCCTTACATCTAGTAGAACTTATGCTGGGTTGTGATGCCACAACATCCCATTGGCAGCCAATGATATTAAGTGAAGAAAGGAGGGGGGGGGACACACAAAACATTTTGATGTCACAAGAGATAAGTTTCATTCTTCGTTAATGTTGTATGCCACTTTTCTGCCATAAATTCGTTTTTTAAAAAATCTGAACCATAATAATAAAAAAAAGACAACAAAGCAGATAAGATAAAAGGCATACCATTGGGGGGGGGGGAATACAAACTAGTAGAAGCTGCAATAAAATGTTGCAGTATGATGAAGTGCCTGTCTTAATGGTTCCAGCCAGCCATGCCCTGTTCCAGGAAACTCCATTCCACTCCCCTGCCCCCTGCTTACTCCGAGAAATTGAGGGGGGCAGTTTCTCACAAGTAGGGCTCATCATTGACAAGGGTTTTAGCACAGCTTCTTCTCCCTGCCCCAGGACTTCTTCTTCTTCTTCTTCTTTTTCATTTTTGGTTTTTTGCATTGTTTCTGCAAATGGCAACAGCGTCAGCTGTGTTGGCAGCCTGGCCCACGTTTTGCATCCTCCACAATACCCCATACCTAGAATTGTTTTAGGGCATTGGGGGCAGGGGGGGAGGGAATGCAGCCACCAGAAAAAAATAATGGTGAAGAAAATTTGAAAACAGGACAAGAGGGGAAGGCACCAATGTGTAAAAAGAACGAAAGAGAAAAAAATCTCAGGTGCCAACTGAAATATTTCATTGCCCAACGCGTTTCAGTATGTACCTTCGTCAGGGGCCGAATGTTTTCCGAAGTGCTGCTCGAAACAAATTTCTTCAGCTATCTTGAGACTCACGAGATAGCTGAAGAAATTTGTTTCGAGCAGCACTTAGAAAAACTTTTGGGGCCCTGACGAAGGTACATACCGAAACGCGTTGAAGAAAATTTGAAGAAAATTCTGCAAAGTGGCTTTTTATTTCCGGGGGGGGGGGGTAAGAAAAGAAAAATCTCAGGACTTTTCTGAGATAAGTGTAGTCTGAGCAATTTTAGCTCATCTTTAGTTATCATTCTTCAAGGTTCAGCACATTCCCCAAGGTCTTCCAGATGTTAGAATTCTGAAGGGTGATTGTTGTGGATACATCTTGTCTCTAATGCAGGTGCTGAAAGCACCGCTCCTTCTCTGAAAGCCCTGCAGCAGGTGTGCATGTGGGGGCAGCAGATAGCGTTGTGTCCAGCTTCAGGGAAGAGGTGCAGCTGTTGCTGTGCCAAAATCTGACCTCCACTTTCCTGAAAGTTTTTTTCCCCCATGAAAGAGGCTGCTGTTTTTCTGCCTCATTTCCAGGGCATTCTATAATTTATTTTGAATTCATTTTGGTGGTGTTTTTGACCTTACGTAATCACGGTGAGATGGCTGAGGGTGCTGTGTCATGTCTTCCTTTCTCTTACCCGTCACTCCATTGCTCTGCAGCCTCCCACCCAGGCTGCCTGCACTTCCTGATCTGGAAAAGGCCCATGGGAGGAATGACCTCATGATCACTTCCCCTGGGCTTTAATTGAAGTGTGGGAAGCTGAGCAGGCTGCAGATTGCCAGAGAGATGATTGTACGATGAAAGGCAAGATACTCATGCACACTCCTCGGCCACCTCATAAGTAAGGTAAGCACAAGAGCCCTGAGCCAAACCCATGAGAATAATGTCTCCAAAATTTCTTCTCCTTTGAATTTCTTCTTGAAAGCAATTTCTTTTCTGTCAAATGGAATGAGAACAGCCAAAAAATATGTGGGAGAAGTTTTCGGCACAGCACTAATTTCCCCCTGAAGGCATCTTCTTCGTACTTCTGCAAACATTGGAGTTCTATCGAGCCTGCTGATAACTCCCTCTTGTGCATGGATGGTGCCATTTGGCTGCATAAGGATCCATGCTCAGAGAATGAGCTCGCTATTAGACTATAGGATAGAATACAGTGGTTAGACAGCCAATAAATCATGCAACCAAGCAGACAGCATAATGATACAAAAAGTAAACAGTACCATAAATTAAACTGACCTCACCTCCCCAAGCCTATATAAATAGACTTCACCTGCCACCTAAAACATAGTAGAGTGGGTGCCAGGTAGAACTTCCTTGTTCCACAGGGGTGCAATCACAAAAGAGGCCCTTTTTCTGCTAGCCACCCACCTAACCTCTGCAGGCAGCGGCATCTGAGAAGAGAAGGGCCTCCAATTACTATGTCAACTGCTGAGCAGGTTCATACAGGAGAAGGAAATATTGCGGTGCAGCGAGGTTATGCCTCTAGTCTAGATATTGTGGAGGGGGACAGAAACACAAGATGAACAGCAGCAGTTTTAAGCAGTAGCTGCTCATTTACTGCAACACAACCTTCTGCAACTTGGTTCCACCAGATGCTTTGGACTTTGACTCCCATCAGCCTCAGCCAGCATGGCCGATGGTCAGGAATGCTAGTTGTAGTCCAAAACATCTGGAGCACAGCAGGTTGGAGAAGGCTGTTGTAACATCTAGTGTGGCCTCAGGCAGAGAGTATTGTGAGTCCATGAAAGGTGTACATATTTTATTTTATTTTATTTTTATTTATTTAGTATTTATTGTTACATTTATGTTCCGCCTTTTGTCCTGTTGCAAGGAACCTAAGGTAACTTACATGGTCCTCCTTCTCTCCATTTTATCCTCACAACAAACCTGTGCGGTAACTTAGGCTGAGAGTAACTGGCCCAAAATCATCCAGTGAGCTTCGTGGCCAAGTGGGGACTAGAACCCGGATCTCCCAAGTCACAGGTCAACATTCTAAGCCAGGGGAGGCTGGTGACTCCTATGTCAGTGGGGCTCCTTATCCATTACATCTTTTCTTCTTAGCTTTATTGGAGCTATCCATGGTGCTGAACTCAATTCCCAAAATAGGTTCACCACCATGGAGCACCATGGATAGCTCCTATAAAGCTCAGAATAAAAGATGTAATGGATAAGGAGCCCCACAAACAAAGGAGTCACCGGCCTCCCCTGCTCTAACCACTACGCTACACTGGCTCTACACTACACACACATAGGCTTGTTTCACTCTAGGAACTTTGACACAAATCAGTTTATTGCCCAGTAAATGAGCATTTGTTCCTCACTGGTCACACACAGATGTCCTCATATTTCTTTTCCAGGGTTAAATCATTCAAACTCCCACCCCCATTTCAGTGATATTTCACTCATAGGATTGTATCCAATGTAAGTCCCATTCATTACAACGGGTCTACTCTAAGTAGGACTAATATTAGATACAACCCAAGAAGTCCTGTTGACTTGTCCAAATTAAAATCTGACATTTCTAGTTTGTTTCATAATACAAGTTGTTTGTTTCATAAGATGGCTTGTCCTATGGGCCAAGTATAAAAATCAGGGTAAAACTGACCACCAGAATACCTGAAACATAGCTGGAAAAGCCTTGCCTGGCTGGAAATGGCTTTTGAAATAAAACAGGGCTTAACTTGGCAATGGAATAAGGCAAGGGAAAGGGCTGAGCAGACTTTTCTGGGAAAGGGAATTCCAGAAAGTGGGGGCCACCATTGAAAACATTTGCAGAGGAGGCTAACTTTGAATTATTTTTCCAAAATAAGTAGTGCAGGTTCCCCCCAAATGGAATCATAAAATGTTTTAGATGTGTATGTTTTATATTTGTACACTTAATGTATTTTTTATTATTAGCTATTTTAAAATGATGTTATCTTCCCCGAATCAAAGGAAGATGCTGGACTAGAAATTAAAAGAAGATACTGGACACCTAATGAATCTTTACTGATACCAAAGATAGGTATCAAATATTATCTGAGTCTGGAAAATATTTAGAAGATACCATATGGCTAGTGACACAGCACTGTGTCCATAGCACATACTTCTATTACCTATTTAAATGTGAACATACATGCAAAATGTTGCAACCTCCTTTGGGATTAGATCCTACTACCACCGCAAAGGGAGGGGGGGAATTAACTAGTGGATAATGATCAGGTGGATATCATGTATCTAGGGAATAAACCAGAGTGCCTAAAGGAGGTCAAACCATGCTATAGATTACACTGAAATAGGCAACTTGGAATGGGTCACTGGTTGATCCGTAGCTGAAGAACACTCATTATAAACACATATCACTATAAGAACTGAATTAGCAAATGATTAGTCAAATAGTTCTTTGCACAGCAACATATCTGCCCCAATCCAGCAAGGGAAGTGAATGTGGAAGCAGGTTTCTGCTCATGCAGCGAATACAGATATGTATTCACATTACTGTTGTACTGCTCATTCAAGCCCCATATTAGGATGACACCGAGACACCCTCATCTGGTGTCACCATTGGTTGAGTGTGTGTGACTGACTGATTTTGCTGCTGGATTTATTTGCTAGATTGTATTTCATGTATTATTTTGTTGGCTGTGTTTATAAATTCTAATATGCTGTTCATCTGCTGTTTTATTTAGGTATCACTCTGAAGATTTTCTTAGAAAAATTGGGTGGTACGTCAAAATCATCATAACATACACGCATACATGCTCCTAAAGGTAGGTCAGATGATCTTAATAGAACAGCTTGGAGATTCTTTATTCTCTAATAGGGATTAGCAACAGAAGCCTTTGGGCCAAATACAGCGCCATGTATCACTTTCCCCTCTCCCCAGTTGCTAACCTTGGGGGGAAATATGTGGATAAAGTGGCCCCTATGGCAACAGAGTTTGCTGACAAACAACCTTAGGGAGGGAATACTGAGGCACTAGTCCACCATTGTGCCCCCCCTGCAAAGTAACTCTTGAGAAACAAGTCAGTGATTAGGATTCTAAAATGTCAGAACTCCAGAGAACATAAACCCTTGTTTCCATACTACGTCACTTTTTCATAGAACATAAGGCTCCCGTATTTCACATTTCACGACTCCAAAATGAAGCTATTTTTGAAACTGGAAGCTTACAGTACCTATGGACTGGCTTTGTCAAACTTCAAAGATGCAGGCTTTAAACCAGGGCTCTCCAACCTTGGGTCCCCAGATGTTGCTGGACTACAGCTCCCAGAATCCCTTGCCATTAGCCATGCTGGCTGGGTATGCTGGGAGCTGTAGGCCAGCAACATCTGGGGAATCAAGGTTGGAGAGCCCTGCTTTAAACATTAGTCCTGTAAATATTTCCTCTTGGTATGCCATATCACAATGCAAATCAAAACAATCTGCAATCTAGCATAATGTTTTGCTGAAGTCTCCAGGAATCATACAATTGCTTCTCTTGCATTTAAACTGTGATCCGTTAGCTGGAATTATGAAACATTTGTTAATTATTAATGTCTCCAAGATCCCATATTACTGTCAAATCACTTTTCATAGCTTGATTTGACCAGAGATTTCTAGATTCTGATGGGAGAGAATTATACTTCAGCTCAGTTTCCTGGGAAAGCAATAAAAATTGGTAGCTATGATTATAATTAAAATTTCTGAGTGGTACATCCTTCATGAAGGACACAATATGGAAACCATTCAAAATATACCCCCTTTTCAGACTGTTAAGCAAACTCTGGTTGCGTATAACTTTCAATCTTCCTCTGCATAAATATGTTGATTGCAAGCCTTTCAGTGTCATTATCTTTCAGCCTTAACTTTCTCTTCACAAGTTCTCCAGCAAACATGATGCCAGAAATAGAAGTGTTACTGACTTTAGAATTCTGATGGGCACAGATGGAGGTTTCTGATTGGCCATCGGGCCTGGTACATGTACATCTGTGCTGCAAAATCAAAATGAATGCCCATGTTTGTGTTCTATAATTTCCCTATCCGGAGAGATCTACATGACACCTTGTCATGATTAAGGTCATTTTGCTTTCAATGTTCATCCCTTTAAGTAACATTCAGAATACACTGTTTTCTAGTCCAGGTGTGCACTATTTGATGTACATGAATGTTGATTAGCAAACATATGTGAAAGGGTAAGATTTATTTATTTATTTATTTATTATTAAGATATGAGTCTACAAGATATAAGCCTACGGTGGTATCACTTCAATTTTTGCCTCTATAGTCTGACTTGATACAGTGTGTACCAAGGCTGTGCTTCGTGATTCTTTTGATTACGTAGATCAGGTCTTTGAAAATTTTGAAAGAACTCTGTCAGAAGGCTAGCACAAGAAAGCAAGCACGGAAAGTGTTGTGTGTTTTGGGGGGGCGGGGTGGGTTAGTACATTTTCCACTGGCACACTCATCACGCCAATCCTGGGGATCCAGCTATCTAGACTGCACTGACTGCAACCCTGTCTTGGGCCCCGTTTGCTGTGCAGACTTGAGTGCAGGGCCGGATTAAGAGCATTATGGGGCCTGGTGCTGAGGAGGGCGCGCGGCTGAAGAGGGTGCGCGGCTGAAGAGGGCGCAGAAACGCTGCGCTCCTCTTCGCTGCCGCTGCGCCGCCCCCGCCAGGCCTCTGCCTCCGCTGCGCCGCTTCTGCTGCGCCGCCCCCGCCAGGCTTCCGCCTCCCCTCCCTCCCGCCGCCGCCGCACCCTCCCGTCCCGCTCGCCGCTGCGCCTCCCCCCACCCTCCCGCTCGCTGCCGCTGCGCCTCCCCCCGCCGCCGCCGCCATCACCACCACCCTCGACCCCCCGCCACTTACCTTCTCCGCGTCGTGTCGCTTCCGGAGCCCCGCCCACGTTGTTTTGGCGGGAGGAACCAGGGCAACAGGGCTTAAACAGCCCTGTTGCCATGGTTTCCCCGGCAAAAAACAGTGCGGGGGTCCCGTCGCGTCACTTCCTCCTCCTCCTCGGCGGCGGCAGCGGCGGTGGCAGCAGCAGCAGCAGCAGCAGCCGCCGCCAGGGCGGGGGGAGGGTAGGTTGGTGGTGGCGGCGCAGGGTTTGTTTTTTTTTGCAGAGCAGGGCTGCTTTGGAGAGGGGGGCCCGCTAAATATTATTTCGCCTGGGGCGCCAAACTGCCCTGCACCGGTCCTGATTGTGGGCCTGTTTTGGGATAGGGGCCTGGAGCTGCAGCTCCAATAGCCCCTATCTTAATCCGGCCCTGCTTGAGTGAGACTAGAAGAACACACCAACAGGGTAGCCATGTGTCTACTTTACAGACGACAGTCCACTGCTTAAAGGCATCAGTCCAAGTCTGCTTTAAAGAGAAAGAACCATGAGAAGGGAAAGCAACTGGGGCCTTGAGATTGCCCATCCACAGTTAGCACCTCGAGAGCGGACAGAGCAGGCATAACACAAGTCACCTGGTCACCCTCTGCCCCACTGTGGTGAGATGCATTGCATCTCTATTTAAATGATAGTAGTTATTTCTAAATTTGTATCTATACATATAAATTAGCACGTGCATGTAGGCAAATTGGTGACCTCTTTTTTAATTTTTTTTTGGGGGGGGGCAATGCATAAGTGGCTACCTTCACCAAAGGTCTAGAGCAAGGCTCTCCAACCTTGGGTTCCCAGATGTTTTTGGCCTACAACTCCCAGCATGCCCCAGCCAGCGTAGCTAAAGTTGGAGAACACTGGTCTAGACAGTGCAGCTGCCATATCTTCGGATTTGACCCCCAAGTTTAGACTCAGCACTGACTGACAGCAGCTCTCCAAGGTTTCAGACAAGGATCCTTCCCAGCCCTACCTGGAGATGCCATGGATTGAACTTCACATCTTCTGCACATAAAGCACATCTTCTGCCACTGAGCTACTACACAATAGTCTGTAAACAATACTGAGCCAGAAGGACCAATGGTCTGACTCAGTATAGGGCCACGACAGTGTATAAAGCATAAATAGTGCATTTATACTGGTCTTGTAGGTAAGCTGGACATATCCTATTAGTTGCAAGAGAAATGAGCAAATTGCTTCTTTCAGCACAGAGAGCATAATGTGATCTGAATATATACACGGATTTCCCATCATCCCTCCCGCTGCCTGCCAATACTGCCCTAGGAATATTTGTAACTACTTTTCTTATTTTAAAGCAGGTAATTTTCACAGATTATTTGAGTTTCTTAGAAATGCTCTCTGCTTGAGAACAAAGTCAAGATTCGGTCACTCTTCCAGTGTAGTTCCCTTTGTACTAAATCCTACTTTCGAGAAAAAATTCTTGCCATGGTTCAGTGGTGTTTAACCTATCATATAATATCCAGGTTTACTGTGTTAGAAGAAGCAGAACAGTATTAAGCTTTTCCCACAAGCCTGTGATTGTGTTTGACCCAGTAACCTGTATTAGATTAACATTTATTCTACAACTGCTCAGCAAGCTTTGGACCTTGGTGAGCTGCAGTTTATAGAGGACACTAACCATTTTTACAAGTGGAGCAGGAAAAGGGAATTGAATCTGAGAGAGTAATTCCAAGCAAGTATGTTGCCACAGCAGTTAAATTGTTTATACGAGGAGTAGGGGAATTACATCTGACTGACCTCTCTTTTTTATCTGCTTAAAAGACAAAGTGCAGGGTCTCCCTGGCAAGTTCGAACTCCTGGGGAATGCAGCTTAAAACAAATGCACAGATGCTAGAGCGCTTTGCCGTCTACCAATAAGGGAGACTTTCAAAGTGGAAAGGAATGTAAGCAAGGTAAAATTGCTGGGATTAGGAAGGGTTAAGTTAGCCAGCCTACAAATAGGTTCACAGGCGTTCCCAAAGCGGGCCCTCATGAGACCTACCTGACAGCCTGTGATCCCGCACTAGCATATAAGCAGAAAAGCATTTGCCATGAACCTGAACCCTTTGCTAGTTTAAGCAGATGTCAAGGACGCAACTCTCACACTCTCGTCCATTTAGAAAGGCAGATCTGATCCTGGTATATAAAGTAGTATGACTTCATTGACTGTACTGAAAATCCATCAGTATTACAGAGGGTGATAATTTGGCTCATAACTATGGAACAAGCAGCAAATATGGTATCTGGAGCAAGGGTTGGGAGGAGCAGATTGGGGAAATGATAAGAAGAAGAAAAAGAAAAAGTCAGCAGAAGCCCAGTTCCCATTCTACTGCGTCAGTGCATCAGTGCTTAGGGTGAGACATTCAGATCTCTTGCGTCACTAAAAAATCTGGGCATTTCAGTCAGATATATTTGGCACAAATATTTAGGGCAGGGGTTACAAGGTTGCAAGATGTGCAGCTGCCGTTGCTCATTTCAAAATTTGCACAATGTTCACTTTTTTCTCCCAACGGCCAGCTTTAAGGTTCTTGCTCCTGTGCAATAGCATTCAGCCAATGAGGGCCACATACCCAAAGGAATATTTTGTAAATGGGGCCTTAGGCTGCTTCACGCATCACAGGAAATAGCAAAAACTGAATGAACGAGTGTACTCCCACTTTCCCTTTTTGCGACTTCTTCTAACGTGCAAAAAGAAAATTCATGCATCTCCTCCATGTGGATACATCCAGTTTGTGCTACCAGTTTGCTCCAAGTGATTAAAGCTCAAAAATATACACATGATGTTGCAAAAAATCTGTGCTTGATCTCCTACTGTTGTTTGTTTTTAATGGAAACATATGCCCAACGCCTGGTCCTCGTATTTTTCCTCCCACAGGTGGGAAAGCAGTTTTTGGGGAAACCATTCTGTTAAAAAAAAAAATGGCCCATAGGATAAGGGTTAATTAATTCCTCCCTTCCTTGGAGTGCAATCAACTTTGAACCCTACAAAGCCTGCATGTCCATTAAAAAAAAGTAAAGGTGGGAGAACAGTCATGTGTAGTAACTTTGAGCCATTTGTGACTAAATGAACCAGCAATCAACTGGGATTTAACTCTCTGCCTCACCTCAGTACAGAGTTTTGTTAAGCAACCGTTTTTGTTTTTCAGCACTGGACAAAAAAAGCCACCGTGAGAGAAAATGCCACTCTCTGATATTTACCATCTGGCCCCACAGTTCAGTAACCAAACATTCACCGAACTGGCAGGAACTGGGAAGTGAGTGAGAATCTTAAACTAGTTATCTGGAGTACTGGGTACTTCACTTTAAAGGATTTAGACAAACTGGAAAAGGCTCAGAAGACAGCAACAAAAATGGTCACAGATATGGAATACAAGTCCTCTCAGGAAAGCTTGTTGGAACTGGTTATGTTTAGTCTGGAGAAGACTACGTGTGGACATCATGGCACTCTTCAAATATGTGATGAGTTGTCACAGAGAAGAGGGCAAGATTTGTTTTCTGCTGCCCCAGGGGGAAGGACTAGATCTGATTGGCGAAAGTTACATATTATGGTTGAATATTAGGAGAAAATTTTAATGGAAAGAGCCGTTTGACAATAGAATCAGTTACTTAGAATGATCGGGGGGGCAGGGGGTGGAGGCCTTCAAGCAGAGACTGGACAGCACTCTGTTGGGGTGTGGTGGCCCTGGATTTCCAGCATCAAGCAGGGGGTTGCACTAGATGGCTCACAAGACCACGTACAACAACTCTATGATACTATGTATGTATACTGGGACTCAGGAGGTCCGGGTTCTAGTCCCCGCTCAGCCATGAAACTTACTGGGTGACTTTGGCCCAGTCACTGACTCTCAGCCTAACCTACCTCACAGGGTTGTTGTGAGGATAAAATGGAGAGGAGGATTATTATGTAAGCTGGCTTGGGTTCCTTGCAGGAAAAAGGGTGGGGTATAAATAAATAAATAAATGTTGTAATGAGGTTATGCAGATTATGCAACCAGTAACAAAATATAGGACATAGAAATATTATTGTGGGGGAAAGTTAGTCTAAAAACTGGAACATTTTATCATGTTAACAAGTAATCCTGTTTATATATTATGTGGCATCATAATTTCTAGTACCATCTGCCTTTCATCAAAGCCATTTATGAAAAGTGCTGTTCTGACAAAAACTTACGAAATCTGTCACATGTATCTCCTTTGCACCCACTGCTACCTTGATGGATAAAGTAACTTTATCCCCAACTTTGAATTCCTGAATCTCCTGATGATCAGGAGTCATTCACTGAGTTTGAGCATGGTTTTATTCTACACTGATTATTACAGAAGTTGTGAATATCACTACTTTGGAGAGAGGCTTCTAACACCTTTCATGGGCCATCTAGAAATATGTGGAACTGGGTAAATTCCAGATATTGAAATGTGCAATATTTGCATACACCAAAACAATAAATAGAACCTGGAAGAACAAGTGCATGTGGACTATCCATGTGCAAAGGTCATGGTAAAAGGTGGTACTAGGTCAGCTATATGTTCTTTTTTACAGGGCTGCCAGAGGGCTGTCCTCTATTTTGAAGGTGTCCTCTATTTGAAGCGCTGTCCAGTCCAAGTCTGCTTTAAAGATAAAGAACCATCTGAAAGAAGAGCTGGGCCCTGAAGTTGCCCATCAACAGCACCTGGACATCAGACTGAGCAAGGCTGGCACACAGTCACCTGGTCACAATCTTCCACAGCAAGGTGAGATGTGCTGTATTTCTCTTTAAATTATACTAATACATTCTAGATTTGCATCTAAACATAAATTAGGATATGCAAATTTCTCTCCTTTTTGTCCTCTTTTTTGGCAATACATTTCCTCTTTTGTGGCTGTCCATACGTGCCCTAGTACAGCCCTCCTTGTTCCACACACAGCCCCCACGCCCATGCATAGAATCTGGAGGCTATAAGGAGTCTAAATTCTACACCCCATGAATTCTATGGCAGGATTTTAAATATAGTTTGTTTATGAAGAACCTGCTTCTTCTTCTTCTTTTTCTTTTTTCTTTTTATTAAAGAAGTTATTTTGTTTTCCTCACGGCCTAGCCAGCCCTGACCCTATTCCATTTAGAAATTGGCTCAATTAAAGGTTGATGAAACATTCTCCCTTACATGACAATCAATAGGTGCAATTCTGCAGCTGTCAATGCTGTGCTACAAATGTGGCGCTGAAGCCACTGTCCCTGCTGTGTGTCTTCAGACCTACATTGCAACAAGGGCAGGTGGAACCCGGAGGCTAATCCTGTAGAACCGCTGCTCGTTGTCCAAGATGAGAGCAAGGGTTTGGCCCTGGCATTTCATACGTTTTTTCTTCTAGCAAACAACGGTGGAGACAAAAGAAGTGGAAGAAGAAATATTCACAGGGTGTTGGGGGGAGGGGGGGAAGAAAGCAACAGCCAGGAAAGTGGAATTTGAGTGCACCTGGGAGATGTTTTAAAAACAATAATGGAATAAGGCCCTGGACTTGGACGAGAGTGGAATCTGCCCTGAGGATGCCACCTACAAACAGGCCTGAGCACATTGATGAAATTGTTCAGTTGAAGAAATTCCTGTCAATATGATGAGCACTGGGCGGAAAGAACAGTGTGTACAAATGCCCTACTTTAAGCCCTCTGCTCTAGTAGGTAAGAGGAAATATTTTTAATACCAAAAGCAGAGGCCAGCTGCAGTCATCTCTCTTTCTGCCTTCTCTCAGGGCCTTTCTGGACTATTTTCTAGACTACCACACACACACACACACACACACACACACACACACACAGGGAATATGGCTGTTCAGGTGCTGTGCAGAACCAGGATGACATCCCCTCTGCTAGCAAAACCATTGCGAGGGAATCACAGGCATACATACAGCAAAATAATGCTGATGGGGAAATGTGATTTCCCAACTTGCAGACACATGATGGTGAATGGTATTTGGATAGTGGTTATGCCAATATTATGAGCACCTAATGGATGGGGGGCTTAGGTGCCTTTGGGGCATTATAGAGTCATTTTTCCATAGGTTCATTCCACGGTAAAATGAAAATGTAAGGGCCGGCCATCATGCAGGTCCTTACTATCCAAGCCTGGCCAGATAACAATTGTGTGGTAAGGACCCACACAATTGGCCTTGCCCATGTGCTGACCAGCCTTTAAACATTACAGCAACTCTGTGTCATGGTCCCATGGAAAAGCAGTTCCCACGCCCAGGGCCGGGGTCAAGGGTAGGCATGGTTGTGATCCTGCCAAAGGGCCACACCCCAGCAGGGGCCTACTGATAAAAGCTCTCTGGAGTTGCCCCCCCCATCACTATTGCAAGTGCAACCTGCTTGTTCACCTGCTCTCATTCTGGCCCAGACAAAAGTGATGTTAGGAAGGGTGAGCAGCCGATGCCACTGCCTTCTTGCTTGCTGGCTCTCTGCAGGTGGTACCAGTGATAAAGAAGAAGAGGAAGAACAACAACAGGAGCTGGTGACGATGATGGTGAGAAGGTACGCTCAGTGAGGCAGGGGGCCTATTGAGTGTGTTTTGCCCAAGGGCCCTCCAAAACATGAAGCTGGCACTGCCCACACGCCAGTGCTGTAGCATCTAAATGGAACCTGAGGAATTATTGAGAGAAAAGACATGGCCCTCTCTTCCTCCCTATGCCCTGCACACCATATTTTTCACCTCATAAAAAAATTAATAAACATTCTTCAAAGTCTGAGTCCATCTTATTTGTACCACTCACTATACCACCTCTGAATGATGGAGCCATCATTCAGCCATATATCAAAAACAAGGCAAAAAGAAGAAAAGGAAAAGGAAAGAAGAAAACATGCTACCCCCTCTCCCCACAGAGGGCAAATTCACATGTCGCGCGAAACCACCCAGAGAATAAGCCACAGTGTGGGTGGGTGCGTGGATGGCTTGCAAGTTACTCCCAACAGACGATCGTCCACTCAGTGGCTTGCCATAGCTTTTTTCCCCCTCAGTCCCTCTCAGTCCCCAGGCCACTGCTGGCTTGTATCCCAGGGGCCCTTGCATGAGATATCCTCATTTCCTATATCAGCACCCTTTCTGCAATTGGTCTGCTGGGGTTGCCAGCTTGTGAGGGAACTCCCACCCCCCCCCCAACATCAGATTGTCAAATGGATTTAAGTTCCTGAGCCCTTATGAATGTGGGAACAGATTTATAAACTTTTTAAAATATATTTTTATCTTAGGGGTCTTGTGTGCAAGTGCGCAGGACCGCAAGACTGCCTGTTCGCTATTGAGCCCAGCAGAGTCATATCCCACCCACTCTTGTCAATTTCATCCTCCACTTCGGCACTTCCTGAGTGAAACTCCCTCCTCCCGCATCAGATCGCAAAAAGGAAATAATTTTCTGAACCCTGATGAACATGGGAACACATTCACAATTTTTAAATTATTATTGGGGGGGGGGGTGTCTTGCACAAGTGCCCACACCAGCCTGTCCACTATTTCGCAATGCATACTGATATCCCACTCTTGTCAATGTGCTTGTCAATTTCATCCTCAGCTTTGGCGCTTGCCTTGCTAGCAAACACTTTTTTTAAAAAAAAGGCTGCTTCAGGTACTACTGAAGTTTTATATATAATAATATTATATATATATATATATATATATATATATAATACTTACCTGGCAGGGGAGACACCTTGATCATGAAGGAGGTTTTCCCAGGGTGAGGCTCATCCATTGCACTCCAGGTGTACTACTGAAGTAATAACACCCAGCTCTAAAGCTCCTTCTCTCCTGAAGCCACCAGCCACTTTCAGCTCACACACACACACACACACACACACACATACTTCATGCTTCTCCCTTATCTCCACTGGTCTCCAATGTTAGTTTGTCACATTTACATATGGGTTACAGAGCAAATTTCAAGGCAGAACAGGGAGTGAGTGGGTAATGCAAATTTTGAGGCAGACAAGTGATGCAGATTGCTAGAAATATGCAAATTTCATGGCAGAGCAGTAAAAAAGAGGGAAATTGTGCAAATTTCAAGGCAGAGCAGTAAAAAGGAGGGGAACTTGCACAAATTTCACAGCAGAGCAGTAAAATGGAGGGGGAAATTGTGCAAATGTCAAGGCGGAGCAATAAAGCAGAAGGAAAGATTGTGCAAATCTCAAAGCAGAGCAACAAAACAGAGAGGGGAATTATTCAGACTTCTTAGCATTCACTCATTTCGCAGGCCTGAAAATAATGATTTTTAAAAATGCGAATGCATTTGGGACACTCCCCAGTGCCCTTTAAGATTTCTATGGGGAAATAAAACAAAATCCATCCTGAGGTGGAGGGCACTGAGAAGGGATGAAGGAGAATAGCAAGATCACAGAGAGTGGCAGGGATTTTTCACCATTCTTGCCGGGCAACTCTCTATGGGTCCCCAGATGTTTTTGGCCTACAACTCCCAGCATGCCCCAGCCAGCGTAGCTGGCTGGGGCATGCTGGGAGTTGTAGGCCAAAAACATCTGGGGACCCAAGGTTGGAGAACACTGCTCTAGAGTCTACCATTCCCGACAACCCACAATGAAATCGCCCTGCAGACATCACGACAAGCCACCCTAAACAACCCTACTACAAGCCATGGGTTCCCAGGGTGGCTTCTCAGGGTGGCTTGTTCATGAAAAAACAACCCACAATGGAAAAACCTCTCTGTATTCAGATCTCACGCTAAGCCACCCTGCAACCACCCATGATAACACCCCACCGTGGCTTAGCCGTGACATGCGAACCAGGTCAGAGAGACGCTTCCACCACAATAGCACAGAACTTTCGCCTTCTGTCTCATACTTAGGTTTATGCAATATGCTTAAAATATATTTAAATCTCAACAAATGTGATACTGATACTGAACCTCAACTAATTGTTTAGCAGAAAAAGCATGAGTTTGAAGGCCTTGGGAAATTTGGAATTAATTTCCCTGTTCTCTGGGAAAGAACTTATAAACAACAAACATTTAAATTTATTTTATTCTTAACCAGTTGTGTGACTTTGCTTTATTAAGAGAGAGGGACTGTTAATGCTGGAATAAACAACACTGCAAATGTTTCAGGCTATTTGTATGATGGGACGTCATTTTTGAAAGGTAAGTTTCCTTGGCCCTGCCTTTGTCTGTTACTCTGACCACCCCAGGATGTAAAATTTCAAGTCTTTTGCGCCTCCTCACCTCTAAAACCCAGTGCCATTTCAAATTCCTTTGAAGTCTTAGCTTGCCATCCCTCACTCTCTCTTCATCAAATTTGCATTATATGGGACATTGATGTAGTTCTGCATGCCTCAGCCAGTAAAATAAACCTAAACTTTCATTTCCGGTGAAATGATTTAACTTAAATTATGCCTGAATGTGTCTCCTGTTTGAACTCTAAAAGGAAATTGCACAATGAAACATCTTCTACACCTGGGTTTTCCAACTTGGCATCCATGGGCACCGATGTGCCTTGGGACACCTCTCCTGGTGTCCGCCAGGCTTCTTGCCTCTCTTGATTTGTGTTTTATTTAAGATTTAAAAAAACAACAAAATGTAATTAACTGGGAAGCTGGCTTGCTGCAAAGTGGAGGGCTGCAGTCCTGCACTATCTTTATTTGTGTTAAACAGAGTGATTTTGTGTTTTGGAGCTCAGGCATCACCTCTGCCTTGTACTTCACTTCTTGGGTAAGTTACTTTTCTTTTTAGCTTCACCAGTTTGAATGAGTGAAAATGGAAAATGAGTGTTTTGTGACCAGCCACGCCTACCATGGCTGCCATTTTATGAATGGGCAACCCCCCATGGCTGCCATTTTGTGAGAGCACGCACAACACTCTCTCCAAATTCCAAATATGCCTGCTGACCCAATATGGTTGGGGGGCTCTGCAATTGACACTGTCAAAAACAGCCAAGCCAATTCCTTTACCTGGAGACAGGCTGATGGCATTGGATGGAGCTAGCATGCATAAAGTACCTGGGAAATGTCTTTTACAAAGGCCCTTGGAACTGCTGTTCTCATTCTTATTCTCTCTTGCCTGACTGTCTTAATTCCTGGCACTTGGAACCTGAATCTCCGATGCCCATCAGATCTTTAAAAATGTCTTGCATACCAGCAAGGCAGCCTCCCAACACCGCCAACAGCAATGCTCCAACAATGGCATGAACATTTTTATTTATGTGTTAGCTAGTTCTTTGTTTGAACGTAACATGCTGCCATCTCCACTGGTGCCAACAGAGGCTTTGTTTCTAAGTCTCATAGCTGCAGGTAGGGAGGATTGCCAGTAAAATTGTGGCTGTGAAGTGAAGTATTAAACCTCCTTGCCCTGCATAAGGGGGTCTCAATAAAAATCAGAGCTTCCCCAGCTGAAAAAAAGAAAGATGCTAGCTATGTCTTCAATCTCATGTGCAGTTTGGCTAAGCACACTTACTAGGAAGTGAGCTTCATGGGACTTACTTTTTAGTAAACACACTTAGGATTGCACTGTTAATTTAAACATGGAGTGTTCCAGTCACTTTCAATCTCAGTATGAGCTCTGAAAAATTACAGTGGACGATGGGTCCTTCCTACCATCCTAATTCTGGAAATGGCTTTCTGGAAAGTGATGATGTTCCCTTAAAGCTGGAAATGGGAATAATGTGGGTATACAGCCTCCCAAGCTTTGCTTCTGCATCTGTCCTGCAGATGTCAATGAGCTTGCATGGGGGGGAACAGTGCTTGCTGGATTGCATTGTGACAATACTGGGATTTGTGCGCCGGAGTAGTGTTTCTTTCTTTTGCACAGGGTGCTTTCAAGTGAAGGTACGTTCCCAACTGGAAAGTGGGGAGATCCTCATTTGTAAGCTTGATATATTTAAAATATATGCAGCATATATCTAAGGCCACAGTCTAGCAGCAGACCCCATAAACTGAATGCCTTATGGTGAAGGTGACAGATGCAAATCGCCATCCTGGAAATGAGTCGGAGGAATTGAATCTGAGTGCAGCATTCATGGGAGCCATAAAACATCAGGAGGAAGTTCCTAGCTATATATTGCATGTAGAATTGAAAGTTCCTGTTAAGAGAAAATGTGCTCAGGTTGCAGTAGCTCACACAGTATTAATTACTGATGGGAGACACAATGAGGCATGATGCAAAGCCTTGGATCCTGTCCCTTCATTAGCTGTTTCCTATTAACCTTGACTGGAATCAATTTTAAGTCCAGCTGGTGAGATACTATTTTTCTAATTTGTAAGCATTTCTATTTCATTGTCGAAAGCTTTCTCATGGCCCTCATTCACTGTAAATGGCCCCGCGTGTAATAAAGTGCCATTGAAAATATTTACTGTTTTGCTGCTTAATTTTTGTCCTCCTGGAGGTCAGCTGATGCCACCCTCAACAGTACTTAATATACCTTGGAGCACATGCTGTGACCTTTCCCCAACTCATGCCTGACTTCATTCTCTGATCTTATTAAATAGGCGAAATTATCCTCTGAAAGAGCATGACCAGAAACGGGCAAGGTTTGTCCTTTCCTTTCCTCCCCCTTGCTTCTGCAGAATGATGGCAGGTGGTTGATATAAAATGCATCAGGGTGAGGAGTGAAGGAAGCAGAATCCATCTCTCACATATGTTCCTCCGGCATGAAATAAGTCTAAACTAAATAATGCTCTTTCTTTCTTTCTTTTTTTAAAAAACTTTGGTTTTAGGGAGGGTGTCTTAATTTTTTATTCTTCTTATTACTGTCATTCTCCAATTTTATTAAATGGGCAAAATTATCCTCTAAAAGAGCACAACCAGAAATGGGTAAGGTTTGTCCTTTTTTTCTTAAGCCAGCCCTGCCATGCTGATGGATGGAGGGGGTTAGGATGACACATTAGTGCATCTCTGCTAACTTTCCAAGTGAGTGGAAGAAAGCTGTTGACAGCTGTACGGAAAGCCTCCAAATGAGGCATTCTGTGGGCAGGGCAGGGAGGAGCCAGCTTGATCCAAAGCCAGTCCATTGACTCCATTCTCCTAACATTGAAGCATGAGAAGGCAGAAGCAGGAATCATAGAATCATAGAAAAGTAGAGTTAGAAGGGGCCTACCTGGCCATCGAGTCCAACCCCCTGCTCAGTGAAGGAATCCAGGTCAAAGCATCCCCGACAGATGGCTGTCCAGCCGCACCTTGAATGCCTCCAGAGTGGGAGAGCCCACCACCTCCCTAGGTAGTTGGTTCCATTGTCTTATTGCTCTGACAATCAGGAAATTTTTCCTGATGTTTAGGTTCCTGTAACTTGAGCCCATTATTCCGTGTCCTGTAAACTGGGATGATCGAGAAGAGATCCTGGCCAAAGGAGTCATCTTTGGATCTCATCAAAGGACTCATCGAGATAGCAGGTTCCCAGGGTTCCAACTGGTCACTGTAGCACCCATCAGAAGTTATGGTCAGAGTCCTGGGGAAAGGCAGGCCTTTTTCTTCCTGGGGTACCCAGAGTGGGGAGAAAGCCATGTGGACTTGCAATTATTCAACAACATGCAATTATTCAACCTTAGCCCCTGTCAAGCCATGCTGCCTAGCGAGGAGCAAAATACCAGCTATAGATAGATTTCATTTCAGCGAGGACCATTTTGAGTTGCACTGGCTTTTTGTGAGATATGCATGTATCCATATATCTATGACTGCTGATTTCACACCACGGTTTGTGTGATCACTTTGCAAACATCTGGATCTTATTGAACAATGTCATCCCACCCCCCCTTGCCTTCCTGTAAAACCAGTCTATGGTTATAGACAACTGTTAGGATTTGAACATTAGCAAACTCACTCAGGAAGATTTAGGTTAGGATAACAAACACAAACATTTTATGTTCATCAGCCAGCCCAGATATTTGTTATGGATTTCATCTGGCAAGGATTTATCTAGTGAAATGCTTTAGCACTGGCTAACCATCAGTGGTGTGTGGGTGTGGGTGTGGGTGTATGTTAACTTTCAGCATCAATAAATTGACTGGAAAAAAGACTATCTATTTATTTATTTATTATATTTATACCCCGCCTTTTTTCCTGCAAGGAACCCAAGGCGGCTTACATAATCCTCCTCCTCTCGATTTTATCCTCACAACAACCCTGTGATATAGGTTAGGCTGAGAGGCAGTGACTGGCCCAAAGTCACCCAGTGAGTTTCATGGCCGAGCGGGGACTAGAACCCGGATCTCTCGAGTCCCAGTCCAACACCCTAACCACTACGCCACACTGGTTCTATGTTGGCTGCAGTGTACAATCCCTTTAAAAGTTGTTCTCTTCCACTTTCCACATTAACAACCTTCACAAGTGACACATTCCAGGCTGAAATGTATTTTGAAAATGTGTCCACAGGCTAGCTACTGGGTTACTGTCTGCTACTGTTTTATTGGAAATGCTCTTTCTCCAGTGGAGGATTCACACCTGATCAGGAACAGTTCGGTGCTAAATAACAGCTGGAAAAAAAATTCAGCAGGAATATTTAACAGCAGGAATATTTCCCTCTATTTCTCCAGAGACGCTGGAAAGAGACAGTGTGAATGTTTCAGAAGTGGGGTGTAGAGTGTTTTGTCCCCCTAGTCAGAAGGATGTTGAGAAGGATGTTCTTTTGAAAGGAAGAATACTGCATCCCCACACACGTACTGATTGAAAGGGATTATGGCAGGAGAGGGGAACCAGTGCCCCTCCAGATGTTGTTGAACTCCCATCATCCCTGACCACTGGCTATGCTGGCTGGCTGGAGCTGATGGGAGTTGGAGTACAACATCTTTGGTGCAGGCAGAGGTTTCCCACTCCTGGACTATGGGATACCCATTACTTCTCAGACTGAAAACAAAGCAAAGGTGAACACCAGTAGTTTTCTCCCCACTGACGTGGCGGCATGGGCAGTGAAGTTGGTGGACCCAACGTTCTAGCTAAGACATCACTGCGGCTCTATATCAGTGTTCTCCAACCTTGGGTCCCCAGATGTTTTTGGCCTACAACTCCCAGCATGCCCCAGCCAGCATAGCTGGCTGGGGCATGCTGGGAGTTGTAGGCCAAAAACATCTGGGGACCCAAGGTTGGAGAACACCGCTCTATATTATATAACATTAAATACAAATGGATGGGTTAATTTATTATTACCGTTGCACCTTTGAGGCTCATGGAAAGGAAGCATTCCTGAACTAGTAAAAGTGCAGCCCATGGCAATCTAGGAAGAGACTTAAGTACAAATATTTCTTTGGACCAGAAAGCAGAAGGAACTTGGATGTTAAAATCTTGTTGCTGCTGACCCTGTGCAGCTCCTTTACCACAGGTACGGGAAACGTTGCTGTCACATTGTCCCACCCCAGTTATAAACTTGACTGATTTGCTTCAGAGGACCGTGATAGTCCTAATTACCAGTATCTAGAGGACCACAAAAAAGGGGATGGGTAACCCTTCAGAAGCTTGCGTTTTCTCATCCAGATTTAGTTCTGCAGGACTTGAGCAGGGCAATTGCCTGGATTGCTTTCAAATCTCACACTTCCATTTGGCATCTCTCTCTGCTACATCAGGATTAGAGTGAGGAGGAAGTTCTAAAGGAAGGGCCCCACAATATTCTCCTTTCCTGCCTAGTTCCTTCCTGTGTGAGCTTTTATGCAGAAAAGAAAACTGGCGCCAAATGATTTGATTCCCCCCACCCTTCACTCTTGGTCCAAGTTACCTCTTTAAGGAACCGCACAGATGAAGCCTCAAACAACTATTGCACTATATATTTTTTCTGATATTATTTTGTTTGCTTGCTTGGAACCTTTGGCCAGCTGGAAACTAATGGGTTCCAAGAGTTTCAAAAAAAATGCCTTAGATACCACCAAGCCAAAACATTCAAGGAATCTAAATAAACCTCCAGTGTTCCCATGATCAGCTTTATAGTTGTGCCAACAAGCACAGTCTGCCAACAAAGCCAGTTTTCATCAAAATCAGCAAAACTAGAATCTGTGCTTGCTATTTAAAAAATAATAATAATAATAACAACAACACCAATGTTAGCTACTAGCATATTTGGCATTTAAAGCGCTTCTTGCATTGTCCATGGCAAATTCTTCTTGTTCTTTTTGCTGTTTTAGGGCTTCTGTACACAAGGCATTTATTGTGCACTCATTATTCTTTACTCACAGGAAGTATGCGGGTCCTTTTCACAACTGTTGTCATCCTCCAGTGCCTCTCCCTGTCTTTTACAGCTAGTTCCGTGGCTTTTTTTTAGAGCGAGGGAAATGCAGTATTTTTCCTAGAAGGCACTATTATTCACTACAGAAGCCTCGTGTAAATTCTCAATGCCACTCTATACCACAGCGCCACCTTGTGTTTTGTAATGGAACAGATAGGAACAGATAGAAAGGCAGAGAGGAAAACCTTCATTAAAAAACCTCAAGTAAAGGACGCTCTAAGCCTCCCGCAAGGAAAACTGAAGAAGGCACCGTGGTAAAGTGCTGGGTGAAGGGCAAAGTAACTGCCTTGTGTAGAGAAGCCCCTAGTGCAGATCTACACCAGTGCTTTTTTTCTCTGCATTGTATTGCCTGTTTTATTCCAGAATTTTGTGGACTGCTTTTATAACAAGTTTTCTCCTTCTTGTGGTTCACTTGTGCATTTGTGTGTGTCCAGAGCTCCACAGTATTATTTGCGGAGATGGCACAATTCATCCAAAAAGAATGTCTAACAGTATAAAAATTATACTGATGCACAACACCCTCAAGGTCCGGTGAAGGCTCCCCTGCAGCATGTTGCCGAGGGCTTTGAAGATCTGTTCACCGATGACCTCCATACAATCAATGTTGCCGAATAAATGGGTGCTGAGGAGGTAGTTGCAGGTAAGTATCAGTACTTCATTATAATGGCCTCCTATGTGAGCATCCTTTGCATCTCCCCCAGACATTGTCGTTCTTGTTTTTCAAACAAAGGAAAATAATCCAATCCACTTCTCTCTTCTGCGTCTTTTGTTTTCCCCCAGTTCTCAAAACTATCTTTATTTATATTCTTTTGGTCTTGGTTTTAGTCTTTCTCCTAATGAAGTGCAGGAGCTGTTCCCCCTCCAAGCCCTTTTCCCAGAAAGTTTAATAGTGTTGTAAAACTTAGTGAACATGTTTTGTTCTACAGCTTCAAGCTACCCTGTCCCGCAGAGCCATTGTGATAGTTGTGTCCTGATTCTCTACTTCAGCATCTTCTACAGTTTTTCATCCCTTCTACACTCCCATGTAGTTAGCCATGATCTCAGTGACTTTGTTTAGACTATGGGTCCAACGTGCAAACCACTTAGGATGTCAACATGCCTATCTGCTTTCTATCTCCCACACCTCTCCATATCTTGTGTAATGTTACATTAGTCTCTACCTCCCCATACATCTTTCACACACACACACACAAAATAGAATGTTTGTACTTTGTTTTCTATCTTTTTGAATATGAACATGTACAGTAAGTATTCTAATTGTCAAGAACTGTTCCTTATATTTGACCTATGTGTTTCCTTTTGCAAGCTGATGGCAACAAAGAACCGCACGGCATCAGAACTATGGAGGAGGGTCCTGAGCGGAGTGACATTGATGACGATATAGGAATGGTGAGCAAGCATTTCTCTTTGTCTTGTCAATACACAACACTACCTACCTGTCCTACCCCTCTATGAATGCTTTTTTTAAAAAAAATATTTGTGCACTTTCTGTAGTCAGGTTGGGAAAGAGGAACACTGTACAGCACTGCAGTACACATCAGATCTCAGTGCTACCAAGCAGAGCAATAACTTTGGCATTGGCATATAATGATGCTGACAATCATGTTTTGTTCTTACACTGTTTCCATACATACGAGTGGTGTGATGGGGCAAGCTGCTGCCCCATTCATTAGGGGCACAAATGAATGGTTTGTGCCTGCCGTGTTACAGTATATTTATGTAAGAAAGGACAGTCCAAACAGTGCCTCCCATAAGGAACTGCAACACTTTACATTTACAAAATACTTCTGAGTACAAACATTTCTAAACCGATGAACATCAGAATGTTAGGAGTAAGACCATATTGTCTTGGTCCAACCACAGAATCTACCCCACTCACTTTCTATCTCTGGTGCAGAAATTTCAATTGCAACCTATTGCCCTTTTCCGGTGCGCAATCCCGCAGCACTGCCGCGACAGCTGCCCCAAACAAGGAGCCTGATGGAGAACCAGGTAGTTATGAGTGAAATTGGGATTCAGCTTACACTCGCACTAGAGAGATGCACACTCTGTGGCACCAGCAAAGGTGCTGCTTTCTTTCCTTTCCTTTAAACACTGTAGTAATTAAGATAACTTTCCAGAATCTGCCATTAAATACTAAGTGAGGAGCATCAAGAAGGTTGGTGAAACTGGAGTCACACCATTTCCATAGAACAGGCATGGATGGCGTGTGTGTGTGTGCGCGCGTGTGCGCGCCTGCTGTGTCTGCTGTAGCAAACATTGTTGCTCCTCAGTGCCACAATCCCACATTTGGTCATTGCGTACCAAGGTATGAACGTACAGCAAAACATTTACAAAAACACTGCAGCAAGTCTGACCCGAAACTCAACGTTCCTTTCACATCATCTGATTTTATAAATACCGTGCCTGACTTGCAATGCTTTGGCTGTAACAACATACCCCTGCATTGCACTGACGGTAATTGCGTGTAATATTTACACATAGTGACATTGCAATTAATGATTAAAAGTATGAAGCTAATTTAGTATGTTGTACTGTTCTTTCAGACCCAGGAGTACCAAACCACAAGGCAACACTGTCACTGGCCACATGAACTGCAATCATCAGAAACGGAAAGGCAGGAAATGACATGGCTTAGCATATAATGAGGCACCACACAGCTGAGAACAGCCGACTGATGTCCATCATGCAGACGGATTCTGAGTTTTTTGCTAGCTATGTTGAACTTTTGGAACAGGAGGAGGATTCCATTAGCCATGATAGAAGGGCTTTGATCAGATCTATTGATAATCATCCTGCCATCCTCCAGGGCCTTAGTTAATAAAATGCCTGATGGAGGCCTCAGAGAAAGAGAAGGCCGTGAGGGCCACAGAGGAGAGTAAGAATTCGAGTCTTCCCAGATGCGTAGTCATCAGGCAAATGTTGAGTGTGTGCATCAACACTCACTGCCAAGGTGCAGTCTGGGAACACCCAGTCCAAAGGGGCAGCCTACTTTGAGAAGTGAGACCACACAGGAAACATAAACACCCTAGGCACATAGCACAGGGTGACATGGCAAACAGTTTATACCAATGTAACAAACATTTTCCGCAACACTTTAAAATTTGGTCGCATTGTGCTCCTCTGCAATTTAAAAAAATGGGTGAAGTGGGTTCTGAGGCACTTCCCTGTAATCTGTCTTTCTATGTTAGTAGGATGTGTTTGAATGTGGTTTCCTGTTCTCTGTTTTTTGAGGGTATACAAATGTGCACCAATTAATGTTACACTCAGGATAAATAAAGGTATTCTTTACTATACATCAAATAATTTCATAATCATATTTACAACTAACAACAAATGTTAAGATATGGCAGAAATAGACATAATCTAGACATAAATAAACATATTTTTGAACAGAGCAAGGCAGGAACACACGAAGGTACTCGACTGTGTGAAGCAAAATACAGTGCAGTAAAGTACGTACATCCCTCCTATTCACCACCTTCTGAATTTTTTTATTGAATTTTCCAAAACAACATTTGGCTTCCGCCTCATTGTCTGACAAACATTACCAATCCTTATCCAATCTAAGTTTCTTCTATTTTCTATCACCTTATCGATATTCGATATTCAGAAATCAAACCCAAAAGTTATTAAGTCACTTTCCCTCCTCCCCAAGAAGTCCACCAGAGGTTTCCAGTCTTTCTTGAATGAAGTTAAACAAATTTCTCTAATTAAACAAGTCAATTTTGCCATCTCTGCTAAGTCCAACATTTTCAACAGCCAGTCTTCTATAGTTGGTATAGTTGCTTCTTTCCATTTTTGAGCATATATTATTCTTGCTGCCGTCATCATATATTGTAATAATGTTCCATAGTCTTTCTCAAGTTGTAAGTCCATTATACCCAATAAAAACATTTCTGGTTTCAGTTTAATGTTCACTTTTAAAATCTTTTGTATCCATTTGTGTATTTGTGTATATGTTTTCACTTTTTTATACATGTCCACCAAACATGATAAAATGTTCCTTCATGACCTTGACATTTCCAACATACATTTGACACATTATTATACATCTTAGCCAATTTCACAGGAGTTAGGTACCAACGATACATCATCTTGTAAAAATTCTCTCTAAGATCAGAACACAATGTAAATTTTATACCTTTAGTCCACATGCGTTCCCATTGTTCCATCATTATATTATATCCAAAGTTCCTTGCCCATTTAACCATACAGTCTTTAACTTGTTCTTCTTCTGTCCCAAACTTCAATAAAAATTTATACATTTTTGCAATTACATGATCACCTGTACACAATTGTATTTCAAATTCAGACTTATCCTGTTCTATATCATACTTTCTTTTATCCACTTTAAATCTCTCTAATAATTTCATGTATGAAAACCAGTGTAAGTTATAACCTTCTGTTACTAAACAACCCCGTGTTTTAATCCAGTGTGTTCCCTGACGCAATTCCAATATTTCTCGGTATTTTAACCAGTTCTCATTGCTTGTCATTTCTTTCCTGTATAATGCCTCTTGGGGTGATATCCATAAGGGTAATTTTGGGCATAACCTAGGCTTGTATTTGTTCCAAACTCTTAATAACGCCCTTCTGATATAGTGGTTCCCTATTCACCACCTTCTGGATGTCTTTCCTCCTCCTGGCATGTCTTCCTTCCTTTGAAAACACTTTGCTCCAGCTGGGAAACCCATTTCTCACGGGACCACACTGGGAAATATGATATCAGACTGGTAGCTAGTGATATGCATCCTTGCACCAGATAGACACACATATGGAATACCATAGACACGTACTTGTCTTTGTTACAGACGTTTGCAGTGACACAAATGCAACTAGTAGCTCCTTGAATCCCACAGCTTGTGGTTGGAGCAGGATGCTTGCTTGGATGATCCACGTGTTGCAGAATAGCCATGTCCACCGATGTAGAAGGGGAACTGGAAGCCTGGTCTCTGGTGAGACAATAATTAAGAGTTTCTGCACCTGAGATGTAAATCATCATTCAACTTTCCCAATGCCCCATGCTCTGGAATACATGAGTTCTTTCAGTTTTGCATATTAATGTTGAAGCAAGCTCTTTTCCAGTGACCTCCGCCATGCCCCTTCTTTGATTAGCTTCCACCGGGCATTAAAAATGTGGCTTTTCAGGTGGGAATATGGGATAGGTTAGGATTTTTACGTTTTGTACTGTTTTTAATTGTGTTTTATACTGTGTGTGTGTGTGTGTGTGTGTGTGTTTCCCCCCCCCCTTGTGTTTTATTGGGCTGTACATCGCTCAGAGTGGCCGGATGTCTGGCCAGATGGGCGATTCATAAATATAATAAATAAATAAATAAATAAATTTTCCCAATGCCCCATGCTCTGGAATACATATGTCTTTCAGTTTTGCATATAAATGTTGAAGCAAGCTGAAATTTCCTTGAACAAATCAGTGCATATACTACTTTGGGTATACTAAGGATGGCTTTGTCCATGGACACCTGCACACACACTTAATATAGAACAATTTCAACTAAACGTTCCTTTCATCTCCCCCTTAAAAATCCACAGTTCCACTGTAACAAGTAAAACAGGCTAGAGTAAATTTGGAGAAATGCAACCAAGCACATCCCCTACTAGACTGAAAAGTGGGGCTATCTTTCCTATTTGGTATTGTGTGATCTCTGGTGTCTCTGGGCTCAGCAGGCACATCTGCTGTAGGTGTATCCTCCTGCTCCTGCTGAAGCGCATTCTCCGTGCTTTCCTCTAGCACCTGCTCATGCTCTTGTGGCTGCAGCTCCTCCCCCACAGCCTCCTCCTCTTCATCCTCCAATACTCCAACACTGGAGCAACGTGTCCTCAGCTCTACAGTGTGCAAGCAGGGATGGTAATGTTTTGGCATGCGTGTGGCATGTTAGCCAAGTCCTCTAAAAGGATCCATTCTGCTCTGTACTGCACGGTTACATTCTCTCTGACAGCTGTCATGTACACTGTATTTTCTAGAACACAGAATGGTAAGTGAGGGTTCGGAATAGTGATGTATCCAGACTATCTTCCCAAGGGTGGTTACTATATGTGTGGCTGGTGAAGTTTTACAACATACTTTTGCTAGCCATCTCCCTCAATAAATATTTTACTACAACTACCATCATCAGCCCAGGGCTGGGGTGTATTATAACTCATTTTGAAAGAAGCAATACTATGGAAGGTTGGACTGCAGCATCTAGAGTTATTAGACCTTTGCTCCAACACCCTCCTTATGAAAAAAAAAAAAAAAACTCGAGAGAAGGGTGCTGTTTATGAATGCCTACACAGCATAGGACTTCTCACTGGGGGCGGAGAGTAGAGATGTGGGCTAACAAGGTGTGGCTTTTTAACCGGTAATGATAACTGTGCTTCATATCTGAGATTTGATGTGCTTGACTGCACCCCTTAGGATGCCTTACTCTCTGCTACACTTTTAACAGCAATGCCATATGACTCAGTGAAGAGTATACAGTCATGCCTTGGATTGAAAGCATAATTCGTTCTGGAAACATGCTTGTTATCCAAAACACTCTTATATCAAAACGAAATCCCCCCCAAAAAATTTGTAGAGATTTTTAATTTAAGCCGTACTACAGTACTTGTATTGCAAGATGTCACTTGTATATCAAGTATAAAAAAAAATTAAAGAAATATTTAAAAATTTGCTTGTCTTGCAAAACACTCTCAAACCAAGTTACTTGCAATCCAAGGCATTACTGTATTTATAAGCTAGCAAACTATCTGTGATGCACTTCTACATGCATTGGGACATTTACATGGTAAAGGGTATGGTACTGCTGTTTAACACCCAATAGATCTACATGAACAGTACTACAATGGTGCACATAGATCAAAACAGATTTCTGAGGCTGGGAAAGAGGCTGTGACAGAAGTATGTGTGCAGAAATAAATTCGAAACTCATTTGCTCCGCACCTCTCCAACCAGCTTGGGCAGCCTACACAGACCCAAAGCCCATGCAGAACTAATCACTGATGCCATGTCCTCAGCAACCTGCCCCCTGCCAGCCAGGCACCAACATCGGCTCTTCAAATGACCAAACGCACATTCAACAACATTCCTAGCTCTGCTTAGACAGAAATTAAAATGAGCCTGTTGCTGGTCTACTGTCCTGCCATGAGGCTTCATAAGCCATCTACATATGGGGTATGCACCTTCTGCTACAATTAGTGGCAGTATTTGAACACTCCCCAACGTCACTGTAGGGTTCCCAGGCACAAACACACCAGCATCCATGACTTCGCAGAGTGCTGGGATTCTGAAAATGTACACATCATGATTTTTTCCACTCCAGCCAATCTCCATGTTAATAAATCTCACTGTATGGTCAGCAGTTCCTTGTAGAACCATAGAGTAGAAATTCTTTCTACTAATAAAATCATCACCCTGTCAAAGGGGTGATATTATGGCTGCATGTGTAACCTTCACAAGCCCCAATGCAGTGTGGGAATCTGAGTTTACTGAATCCATCCATAGTTGGATGGCATTGGATGGAAGATCTCTGCAACTGTTGATCATCCCATGCCAAACTGTTCAGCAGCGGTCTTATAAAACCCAATATTCACCAGCTTCAATATGGTGATTGCAACTCACTTTTCAACAGCTATGGGTTGCCTCATTACAGTCAGCTTTCTCACAAGTGCCAGCTGCAGCTCACCAACAATCTCAAAGAAAGTACTCCAAGACATATGGAAGTGCTCGATCCGTCTTTCATCATCCCAAAGCTGAAGAACGAAATTCTCCCACCAGTCCTCGCTGGTTGGATGAACCCAGTGCCGGCAGAAAACCTTGGGGATGATAAAGCAGCCATTGCACTTTGTGAGTGTGTTTGCAGTGCTTTTCCAACGATGAAGTAAGCATGAATGTCTCTGCTGGTACTGTTTCATGGCACATATATGGTGGCTCCACCTAACTGCTAATTCACCCTCTAGGTGTAAATATGCTTGCACAGCAGAAGTAAAACAATTCACAGTGAGAGCAATGACATGGAGGTAATTAAACAGATCATGACCCATGCCTGTGGGATCCATTGCTGTAGAAAGTGCACAGAGTAAAGAAATTCCCTTCCACTTCATTCCTTCGCTCCTGCCCATGTGTGCAGGTGCAGGAATTTTATTTTATTTTGTTAGCGCTACTGAGGTGCATCACTGGCACTTGCGACAATGCATCATGTAATGTTCTGAGGGGCAGTCTCGCACATGACCATGCTAACACCACCCATTTTTAGCACAAACAAAACCACAAGAGGTTTTGTGTGACATGGGCAATGGAATTGAATCCTTTAATAATGCCCAACTGGTCTTAGCATGTACACTAGGAGTTGGGAATGTGCAAGATGGATAAAGCAGCACAGTGATGACACCTTTACGATATGACCCTAGGTGTAGATCCTCCCTCAGATGCTCCAGACCAGTTGCCTCTGACCTGAACAGCAGGTGAATTGTTTTAATTATCTCTTTCTTTAACATTGAAAATAAGAAGTTGCAGCTACCAAAACAGAAGACATGTTCCTTTATACCAGCTGAGAATCTGACCCTGTGAAGTCAGGCTTGCTCTGGTATTCATAGCCTTTACTGATTCACTACACAGCCTTTACTGAGGCACAGGAGCGAAACACTTGCCCCCTCTCCCAAAATAACCTGTTTAAACCAGCCAGCTACACCTTTCTTCTGATTGGTTATTTATGCTCTTTGTCCATTCTGCCCAATGCCTACCACTAATTATTATTTCATTTGGTGCACAACATACCATACTGCAGTTTTCTGTAGGAGAGGGGTGGGCAGCTTGGGGCCCTCCAGATATTTTGGCCTACAATTTGGCCCATCAGCCCTCGCCAGCCTAGCCAATGCTGAGGCATGATGGAAGATGTAGGCCAAAAATATCTGGAGGGCCACAAATTGCCCACCCCTGGTAGGGTTACCACCCAGCAGCATTGTTAAAAGCCTAGAGTTGTATAACTTGAAATCAAGCATAACATTCCGGTACATTTGCTGTACAATTTTTAATTTTAGTTTAAAAAATTAACTTCTGGAAGCACCAGAAGCAGACATTAATGTTTCACCTCATACACTAAACACTGAAGGCGAGTGAGTAATTTCCCCAAATCCATGTAGCTCTTAAGTTAAGCATGGTAATGCAGTGGCTCTGTGGCGCTACACTGCAGTGCAACAAATAAGCCAGTGAATAATTAGCTGGAATCTCAGCAGAAAATGCAGGTCAGACTCTTTTTCCATTGGCTTCAAAATGGGGATTTATGCTGTGTATGGGTTTTATGAGACCATGGGGCAGGAGAATGGAGTGGCAATGTTTAAACAAATCCAAGAATATATTTGAATGGTTTGGTTCAACATTTGAATGAGGCATCACGGAACCACAAGCTTTGTGACTAATTTGGTGGAGCAGGGGGTAGTTCTCAGGTATAGTTTTTATTGAAATGTACTTGCTAAAATTCCAGGTTATATTCTCTTAATTTCATGTTTCCCCCCAAAATTCCCAATCATAGATGCTGTTCGATTTAGGAAGTTGGGGGGGGGGGGCAAACTGTTAAAATATTAATTTTGGTGCATACTTTATATAATCAATGATAGGAAGCCCATATTTTGCATTATTCTACCATGGCCATGAAGTGCAGAGGAGGAGATGGTACTTTTTTACAAAAGATATTTTCTTGTATTTTATTGGACTGTACATCGTTCAGAGTGGCTGGATGACTGGCCAGATGGGTGATTCAAAAATATCATAAATAAATAAATAAATAAATATTAGGAGTGATTCATTCATTAAGGGGAAGGCAGGGAACTTTAGCATCTGAGAGGATGTACTTACTATTTTGTGTGCATTAAATATTATCTGGTGGAATATTATGGGTCCAGGCTTTGGTGCAGTTCACAGACAACCCCAGCACAAAGACTTCACAATACTAAAGTGTGGGAGAAACTCTAAGGTTTGTGTAGAGATTCTGCCATTCAACATAGAGCTTCTCTCGTGTGAACCACAGCAGAAGTAGGTCCCTGCTCATACAATTCTGGCCTCTCTTTATTGCAGTAATCATATGTAGGCACTTACATATAGAGGACAGTATCTAACAAGACACAACGGTTAACATAAATTACATTGCGGTAGCATAAACTACTGTTGTGCGTAGGGATGCATGGAGTTTGTTAAATCTGTTGTGTCTGCATTTGGTGGATTGTCAGGCGCATTTCGTTTCATCGTCAACTCACTGATGGAATCGGATTTTTTTCAATTTCCTGAACTTGCGTTCACATGCACTTGAGCAAATTTGCACATACCCCCCCCCAACATGCACATTTTCATGCTTTAGTCTATGGGGGGGGGGGGGTGAATGCACATTTTTGGTCTGTGTTTTTTTGGTTGTTGTATTTTTCTACGACTAAATTTACGTAAAATTCCGGAAAGTAAAGAACTGGTCCTCAAGTCTGCAGACTCGGGAAAAGCCAGTCCGCTGCGAAATCTGTGGGTCAGATTCACAGAAATCTGAACTCATTTGAATCCATTGCGGATTTCTCCAACATCCCTACGTTGCGCAATGGCAATAGCATTACCTGGCATGCCGATTTCCCCAGGTAATAGGTGCACCAGCTAACACTATTGGTGTTGCGCTAGAGTAGTTTGCGCTAGCACGGTGTAATTTATGTTGGTGGTTGTGCCCTAATGTCGTGCACTGCCCATAGGCTCCAGTTCACAGAGAAGGTTCTATGCACAGTGGGGAAAGGTGTGCTGTTTAGAGGCTTGCTCCCACCCCCACCACACATAAAGAGTGCATTCAGTGTGAACCAGGCCTTTGATCCCACCATATCCCAGTTCATTAAATCCAGCCCCATCCATTAACCATGCACATTTGATCTCATGCTAAAACCAGTGCTTAAGAAGTGACAACATTGTCCCGTAGTTAAGAAGCAGATGATGAAGCCCTATAGAATCATAATTGCGTCATACAGCCAGACAGTAAAAAAAAAAAAGGACTGAATGAGATAGGGAGTAAAACTATTTTGTCATGATCTGCATTTTAGCATGGGTCAAACTGACCCAGGCTGCAGCTCAACAGTGAGAGTCCACTCCAGGCAGCAAAGGTCACAGGTGAAGTGTGGTGTCAATCACCATTCTAGTAGTGCCTCTGTGACAGGGTAATCCTTATTCAGAGTCAGTTGCGGTCAAGAATCTAGTAGAATCTAGTAGAAGAAGTGCATACAGTGGGCAAAGATGAAAGGGCAGGATTGCAGCATGACACAAACAACATCCCTGTGGTTGGTCAGGCCAAAGCATTGAGCTCGGCACAGGATCCGGGCCTGACATGGAGAAAAGAGGGAAGTGGTGTGGTTTTCAAGGAAGTGGGATGGTTTCAAAGTGGAAGAAAAAAGTAAGTGTGTTGGTTAATGTCAGACTCAATTATGTCTGCCTGAAAAAAAATGAGATGGCACCTTACCACACTTTGAGCACTGCACAAAATGCCCTTTCAGAATGTTGCGATATGTATCACATTCACAAGCTGGAGCACATTGTTTACAACATGGAAGGAACAGAATGGCGGTAAACAAGAATGTTGTGTCTTCCTACTTTGCCATGTTATTTCTCATGGGAAAGCTAGGCCTGGGAAACAGTATGAGCTAGTCACATGGTTTAGATGTTCTGGTGACGTACTGACTTGTTTTTCTGTCTGCAGCCATTTTAGAGAGGAGCAGGACTGCTCTCTCTTCACTTTTTTCTTCTGACTATTGCTTGCTGGACTTATGCAACAATGTAGCGTCTTTGCTGAGGTGGGGTAAAGCTCAACTTGCTCCACTGGAATAAATGCTTGCTATGCATTGTACTCTGCACATGGACTGTAACTAGGAAATGTATACTCTGTAGAATATTACTTTGCTAAGTAAATAAACAGGTAGAATAGACCTGTGGAGTTACAGAGTTTTTTCCTTGCTATCTGCAAACGGGGGAGCTGGCTGCTGGAGTCAGATTACAGGCTGGAAAGCTGGCTGGCTGATTGCAACCGAAACGCTGCACGCTGTGCAGAGAGAGGAGGAGAAAGATCTGGATTTCTGTGTGTGGATAAATGGGCCTCTACACACGAACAAGATTTTTAATCTCCCATCTCGCACACACGGGGCTCTGCTGTCACTCACGCGCCATCACAGAAGTGAGAAGCAATCATCATGTGTCCAATCTTACCAATGGGCTGTTGATGGAGGATGTTCTGGATTGTATCTAATGGTTTGTATGGAATATTAGTCTAACTTAAGCCCCATTCATTTTAATGTGTCTATTCTAAGTAGGGTTGACATTGGATACAACCCTCTATCCAGAAGAACATAGATGTGGAAATGTAATAGTTAGAATCTGACTCAAATTATTATTTTGGACATGATGCACTCCCTCCATAGATGCAGCTGCACATGCAGAGGGCTGGGGGTGGCATAGGGCTAAGTGGAGTCATAGATTCATAACATAGATTCATAGATCATAGAGTTGGAAGGGGCCTACAAGGCCATCGAGTCCAACCCCCTGCTCAATGCAGGAAACTAGAGGAGGGGTCTCCCATCCAAGTAATAACCAGACCTGACCCTGCTTAGCTTTCCACACTCAGACAAGCTGAGCCAGCGTGAGCCACAGGAGTCCTTTTTCCTCCCTTCTTTCCTCTCCAAGTTGAATGCAGGTTCACTACAGGTGCACTTGCATTGGAGCATCCCAACCATTGTTTTTAAAGGGAGGCCTGTACACACCTCTCCCTTAACAAGACACCATACATTGGTGGCTGAATGCCTGGGAAGAAGAGAGAGAACTGAATAGTTATATGGAAAGCGCACATGGCCATCTCATTTAAAGTAACAGCTAGACCAGGGTTCTCCAACCTTGGGTCCCCAGATGTTGCTGGGCTACAGCTCCCAGAATCCCTTGCCATTAGCCATGCTGGCTGGGTATGCTGGGAGCTGTAGGCCAGCAACATCTGGGGACCCAAGATTGGAGAGCCCTGAGCTAGACTGTGTGACTCAGGTGCAGCTAGGGAAGAAAGGAAGGAAGTCTTCTGATCCCTTGTGATGATCTTCTCCACACAAAGAGCTCCACCTATGGGGAGATGGATCATGCTTTTACAGCAGTGTACCAAATAAATAGTGCTCAGCTTGATTTGTCCTGTTTTGAACACGTTCCTGCTTTACACAAATGTTTAATGTTATCAGCGCAATTGGCTTTAGAAGATGTTTTTTCCTGTGGTTGCTGCTAGTTGTGTAGCCATTGGAATCAAAAAGGGATGAGAAGCTGGCAAAGTGCCAAACATTGAGTGGAACTCTGTCTTGGCCTGCAGAGATTTTAGAATAATTCTGTCAGTTTGTACTTAGCAAGAGCATTTAGCTGTTATTGTCATGCTTGTCAATAACACCATTCATAACTTACTACTGCCAGATGTGTAACAGGCCCCTACTTTGACTGGACCACACATTTCTCACAAAAATTAGCAAATATCTCTTTCAGTTACATCTTAGCAATCAGACATATTGATCAGGAACTAATCAAGTCAAAACTATGAATCGCAGAGGTGCAGTTTCCCCCAGCTGAACCATGCAGAATTAGGGCTGGTGTTTGGTAAGGGGGAAGCACTTGATTGATTTCACAAAGCAGTGAATGGTGGGGAATGGAGCTCATGTAGATTCAGACTTCAGGAAAGCAGAGAAAGGAGATTTTTCTGCGTGTGTCGGCAGTGTCCTCAGGATTTCAGGGCAACATCTGGGTTTGATACAGGCTGCTTTTATGCCAGTAATGCACTGGCAATCAGCATTTAATGTGTTACCACAACAGCAGTAAATGATGGTGTAGTGCTTTTTAATAGTGCATTAATACTGAATAAAGAAATATGGAAGAGAATAGGGGGGAATACAAATCTGTATTAAATGAGAAAAATGTGTGTGTGGGGGGGGGAAATCCTTATTAATCATTCATTATTTTATCCTTGATCAAACAAATAATTTATTTTTAAGCGGCAAAACTATGGAACTCCTTTTTTTTTTTTTTAAAGAAATCAAGTTGTCCTCTTTGCCAGTGATATTATCCTTTGAACATTCCGTACTATGTAATATTTCTTCTGCTTAACTACCACATAAACTAACTAATGCAAGTTCATGCACTCCATAGCATGAAAGTGAGTTAAAAGCCACCTTATCCAATCTCTGCACCCTGCTCCTGACCAGTTAACTCATATAACAGAAGGCAGGTCTTGCTTCCCATTATAAGGAAGAATTAGGTGGCCATCCCAGGTGGCAGATTTTGTGCACTGTTAAAGGGTAGCAAATGGTTTGTTTGTTTGTTTGTTTGCTGTCAGGGAAGTTATTTGGATTTCATGCCTCATGAGCCAAAATGTCATGGGCCAGCCCAAACAGCATAGGAGGCAGCATAGGATCATCCAGATTCTACATAGCTAGAAAACTGGAAGGATCAAGGTTCATCATGAGAGAAGTGCCCTTAGTGGACAAGCTGAGTTGAACAACGTTTAGCGCAAAGTGGATCAAGACTGTGTGAGCAAATGAAGCATAGCACTTAAACTCTTGTTTTCAGTGAAGTCGATGGAACTGTCCACTTGAATGAAGTCAGGGTGATGAATGCTAGTGCTTTGCTGTACCTGATGCAAAACTTCACTTTGTATGAAAAGTAGCTTGCCCAATGCTATTGCTACATAATTGTACTGTGCCACTAACTTTGCATCATCTGCACTGAACCAGTAGTCGCTTGAAACTGGTCCAGAGAATGTAATCGATTTGCTTTCCAAACTATAGCACCTAAGTTGGGGGACATGATATGACTCACTTCTATTGCCTCCGGTTTTGCTCTATGTGATACAATGGCATGCACATGCAGACTTATACAAAGGAATTCTCCCAGCATGGTTTTCTGAATGGATTGTCTACCTATAATAATTTATCTATGCTAATACCGTGTCCTCATATGGCCTAATTTACTGATCTCAGCAAAGTCATCTGTAGCTCAGTGGTCCTTCAGAAGTTAGTCTGTTCCCTCAGAATCACATTTCTAGGTTACTGGACTATCCCCTCCTCTGCATGGTGACATTTGATCTGCCACGTTTTGATGATTTAAAACATGCCCATTGCTTCTCCAAACCTGCAGGAAGGCATTCAGCAATGGGTAATCTAATATTGAATCAAGCACAACATATCTAGACTATATAAATTTAAATCAGATTAACTGTCATGACCTCCTACTAAAGGAACTAGGAACTGTAGTTCTATAAAGGATCAAGGGTTCTCAAATAAACAATTGTCAGCATCATCACAAAAACTACAGTTCCCAGGATTACATGTGACGTGGTGTATATAGTAGTTGTATGAGAGGAGCAAAATAACAGTTACACATGTTTTAGCTTCACAAGAGCTTTCCCCAACCTGGTGCCCTCCAGATGTGTTTCACAACCTCACTATAACTTCCAGTTTATGATTCATTTATAGTTTGTATTTGAAACTGTAGAATGCTATTCCCCTGGAGGTTAGACTGATGCCAACATTGATCGGCACACGGTGAAAACAATCCCTTTTCAACAGGACTTTTGATTAGATGGTCTACATACAGGGAGATAGTTGACAGGCGATGTTCATGACATTTTTGATACTGAATGGTTGCTGTGCATTTTTCTTGGTTTCCTTGGTTTTATAATCATATATTGTATATTGTAACCTGGCCTGGGATCATTTTGTGATGAAAGGCAGGATATAAATCAAATATATGTATGCATGAATGTATGTATATATAAATAAATAAAATGAAAGTGTTTTTCCTTCAAGTAACCACGGGAGCCCAGCAATGGGGGGGGGGGTGAGCTACTTCTTGGGGGAAGAACTTCCCCGCTCACCATCCACCACCACCCTCTGGTGCCTTCTATGCCTAAATTTAGGAATATTTATGGGTGCAATGCTACGCATGTTTAGACAGAAAAAAGTCCTACAACTCCCAGCATTCCCCAGCCAGCATGGGGAATGTTGGGAGTTGTAGGACTTTTTCTCTGTTTAAACATGCATAGGATTGCATCCTAAATCACTTTAAATATTAACCTAACTTACTTGGGTTCACCATGATTATGAGTCAAGTAGCTGTTATTGAGGGAAATTGGGGCTGCGGGGAGAGATGCCCACATGTAGGGGGAACTGTCAGCAGCCTGATCTAGTCAATCATAACGCACATGCTAAAGGCCATGGGTGAATAGTGGGGTATATATGTAAGTAAATACATAAATAAAATATTTAAAAGAAATGTATATATTGAGACTGCTCCACTGTCTTTACAATATCTGACATTTATTTTAAAAGAGAAATTTTCCCTGTGAAGTTCTTGCTATGGGACATTTGGAAAATTCCTGCATCCAAGATGAGAAGCAACGCTCAATTCTGATTAAGGGTATATAAAAACTCTACATCGCTATCATTTTTATGCTAAAAGCAAGCAAGCTAAGGTTTAAAAAATCATTTTGTTTTACTTCACCTTGATTTATTATTATTTTATGGTTTAGAGCGCAAAATTTTCCCTTTTACCACCCTGACTGGGGAGATGTACTCCGCTGGGAGTGTAACTGAGACAAGAACACTTAAGTATGGGCAAAAGCAGTTTCATAAATCTAAAACAACACGTACTTACACACTTAATGTGTGACCTCAGTTTTTCCATGTAAATAATGTCATATTTGTGAGGAAGGGGCCCTCTGTGAAATTTTCATGAATACATCCATTATGTTGCACCTGACCTGTAATCATTTTAGTCACTGCGATTTGTATGTAACCAAATGTTTTATAATGCTAAATCACATTAAGGCACTTCATTTCACAGCGAGTCAGGCTACAGTACGTTTAATCAACTTGCTCTGATTCTACCACCCCAAAAAATAAAATAAGAAAATAGTCCCTTCATGAAGGCTGAAGTGTCAAGGGATTTTTTTAACTTCAAGCTTTTCAGCAGGGGAGGCCATACCATAATATTTTCAGAGCCCCTCAGCGTCTTACACTCTAAAGCAGTGATCATTTAGGATTTGCTTTATTGTAACAATATATACTTTCTGACAGGAAAGAACTGTGTTAATAGTGGGTGGGGGGAGAACTAGACTCCAGAGAGACCTTCTGGAACAATCCGAGGAAGTTCTAAGTTACTTGAGGGCCGTATCTGTCTCCAAGAAAAATACTCAGGAGAAACTTGAAATCCTCTGAGGGGAAATATTAGCAGATACCCATGAAGGGAAATTGATTATTAATTATGTCTCTCCCTCCCAGTTTTATTTTTCAGTTTAATACATCCTGTATGGTTCGACATTGATAAAAATGACAGGAAATGTTCCTGCTCACTTAAATTACTGCTAGGACCAGGCTCACATCTGCTTCACAAGCCCTCATGAAATGTGAGCCATTCATATTTAATAATGCTATTCATAGCTTAGGTTGGCACTAGAGACATTTCACACTCCATTCAGGGTGTTTCATATAATTATTCTCCATAGGCTTTCACTTCAAGCCTTACAAAAATATAAACTTCAATTGGGTTGGAAAACATTACAATTCTTCCTCTCGAGCACATCATCTAACAAAGCTTAACTTCTTTGACTCTTCGGCATGACAATATTATTTGCCTCATCATAAGAAATGTCATTGATTTTTCCCACCTATCCACACACCCCCCCACACCCCGAAGCTTCATGGTTACATGGTTGCCATCTTTTTTCTGGCAGGCTCATGTGTCTTTAACAACTGCCTGACAGGCAGAAATGTAACAGGGGAAGCTTTTCCTGGCATGAAGATGGAATGGGAAACATTTCCAAAGTTGGCAACTTTGCAGGTGGCAGGACTGCTGTTCCAGTGCCAAACCTGTAGGGTAGACCATGGCAACGTGTCCTCCACCTTGTTGTGGCTTGCCACCACTCACTCTTAGCCAGCCTAAGTGCGGGCGAGTGAGGTTCCCATGAAATTCTCTGCCTGTCAAGCACCAGCCTCTCTTTCCCTCCTTTTTCTTTCGTTAACTTAAAGCCCGTAGCATAATTCAAATGGTCTGGGTAACATAGAGGAAACTCTATTCCTTGAATGGTACAGAGATCCAGTCAAACTCAGGAGCCAGATTCATTACGTTTTATTAAGGAAGAATATAACGGGGAAATAGGAGAAAGGCAGTGACTGTGTGTAATAAAATAGAATAAAACAAAACAACTTACTGGTCTACCTAAAAGCTTATACCGAACCACTAAGAAGTTACATCACTTATGTGCATGATAATACAAATCTCCACATGGAAGTTCAGGTAGAAGTGACTGAAGACTTAGAGCTTTTCTACACGAGGCTGTTACTCCGCTGTATCTACTTTTGGTTTCGTTGCAGAATTGAGATCCAAGCACTACATGAAGATGTTTCCTTTCCTGCTTTTCCACTACATAACCTCTAGGTGGCACTGTGGTATAGCAGAATAGCACAAATACATGAGTGAAAAAGCTTTCAAAATAAATACCACATTTTCCCTGCACTAAAAAAAAATCACTGAAAGTGCTCTTTAGAAACTGGAGGGTCATGAAGTCATCTAAAGAACCTGCACAAAAGCACTATTATTATTATTATTATTATTATTATTATTATTATTATTATTATTATTATTATTTTCAGTTGCACTTGCACAACTGCAAGCTGCAGGGATATGAAGCTTCATGGGGGGATGAGGATCTTGCACCTTGGCAGCAGACACCACCCTGGACATTGCCCCAGCCAAGGCTTCAAATCCCCGCACTCACACAACTGTGAAGGTTTTCAGTTGTGCAAGTGCAGCTAACATAATACATTGTAAAACATGCTTTTTTGCGCATATTTTTAAAGGTTCTGATGCCTATGGACAGCCCCTCCAAAGTGCCACTTGGCCACTTTGAAGGGGCTGTCAGTGGCTTTCAAAATGGGGACTGTGAAAGCCGGCTGCCAAGCCGGCTTTTGCGATCTCCAAGAAAAAAAAGGGGGAAAGCTGCAGTGAGCCCCCCCAAACGGCTCGTGATCACAGCAGGGAGGGAGGAGCCACTGCCAGCTGCCCCGAAGTGCTGCCTGGGCATTGGCAGTCACCCAGGAGCCACTTGGCAAGAGCGGCAAGAGTTTTTTTGCTGCTCTTGTGAAATGGCTCCATAGTCAATTCCCCATACCCACGATGGGGTCAGTCTCCCAGGTTCCGATGACATGACAACCCATAGTGGGTACAACAACCTCTACAACAGCCCATGGGTTGTTGGGGTGGCTTGTTGCCCATGAACAACCCACCCTGGAGAAATCAGTCCAGGTTCACATGACCCAACAACCCATCGTGGATAGCAACCCACGATGGGTTGTGGTGTGTGCAAAACCAGTCAATATAACCTTTGTGGTGGATGCCACTTTATCACTTGTTTATTTTTTTTTAACCAACCTTTTAAGTAGTGCTAAAATGCTTTACAAGGTGATTAATGGTGTAGACCAGGAAGTTCTTATAATTAGCATTATAGCATTATAATAGTGTTATAGCAGTATGCCCCTAAAATGCTGCTTTATAATGCTGTAATACTTTTTTTTTCCTTTAGAGATATAGCACTGTCTATAACAGTATTATGCTTCTTTTTAATCATTTAAATATCATTTTCTTGATACTGCCATTAACCACCCTGCTAAATTAGTAGTGGTTCAAAAGGGTCTTCCCCATTATTGGTGTGTAGTGCTATAACACTCTTTCATTTCATTATTTGTGTGTGTGTGTGTGTGTGTGTGTGTGTGTGATATGCTAATTTGCATAATATTTGCATATCCAAATTTATATGTATAGGTGCTAATTTAGACATAATTACCATAATTTAAAGAGAAATACGAGACATCTCACCATAGTGGAGGAGACTGACTAGGTGACCTGTGTGCTTGCTCAGTCTGCTGTCCAGGTGCCAACTGTTGACACAGACAGCTGAAAGGCTCTCGCTCTTCCCTTTTATGGTTCATTGACTTCAAACCAGACTTAGACTGCCCAGCCAATCAAACAGAGGACACTTTCAAATAACAGGCTGTCCTCTTCCAGCTCTCTATAATGGAGGACTGTCTTCTGTAAAGTAGGACACCTAGCCACCCTAGGATGGATCTTGATGGGAAGTACACACAGAAAAAGCACAATATATACCCCAATAATGTGGGAAATCAATTGCAATTCCACTTGTAGCTTACAGCAAAAGAGCACTGATTTATTAGCACTTGGAGCTGTCAGTCTGGAAGCACCCCAAGACACGATGGAAACACTTCTGACCAAAAGCTGTAACCTGAGGCCTTGCAACTGCTATGCAGTATAGCAGGGTGGACGTGCCTCACCAAGGTAGTGCTGTAGCTATTTTGCACATTAATCCATATGCTGTCACCTCTATATCTTCAGCATGGGGGAAGGGTCTGTCTTCTTTGGCAGAGCCAACCTTACCATTCAGCTCAGGAAGCAGATGTTGGGGGCAGCCGTGGAAGCCTCCCAGCTGTTCCTCCTGCACTTCCTGGCTGTTCCCCAATGTTTGAGGCCAGAGCTGTGTATGTCCTGGGCCCCCCTAAACTAGCCTGCTGCCTCAGGTGTGCAGCGGGCAACATCTTGTCCTTCACCTCAGGAATCAAAATGTTTGGGGCCAGCCTTGCTTCTTGGCATATAAGGTAGCTTTTCCAAGGTGTTCTGAAACAGAGAACAATTCTAAAATTAGCCAGTTAGAGTTTCTATTCTTCTCATTCTGAATCATTCATTTTGCCCTATGTTGTTACAGCAAATACCTGGGGGGGCGGGGCGGTGTTACTTGTAAATTTTGCAAGCAAAATCACAAAAGAAAGAAAGAATTTGATAGAAATGTAAAAAATATACAAACTTTTCTGGATATCCAGTTTGGCTTTAATTAGAATCCATCATACTACAGAGGCCCAGTGTGTGAAATCCTAGGAGGGGCGGGCAGAGTTCCATATGGCAGGCAAAGGTGTGCACACAAAACTCGTCCAACATCCAGCAGCAGTGCACCTCGAGAACAGATGATTAAGACTGTGCGAGTCATAGCAGTTCTAATGGTTATAGATTCTGTACAAATGCAAATCGCTCCCACCAAAGGCCCCTTCTTCAGCAACATCTCGCGGCATAAATAACTCTTTATATATTTCTTTTAAAAATTGTTTAATTAGTTAATGACATTGGGAAGAAGTTCTATGGGATCATTAAGTTCAGATTTTAAAACATGGAGATTTGAAATAATTGCCATCTGAGGGAGTCAGCAAATGTTTCCCCGCTTGGTGACCAAACACAAATAATTACCTTGAGCAGAGAAGCCGCACCAGAAATCCATTCAGCAGATGTTGTGATTCAACTTCCCAAGCCAGCTAGGCTGCAGGTGAATATCCAGAGGCAATTGTTTGTGTCTTTTCCTATTAGCTTTTTCCAGGTGAACAGTCATAAAGAGTGAAAACATACACAGAAATTCTACACATCACTGAATCCAATAGTTTTTTTTTTCTTCTTCTGATGTCCCCCCAGCATGTATCTAAATATCTGTATGAAGTCGTTCAGATAATACAGTATGATAGATTTAACTTAAGCTGCTTTTCATCTCAGAAAATGCTCTCTATGTTGTGTTTTTGAACTTTCCACCTCAAGCAGAATCTCTTTAACTTAGCAGTCCATACTGGAAGCTACAACAATTTGGATCTTTTCTCCTGCACACCACAACAAATATAATTTATTTAACTTCTTTAAAGTGTCTCGCTCTTTAAAATGGATCAGTGCTTTGCTACTCATAGGCGTATAAAGGGAAGGGCCTGGGAAATAGAAAGTGTGGAAAACGCAAATCATACAGTACACAGATGAGCACACAGATGAGCCTAGAAAGTTCTTGAACATTCCGCTCTTCAAGGCAGATGTCCACACAAGGGTATTTCACACAGTGTTAAGGGAGCCGCTAAGGACAATATACTTCAATGCGAAATAGAGGTGTAACCTGAGGAGAAGACTAGTAGCAGGTGAACAAAGCGGTAAAGGAGAGGAGAAAGAGATAGAAAAGGAAAGAGAGCCGGATCAGCTACAAGCATTTGGCACTTATCAAAGGGGTTATTAACAGGATATGGATTAAACAGCCTCAGTGCTGCAGCTAGATCATTTCAAGCCCTAGATTCTAATGGTCTTATGCTCTGATATATTAGAGCAAAAGAGAAAAGAAAAACCGTTTGCCAACCCTGATTTTAAAAAAGAAGAAATACTCTGAGCATGTACAATTCTACATTTTAAACTCACTTAAATCATAGCACCACCACGGCTACAGGAATAAATTGGAGTTTGCTTTTGCTGCCCTGATACACCTTTACTTGGGAAAGTTATAGAAAAGGATACAATATTATAAAAATAAGATGAGCATCTGTAACCATGTACAAGCCTGGTGACCCATTCACCAGCTATATATTTTTATTTTATTTTATTTTAGTCTGTTTCCAGGCCCGATTCAAAGTGCTGGTACTAACATTCAAACCCCTAAACAGTTTGGGGCCAAGGTATCTGAAGGATCATCTCCTCCCATATGTACCTGCCCAGACACTAAGATCTTTGTCAGCAGTCCTTCTCTGAGAGCCCCTGCCAAAGGAAGTAAGGCAAGTGGCTACCAGGAGGAGGGCCTTTTCTGCTGTGGCACCCCGGTTGTGGAATGAGCTCCCCAAAGAGGCTCGCCTGGTGCCTACATTGTACTCTTTCTGGCACCCGGTGAAGACCTTTCTATTTTCCGAGGCATTTTAATCATCTTAATCATCTTAATCATTTTAATCTTGTAGTTGTTTTTAACTCTGTTGTTGTAATTTGAACTGCTGCTGCTAGCTCTGCTGTTTGTTTTTAATCTGTGGTTTTAAATTTTATGTTTGTATTGTATTGTATTTTCTGGTTTTAACTGTTGTAAACCGCCCAGAGAGTTTCGGCTATTGGGCGGTATAAAAATGTATTAAATAAATAAATAAAAATTATTTATTTGATGATGATGATGATGATGATGATGATGATGATGATGATGATGATGGAGGAGGAGGAGGAGGAGGAGGAGGAGGAGGAGGAGGAGGAGGAGGAGGAGGAGGAGGGATGCTGTGGTGAGCAGGGATGGACAGATTTTATTAAATCTGTTCCGTCTGTGTTTTGCAGATTATCAGGCGTCTTTGTTCCATCATCCACTCATTGACAGAATCAGATTTTTTGTACGAGAATTTCATTCATTTGCAAATGTGCATTTGTGCTAATGTACACTTGCACTAATGCACATGTAAGCTTGTGCAACTGCACAAGCACGCAAATCCCCTCCCCCCCCCCAAAGTAAAAGACCCGTCCATGGAACCTTCGTGACTTAGAAAAATCCACTGTGGCATCTACAGGTTGGATTCATAGAAATCTGAACTCATTTGAATCCATTGCAGATTTCTCCGACATCCCTGTTGTGAGCAGCATCAGTCCCAGTTGGCCCCAGCGTGCCCATGCAGCTGGCCCAGGTGCTGAAGCTGGGCTTCTTTTCTGCTGTCCCCAGCACCTGCCACTCTCTGGGTGGTCATTTGGAGGCTCCCTGAGCTGCAGGTCCCTGGATTTTGGCCCTGGGCCCATCCCTAGCTGCAGTACCGAACACCCTTTGCTTTTCACAACGAATGAGTAAAAGTGTGCTTAAAAAGTGAAAAAAAAAACCCACACACACATAGCCATGTACACATAAGCCCTGTTCAAGCATTTAAAAAAGGGTTAACAGCAAACTGTGATGAGAAGGAACATTGCAGCCCCACCCCTGACTTCTGCCCTGTCTGTCACTCTTTACTCGTGGAAGGTGCCTGTCTGAAGAGGAGGGTCTCCTGTATCTGTGGGGGCTCTCCACATGAGCCAGAATGCTTAAAAAAACACATGGCTCATGTGGAGAACCCCGCAGGGATATAGGAGGCTCCCCGCTTTGGACGGGCACCTTCCACAAGTACAGAGCAACAAATGCAAGGGAGGAGTGGGCGGCCGGGCGGGGCTGCAGTGCTCCTTCTCCTCACATGTTGCTGTGAGCCCTTTCTTGAACGCCTGAACAGGGCTCCACAGTGTTTCTTCTCATCTGTGTTAACATTTATGAAAATAATTGATAGCAGATGGATTTTTAAAGTGAAAACTGACCACACCGGAAAGGTGGCACGTCACAAAGCGAGATTAGTTGCACATGGTTTTGCGCAAATTGAGGGTTTGGATTACCACGAGGTATTTGCACCTACAATTTGCTTTGAAACAATCAGACTGATGTTTAAGATTGCTGCTGAGAGAAATCTGAATATTTCACATTTGGATGTTACCACAGCGTTCTTGTATGGTCAATTGTCTGAGGACATTTACATGCAACCACCGGATGGTGTTGCTGTGAAAAAAGACGTGGTTTGTCATTTACAGAAGTCTTTGTATGGACTTAAACAATCAGCAAGGTGCTGGAATTCTGTTTTAACTCAAACACTGCTGGATTTGGGATTTGCACAGGGAGTGGCAGATCAATGTTTGTTTGTTAAACAGGAACAGGGACATAAACTGTATGTACTTTGTTATGTTGATGATTTGTTGCTTTTCTGGGAAAACAAAAAGCAATATGATAAACTGATACTGGATTTGAAATCTCATTTTGAATTGAAATTGCTTGGCAATGTGACCAACTATCTCTCAATTGAAGTGGAAAGGGATAAAGAAGGCAGTATTTTGCTTCATCAAACCAGGAAAATCATGATTGAAAAGCTGCATTTGGAGCATGCTAACTCGGTAGATACTCCAATGGTTGTTGATTTTCAAGCACATGCTGATGGAAAACAGTTTGAGGATGCAACACTGTACAGAAGCATATTGGGACAGCTAAGTTTCATTGCACATGCAACAAGGCCAGATATTGCTGTCAGTGTGAACCTATTGAGTAGGCAAACTGTTAACCCCACAGAACATGCTTGGAAAGCTCTGAAAAGAGTTGTGCGTTATCTGAAGGGAACATTGCACTTCAGACTACGTTTCACATCTCAAAGCACAGGTGGCTTACAGATTCATGCAGATGCCAGTTTTGGTAGTGATAGTAAGGACAACAAAAGCACCTCTTGAGTTTGTTATTGTTATAATAATGCATTGTTTGATTGGGCTTGCAAGAAACAATCTACTGTAAGTTTGAGTTCAACTGAAGCTGAACTAAATGCATTGAATTATGCCATTGTAAATCTTGAATGGTTATTGCAATTGTTTAAAGATGTTGGAATTGATGTGGAAAAACCTATCACAGTTTTTCAGGACAACCAAGCCAGTATTGCTATTTTGAAAACAGATAGCAATAAACAAAGAACAAAGTATTTGCAGATAAAATTGAGTCATGCAAAGGAATACATCAGAAGTGGTCTGATGCGGGTTCAGTTCCTGGCTGGTAGAGATATCCCAGCAGATCTCTTGTCAAAGCCAATTGGAAAAGAACAGCACCAGAAGCTGACAAAACTGTTGCTGTTGTATTAGATGGATACCACGTTCTACACCTATACTAAACGCAGGGGGATGTTAGGTTTAGTGTGGGGTGCAGAAGTGAATGGAGTGCAAAATATCTCCTGACTTAGATTCAAGGTGACTATACGTCACGGTCTGATAACAAGTTTGCAAGTCAACAAGTTATGTAATTATTGCGTAACCGTTGTATAACCCTCCTATTGTTTATAGTTAAATACTATAAAGTAGGGGTGAGCACGGTGTTGTGCTACCATCTTCAAGAACCTCTCTTCTGCGTGTGACACGCCTTAATCTCGTAAGAGTCTTACAACTGAATAAACACTTTACTATCAATACATTGCTTTCGCTTTCTTCCTTCCGTGCGTAATACTAAGAGTTAAGCGGGCAAAGCTTTTACTCTGGTTTACTCTCACATCGGTTGTGTGCCCAGGATAGGATAAGAAAGGCAATGTTTATAGTAAATGTTTATGATTGCTGAATGCTGTTTGTGCAGTTTGGAATGCTAGAGCTTTGATAACAGCGGCTCGGATTACAGCACTTCTTTGACTGAAAGTACAGCAGAATGGCAGAAGAACGCAAAGACAGAGGCTTCACTTTTCCGCAGCTGACAGATCATAATTTCTCAATATGGTCTCAGCGTATGGAAGCACAGCTACGCATGGACAATATATGGCATGCTGTAACAAATGATCCACCAGCGCAAGTGACGGCTGCATGGACAACTGCTGATCAAAAAGCAAGTGCTCTAATAACTATGGGTGTCTCTGATGAGCAACTGGTGAATGTTCGAGCACCACGAACTGCTAAACTCAAGTGGGAGGCACTACGAGCTATTCATCTCCGGCGGGAGACTGGATCTACAGTTGTTTTCTTTAAAAAGCTATATCGGGCTGAGCTAACCAAGGATGGTGACGTATGTGCTCATTTACGGCATCTGAGGTTGCTGCGTGACGAATTGTTATCTCGAGGAGTCGAGATACCGGATTTACAATTCTGTTATGTTGTTCTCAGCAGTTTGGATGTTTCCTTTGAAGGCATCGCTTCTTAGCTGGCAGCCATCCCAGCAGCACAGCTGACCGTGGAACTGATTCAGGGAGGCTTATGGCGGAAGTGGATCGCCGTGTCGCTGCCAGTTACCATGGAGAGGAACAGAAAGCTGTACCAATCAGCAGGGGCGTGATTTCTGCTGAAGAATCAGCGGCAGCTTTAAAAGCAAAACGATGCTTTTCTTGCGGGAAGATAGGACATTTTTAAAAAGATTGTAAAAAGAAAAAGAAAGCTGGAAAACAGCAGGGGGCTTCCAAGCCGACCTCTGGGGCGAAAGCATTGTTGATTGAAACAGGCAAAACAAAGGGAACTTCTTACTTTGTTTTTGACAGCGGCGCTACCCGACACATGTGCAGAGATAGATATTTGTTTACAACTTTTACTAAACAAAAGGGGAACATTCATCTTGCCAATGGTCAGGTATTTGACAGTCATGGTTTTGGAACTGTGTTTCTTGAGAGTTTGAACACAACAATCAAGAATGTGTTATTTGCCCCTGACTTATCAGAAAATTTACTGAGCATTTCTCAACTGACTAATCAAGGGTTTATTGTAAAATTCTCTGTAGCTAAATGTGAAATACTGAAAGATGGGAAAGTATTTTTGTTTGGAAAGCTACAAAATGGTTTGTTTCTTTTATCATACAGGGTTTGTAATGATGTAGAAGAAATAGAAAGGAGTAAAGTTTCTACTTCAAAGGTCAATGCTCCTGTACATGATAATTGCATACATGCATACCATAGAATGTATGGTCATTTGAATTTTCAGGCTGTGAAGAAAATGCAGACAATTGTAGAAGGTATGCATTTGCAAAAGTGTAATTTTCACATGAAATGTACTTCTTGTGCGCAACACAAGGTAAAGCAAGCACCTAAAGGTAAGCAAACTGGGAGACAAGCTGAAAAACCATTTCAGTTTGTTCATGGTGATCTAGTGGGTCCTCTGACAGTTTCCAGAGGAGGGGCACGCTACTTCATGGTGTTGGTTGATCAATACACGAGATACACGTTTGTTTACATGCTAGCAAATAAAGCTGAAGCATTGGACAGATTCCAGGAATATTGTGCTTGGGTGAAAAACAAGCATAATACCCATATCACTTGTTTGTTTACAGATATGGGAGGGGAGTTCAATTCAGCGCAATTTGACGCATTTCTAACTAAACGTGGTATTGAACACATGGTATCCAGTCCACGCTCACCATGGCAAAATGGATTGTGTGAAAGAAAAAATCAGACACTGTTACATGGATTGAAATGTCTTTTAACTGATGCTAATTTGGATGATGTGTTTTGGGCAGAAGCACTGAATTGTTTCAATTATGTACACAATAGAAGTTTCAGTTCTGTGTTGAATTGTACACCTTATGAGAAGCTGTATAAAAAGAAACCTACTGTGAAACACTTCAAGATTTTTGGGTCTGATATGTGGGTGCACACACCTCAGAGTCAGAAGCTAGGAAAAAGAGGCTTGCGTGGGATTTTTCTAGGATATGAGAAAGGTGCATATCGTGTTCTCATGTCTGACACCCAGACTGTAAGGTTGTCTAGAAGTGTTGAGTATAATGCTAATTGGGAAAAGGTTGGGATTTTTCAACCCTATTCTGTAGGCACTACTGATCCTGAGGATTCAGGTTCAGAGTCAGATTCAGATACAGAATCAGAATACAAAAGCATTAAGAGTACTCCAAGACAGTCAGGTGAATCTGACTCCTCTGATACTGAAACACCACATGGTTCAGAGGATGAAACTGAACAGAAACCATTGTTCACCATTGGTGCAAGTTCATTGAAACAGGAAACTGATAGTTCTGATGAAGAAAGGAAAAGGCTGCGTAGATCAAAACGTCCTACTAAACAACCTGTGAGATATCAGGATGAATTTGCAGGAAAAGCCATTTTTGAACCTCAGAGTTACAAGGAGGTAGAGCAGGGGTCCTCAAACTAAGGCCCGCGGGCCACATCTGGCCCGCCTTGCCTTTTTATCCGGCCCGGTGGCCGATTGGCAGAAGCAGACTTTTTTTTAACTCTTTCGCTTCGAACAACGGTTGAAGCTGATTCTTTTGTCAGCATTCCACATCCAGCGTAATTACATAATTTCCTGCAGATACTCAGCTCTCTCCCTTTCTCTCTCTCTCATTCCCCCTCTCCCTTTTCCTCCCCCTTTCTCTGGACCCGGATGCTGACTCGTGGCGGAGAGCTTTGGCTATTGGGCGGTATAAAAATGAAAATAAATAAATAATAAATAAAATAACTTTCCATTTACAGGGGGAAAATCACCCCTATCAAGTAAAAAAAAAAGGACCCGGGTCCTTTTTTTTTACTTGATCCATTCGTTCATATTTTTTTCAAACTATAGTCCGGCCCCCCAACAGTATGAGGGACAATGAACTGGCCCCCTGTTTAAAAATTTTGAGGACCCCTGAGGTAGAGGAATTATCTGCTAAGGAAGCTACACCATGGCTTCAGGCTATGCAAGCTGAGTTAAATTCTTTGGATAAGAACAAAACATGGAAGCTGGTAAAGAAACAGCCATCCATGAAAATAATTGATAGCAGATGGATTTTTAAAGTGAAAACTGACCACACCGGAAAGGTGGCACGTCACAAAGCGAGATTAGTTGCACATGGTTTTGCGCAAATTGAGGGTTTGGATTACCACGAGGTATTTGCACCTACAATTTGCTTTGAAACAATCAGACTGATGTTTAAGATTGCTGCTGAGAGAAATCTGAATATTTCACATTTGGATGTTACCACAGCGTTCTTGTATGGTCAATTGTCTGAGGACATTTACATGCAACCACCGGATGGTGTTGCTGTGAAAAAAGACATGGTTTGTCATTTACAGAAGTCTTTGTATCGACTTAAACAATCAGCAAGGTGCTGGAATTCTGTTTTAACTCAAACACTGCTGGATTTGGGATTTGCACAGGGAGTGGCAGATCAATGTTTGTTTGTTAAACAGGAACAGGGACATAAACTGTATGTACTTTGTTATGTTGATGATTTGTTGCTTTTCTGGGAAAACAAAAAGCAATATGATAAACTGATACTGGATTTGAAATCTCATTTTGAATTGAAATTGCTTGGCAATGTGACCAACTATCTCTCAATTGAAGTGGAAAGGGATAAAGAAGGCAGTATTTTGCTTCATCAAACCAGGAAAATCATGATTGAAAAGCTGCATTTGGAGCATGCTAACTCGGTAGATACTCCAATGGTTGTTGATTTTCAAGCACATGCTGATGGAAAACAGTTTGAGGATGCAACACTGTACAGAAGCATATTGGGACAGCTAAGTTTCATTGCACATGCAACAAGGCCAGATATTGCTGTCAGTGTGAACCTATTGAGTAGGCAAATTGTTAACCCCACAGAACATGCTTGGAAAGCTCTGAAAAGAGTTGTGCGTTATCTGAAGGGAACATTGCACTTCAGACTACGTTTCACATCTCAAAGCACAGGTGGCTTACAGATTCATGCAGATGCCAGTTTTGGTAGTGATAGTAAGGACAACAAAAGCACCTCTTGAGTTTGTTATTGTTATAATAATGCATTGTTTGATTGGGCTTGCAAGAAACAATCTACTGTAAGTTTGAGTTCAACTGAAGCTGAACTAAATGCATTGAATTATGCCATTGTAAATCTTGAATGGTTATTGCAATTGTTTAAAGATGTTGGAATTGATGTGGAAAAACCTATCACAGTTTTTCAGGACAACCAAGCCAGTATTGCTATTTTGAAAACAGATAGCAATAAACAAAGAACAAAGTATTTGCAGATAAAATTGAGTCATGCAAAGGAATACATCAGAAGTGGTCTGATGCGGGTTCAGTTCCTGGCTGGTAGAGATATCCCAGCAGATCTCTTGTCAAAGCCAATTGGAAAAGAACAGCACCAGAAGCTGACAAAACTGTTGCTGTTGTATTAGATGGATACCACGTTCTACACCTATACTAAACGCAGGGGGATGTTAGGTTTAGTGTGGGGTGCAGAAGTGAATGGAGTGCAAAATATCTCCTGACTTAGATTCAAGGTGACTATACGTCACGGTCTGATAACAAGTTTGCAAGTCAACAAGTTATGTAAGTATTGCGTAACCGTTGTATAACCCTCCTATTGTTTATAGTTAAATACTATAAAGTAGGGGTGAGCACGGTGTTGTGCTACCATCTTCAAGAACCTCTCTTCTGCGTGTGACACGCCTTAATCTCGTAAGAGTCTTACAACTGAATAAACACTTTACTATCAATACATTGCTTTCGCTTTCTTCCTTCCGTGCGTAATACTAAGAGTTAAGCAGGCAAAGCTTTTACTCTGGTTTACTCTCACAAAATGATCCTAAATAAAAGGCACAGACAGGCCATAATACAGCACAGAGACATATCTGCTTAATTCTCTTCGGTTTAATTTTCATCTTTGGACGTGAGCTAAAACATAAAGCAAATTAAACTGGAATGCCACCCACGTGCTTCCAAATTTTTATGCTTTCAGCTGCAGCTCAAGTTTTTGCATTTCCTTTTAGCCCTTTACATCCGTGATAGCCAGTTTCCTAATTTATTTTATTTTTTATTTATTTATTAAGCAAGGAACGGTCCTTCCCTTGCTGAATTGTTCTATGGGGAGGGGCTAAAACATTCCTGGCCAAGTGGCCTTGGTGACTCAGCCAGTGGTGGAGTACACAGAGCCAGTGTGGCATAGTGGTGAGAGTGTTGGACTGGGACTCGGGAGATCCGAGTTCTAGTCCCTGCTCAGCCATGAAACTCACTGGGTGACTTTGGGCCAATCACTGACTCTCAGCCTAATCTACCTCACAGGGTTGTTGTGAGGATAAAATGGGGAGGAGGAGGAGGAGGACTATGTAAGCCGCCGTGGGTTCCTATTTATTTATTTATTTATCATTTTTCTAAATCGCCCATCTGGCCAGTCAGCCAGATGTACAGTCAGGATAAATATAATAAACACAATTAATTGCAGGAAAAAAGGTGGGGTATAAATATAATTAATTAATTAATTAATTATATAGGTGGAAGAACTTTTTGTCTTCCTTTTCGAAGCAAAGGAATGCAATCCTATGCACACTTACCTGAGAGTAAGCCCTGCTGGACACAGTGTGACTTACCTCTCTGAGTAGTTTCACTGTGCTGAGCTGCACTGTAAATGACCTATCATCGTTCTCTCTCGAGATGTTGTGGATCAGTCTGCAATACTTTGCGCTGCATTTGAGGGGGGGGGGTTAAGTGTAGTGAAATTTGATTAATTTATTGCAGACTCTGGTATACATCAAACAGTAAGTATTGCCATGATGGTGTTATTGAAAGTTTGGTTGCGGGGGGGGGGCAGCCACCACGTGGTGCTGCATGTTCTGGTGGTTCATTTAGCGTTGCAGCACCCACCCTCTGGAACACTTTCCCAATTGGCCATTTGATCTTACACTTACCTCGACAGGAGTGAAGATCTGCTTGCGCAGGTCTAAAACTGACCAAGTAGCCAGGGGGATGGACATAGTTCTCTATCCCACCGCAGAGGTAGAATTGTGCCCTGTGATTGCCTTGCGTTCATACATCAACAACAGAGGCCAAACCAGTAGCCCACTGTTTCAACATGCAGATGGCTCTCCTCTCACCAAGTTCTAGTTTTGATCCGTAGCCAAGCTGGCATTGGGAGCATTGGGGCTTGGTGACAAGCGGTTTGGAACACACTCCTTCTGTATTGGGGCGGCATCCACAGCTGCAGCAGTGGGCTTCCCCGCTGACAGTCCAGGCTGTGGGGTGTTGGCGATCTCAGGCCTATCGGTCTTACATACACAAATTTCTATGAACGATACTGCGGCCTCTATTTCCTTTCTTGCAGAATGTTCATTGGCCAGACCCGTGCATGTTTTGGTGTGTGGACACAGCTTCGTTTTCTGGGCGGCTCAAAGGGCTGTAACTTCAGGCCAGGGAGCCCAGCTGGGCATTGAATGAATGACGGACATCAACTGGTTGGAACGCCACGACATTTCCTGCATTCCAACTCGATGATCTATGAAATCTATGAAATCTATGTTGTGGCAGAAATGCTGACCACCTTGTTCTGGTCTGGCTTCAACGAGCAACCCCCGCACCTGCTGGTGCTACATGTGGGGAGGAATGATCTTGGCTTACTCAAGAGCAAGGCCTTGATCCTGCAAGCATTTGCGGACTTTCGGACCATCAAGGAAAGATGGCCTGCTGTTCGGATTGTCTGGTCTCACATCCTGCCACGCTACTGTTGGAGGGGCGGCGCAAGCCCCAGGATAATGAACAGAGCAGCCAGAAGGGTTAACAGGGAAATTGTTTAATGGCTGGGTGGGGAGGGTTATTCTGTACCCCATCCCGAGATTGTGTTGGCATGGAAGGAGCTGTACCGCGCAGATGGAGTTTATTTGTCTGATGATGGCAACGACATGTTTCTCAAGGACCTGCAAAGGGCCCTGCTGGAACTTGTTCCTGGCAGGTGGGGGAGAGGTGACTGAGCAGGCGCTTGTCCCTCTCTGTGGCGGGTAAGTGCGGGTTAGGGTATTGATAGGGTACGGTGAGCATCCTTGGCACCATTCAGGTGACAGGTGGTTTCAGGATGCCTCATGTTGCTGGGTCTGTAGGCTCGGACAGCTGAGGATCAGGAATGCCTGTGAGGTAGGGGTGTAGCCAAGTAGCCCAGCAGACACAAGTGAGGCCCGAACTGGGCCTGCTCATGTCCGTGCGGGCTCTCTGCCACCCCCGCAGGCTTTACCTGGGCTCTCCACAGAGCGGAGAGCCTTCCTTGCCTGTCCGATGGGTCCCATTGCATCACTTCCAGCGCGGAGGAAGTGACGCGACGGGACCCTGCTCCGTCGCGCTGGACCCCTGTGCTCTGTTTTTGGCAGGGGAAACCAGGGCAACAGGGCTGTTTAAGCCCTGTTGCCCTGGTTCCTCCCACCAAAACAGAGCGCGGGCGGGGGGTCCAGCATGACGGAGCAGTGGCTCCGGCAGCAGCGGTGGTGGAGGAGGCAGCAGAGGCAGCGCGTAGGACCAGGTAGGTGGCGGGGGGTCCTGGCGGCAGCGGCGGGGCTGGGGGCAGCGGCAGCGGGGGAGCCATGCACGGGGGGGGGTTCTCTGGCGGCGGTGCAAGCGGTGCGGAGAACGCTCTGCGCCGCTCTGAAGAGCGAGATCAGGCCGCCGCCGCTCGTGGAGGGCCGAGCCCGGAGCGAGCCTCCAGCCAACTCCAGGCTCGGCCCCACCACTACTGTGAGGCCTTTGTTCTCGCCAAGCTTGTTGTCTTGAGACTCCGGGAGGAGGCGACGCAACAAAGGGTCCCAACACTGGAAAGTGGAAAATGGGGCGGTGGCGGCATCATCGCCACCTCCCAGTTTTGGATGCTCCGCCCAATTGCACAACTTATTGGCCTTGGAGGCTGGATTAGAATAACCCACACTCCATCCCTTTGCAGTTCATTGTATGACAATAAATGTGGCCCAGTTAAACACCAACAAATTGTCTCGACCCTTCATTTTCCTCCTACATTCGTAAAGAAGTAAGTCCAACTGAGTTCAAAGGGACTTACTTCCAGATAAAGGTGCATAGGATTGTGGCTTTGAGCACATTTCCTTAAGCAGCTTGTTTAGGGGGGAAGTTTTACACAAAGTTGGAAGCAGTGGCAGATGCTGGTTAGAAGAGGAAGCCCATAGTACCTCCAGCATCACATCCTGCTCCTTTCATTCCTTCAAAAAGCTGAATCTTTAATTGAACTGAATGTGGAGAACACCTTTTCAGCATAGCCTTGCCTCAGAAGAAGTACGGTATGTATCTGGTCTGATGAGGGGTATTTTCCACCCACTTGCATCGATTTTACAAGTATTTGTTGTTGTTGTTGTTGTTGTTGTTGTTGTTGTTGTTGTTATTGCTTCTGAAAAGTAGTAGGGAAGCAGAGTGATGCAGAAAATTGCTAGCTCACAGCATTTAAAGGGGTGAATAGAATAGATCTAAAGGTTACTCAGATTAAAAATTGATTTTCCCAGAAGTAGAATTAAGTGAGACTTGAGATTTTTTTTAATTAATTATTTTTAGATTTTTAACAAAATATTTCAACTGCTAATGGTAGGATTCAAATACAGGAATTAAAATAATGGTTTTCAAAAAATAAAAGCATTATCATGACGAACAGAAACTTTCTACGGGATTAGTCCAACTGACATTCAGAGCAGGAACCAATTTAGGATAAAGGCTACATTTCATGTGATCAAAGCCATCTTAGGGTTTTTAATTTTATTTTACGGTATTTTATTTTTGCTATACAGTTACTTTAACAGCTGCTCGAAAGACAAAATTTGAACAGGTGAAACTTTTCCCATTGGGGTATCTCTATGCCAGGAAAAGTTGCAACTGCTGGCTTTTTTTGGCTGTCATGCACGTAAAAAGAATCCTGCCAGAAAAAGAAGGCTTAACATCAAAATCTTGGTCACTGATTTAAAAGCAAGCAGGATCTGTGCCTAATTTACAGAGTGTTACTAAAGCAGAGTACAGCCATGCCTTGGATTGAGAGCATAATTCGTTCCGGAAACATGCTTGTAATCCAAAACACTCTTATATCAAAACAAAATCCCCCCAAAAAAAATTGTACAGAGATTTTTAATTTAAGCCATACTACAGTACTTGTATTGCAAGACGTCGCTTGTATATCAAGTCAAAAATAAATAAATAAATATTTAAAAATTTGCTTGTCTTGCAAAACGCTCTCAAACCAAGTTACTTGCAATCCAAGGTATTACTGTAATAGATATTTGTTGGGGTTTTGTTGGGGGACATTTGGGATGATACCTGTGCTGGACTATAAAGTGGAGTAGGTGGCTTTGCTATTTCTAATGCTAACTTCCTAAAAGGGTAAACTGAGAAATTGAACAGGCTGATCAACAATTACCATGACCGGCTACCATTCTTCTGTGTGTTCATATCTCCTTTGCTTGAGTCTTGGCCATTGTGTTCAGCCCAGTCCTATGTGACAACCAGTTTGGCCACAGCATTGCCATTCCTTTAATGGATACTCATCCTTTGCAAAAGAGACACATTGGAGGGTCAGCATTTAACAACCAACATGAAAGTTAATGACCAAAGCGAAACTGAAGGTGTTTTGAAAGCTCTTATTTTCCATTCATTGTCTATCTATAGTAGCAACCAATTTGAAAATGATTATTGCTGTTAGAAACTAAGATCAATTTTAAAATATGTTTGCATTTGTAATCTGCAGCATGAGAGCTGGGGGGGGAGCTGTTTTCAGATCTAGACTTTCCCTAAGATTAATATCTGATTTTCTATCACGTTCTGTTAAGTTTCTAATTGTATCTGCCATAAACCTCCACTATGCTGAAATATGATCTCTAATAATTTTTTTAGCTGGAACTTCCTATACATAATCCATGTGACTACATGGGCTTCACTGAAAGCAGTTAAAGCAATTCGTTTCACTTACGTAGAAGAATAAATCAATGCTTAATTATCTGTGGTTTATTATTAACAGCACTGGTGAGCTGACCATATGCCATGACTTCATCTTTTCACAAAGAAATATGATAATATACTAGTTGTTTTTATTATGCCTTTCAGTGCTCTGAAAGATTTTCAGTGAGAGAAAGGGGAGGGGGGGTTTGTTTTGTTTTTACAACGTTATCGAATGATAAAGGATAAAACTTCATAATCATTCATTGCCTGTGCTTGAAACATTCAACCTGTCTAGTTGTTTTAAAGGGCACTGCTTTGCAATTTTTATAGGTTCGGATGATAAAATTGTACATTAGGTCATTCTAGGGATACACGTCTGTGTGGCATACCATGTTTCATACAAACACTTGGATTCTCAAAGAAGGTGGCACATATTGAGCTCTCAGATATATGAGATGGGATATACATTTAATGTCAGGACCAAGAAGACAGAGCTCCATAATTCTTTTGGAGACTTAATTGAGTCCATGCAACATACTCTTATGAAGTCACTATGCTCCCCAAACAGTTCAGGTTTTGATCTGCTGCCAGCACAGACCTAACTTTTTAGTAGACACTGTGGCAAAATAAAACTTTCTTGAAAACATTAAGGATTGATGAACTGCTTTGGAACAAATCCAACAGCACAGACTTTCTCCATTCCAGAGAAACCCCCAAATCAGCCACACATTATTTCAGAGGTGTACATTTGTGCGGGGGCTGCACCTACCGACATCATGTCCTCTGCTTAGCCAGCAACAGGTGGAGGAGTTTCCAAAGAACACAAGGGGAAGTTTTGTGATCTTAGAGACCGTTTGGAAAATAATACTCTTTGCTTAAAAGCAATTATGGCAGAACTTCAAATGCACAAACATGCTGAACAGAAGTAGAAGTTGTGTTCATCACTGAGAGGCAAATCGGGAACTGATCTGCTAAATTTTAGATTTTATTTGGATGTATTTAGTATATCTCACAGTATTTCACTGTACATGATCCATTCATTATGCTTGCTGTATGATTGCAATTGTGCAATTTTGGGAAATTTGAACTGATTAGTGAAAGATTATGAAGTGGTTAACAGAGATCATAATTTGGGTTGGATCCAGATTTATGCTGGATCAACTGTGCTGGTGGAAGTGGACTTCCCAGCCCCCTCCTTCCCATGGCAGCCCCTCCAGCCCCCTGTAAATGCCACACAGAGAGTTAGGAGACTCTTGAGAAGGTCTGCTCTCAGTGATGCAGCTAGGTCATTAACTCTGGACTTAATGGTCTTACTTACACTTCCCCCTTTAGATGGTAAGCTTTATTACTTCACTTACTTTAAAATGTGGTAAGCCAACCCTGCTGCATTTAGGGGAACATCCTGCTCATTCTGCTGAGTGGGGCCCTGGACTTCTGCCCCAAAGTCCTACCCTGATAGCCCCACTCTTGGCTCTAGAGGTGCAACTGGAGTAGTATTGGAGATCCAAAAATCACAGTGTCACACCCCTGCATTTTGTAATTCCTGGAGTGATCTAGATTACCACACCCTTTGTCCAAACGGAGCACAGAGCAGCTTGCAATATTAATAAAACAAGCATCAATGAAACAACCATAAAATCACACTATCACACAGAGGGCCGGTTCACACGGCACGGGAACCGCGGGGAGCGTGTGACACGGGGAGGTGCCCCCGCGGGACAGCCGCGGGCGGGACCCACGGAAAGTGACCACGGTCGGTAGCGGGGTAAGCCCCTACCGTGCGTGGTCACCGTGCCGTCGGAACAGCGGGCGGCCATCCCGCGGGGTCCCCACAGAGACGGCAGCCCAGAGTGGCCGGAGCCGCCGCCGCTCCAGCCTGTAGGGGCAAACGGCCCCTCTGGGCATCCCGGGCCTCACCCTCTACCGCCGGGAGGCCCGCACTGCGGTGCGGGGACTACGGGGTCTGCCCACGCGCGCAGGGCGCCGGTCGTGTGCGGCGCCCCACTGGACCCCGCGGACGGCCCCGCGGTTCCTCCCCTGCCGGCAGCCTGGGTCGTGTGAACCGGCCCTAAAACAATTAAAATACAACAATAAATAATAATCTAACCTAATGGCAGAAAAACAAGTCAGGAAACCAATGCTTGCGTAAACATAAAGGTCTTCAACTTGCTTTTAAAAATAGTCACAGTGAGGGCTAATCACACCTCTCCTGGGAGAGAGTTCCTCAAGTGTGGGGCGGGGGCTGCCACAGAAAAAGCCCTCTCTTGAGTCCCCACCCTCCTCCCCTCATTTATGGGGTGGGGGAACCATGAGCAGGGCTTTTTCTTCTGCAGATTGGAGAGCGCTCGTTGGCTGGCAACAGGGGAGGTGCTCCCTCAGGTACATTATTATTATAGCCACCACAGTTGTGGGCAGGGCAGCTATAGTTAAAGCCACCAGTAAAATGAGTGTTCCATCCTTATACAAAGTAATTGAGGGTGGCGGGTGGTTTCTACCCTTTATACAAATGGAACAGTTTCACCAACCTTTCTGAAATTTACAGGTACCAGGAAAAAAAAGTGTTGCTCTTACATTCCCTGAAAATTTCAGGATGATTGGTGACATATTGAAGAAGAAAGACCAGTTTAAAGACAAAAAGCAAAACAACAACACCTCTCTCTGTCAAAAGTTACTTTTTGAGGAAGCACTGGCGACCTTTTTTGCCACAATTTCCGGGGGGGGGGCGATTAAAAAAAATCATCTAAAACAATGATTATTTCCTATTCCTCCTGCATTGTAATTGGTGGATAGCTCAGGGTGACCGGGGAAGGGAGAAGGCCTTGCAACTTCCTCCCTTCCCCAGCAACCCCTTCCCTTGGAGACAGCCTGGATCACTGCTTCAGCGCCTCTCATGGCAGCAGTGGCAGCACCAGCACTGAAGCAGTGATCCGCTTGGGGTGCCTGGGCAAGGGAGAAGGTCTTATAGCCTCCTCTCTTCCCTGGCCAGCCCCAGCCCCAGCCCCGATCGCTGCTTCAGCGCCACTAGGGTGCTGAAGCAACCATCCAGTCTGGCTGGCTGGAGAAGGAAGGAGGTCTTGTTGCCTTCTTCAGCCATCTCCCCCACTGACAGCCTGGATTGCTCCCTCCCCTGAAGATAGCCCTGTCAGGCTGGCTGGCTGGAGAAGGCATCGGTTCATTTCATCTACACATCCACATTCATTCATTCATTCATTCATTTTCTATACTGCCCAATAGCCGAAGCTCTCTGGGTGGTGTACAACAATCAGTTAAAAAGTGCAATCAAGTACAATGGCGCCTAACAGACGGCAAGCCAGCGAGCAGCCCCAGCTGCTCCAGGGTACTGTTCAGCCTGACACCAAGCATCGCAGGGCCAAACTAGACGTGATACCACTGACGGAATTAGCAACTTTGTGAATAGCTTTTTAAAATTAATTTGCAGCAGGCCCAATCCAGATTGGGGCCCTGATGCGGGGAGTAGAGGGTTTTAATGCTTTATTATCCCCCTTCTGAGGTTCTGACCCTAATCAGGGGCCCTGCTATTTGCATTGGGGGACACCTCCAATTTGCTCAAATGGGAGTTCCCTCTCAATGCAAATAATAGGATCAGTAGCATAGTGGGGGGGGGGGCAAAGGGTTAGAGCCCTCCTACCTCCCCACACCAGGGTCCTAATCCAGATCCAGCCTCCTCCACCTGAAATTTACTTTCAAAAGGCCATTCGCAAAAACGCTAATTGCATCAATAGCGTCACATCCAGTTTGGCCTTGAAATGGGCAGTGTTGTATGAAGGAGGCTCATACATGGAATGTATGAAGGAGACTCATGCATATATGGAATTAACATCTCCCCAAGTGCATCTTTTATTTTGGAAAATCCCCAACTGAATGGAATCGAAGCCTTGTTTTCCCCCTTTCAAACATCTCCAGACCCATTAATGTTAAATACTGCATTACTGACACTACAATCATCACATGTCATCAGCTTCTGGATTACAGCTCATATTTTCCACGGTTTTTTTGGCATCCCTGCGTGGAACTGCTGATTAATAGCAGCAGCATGCTGTTCTTCCAGTGCCAAATATGCTGGCCGGCACCATGAACTTTGGGGTGGCTCATAACTGTTGCAGACAGAACTATTTCCAGGACAGTCGTCATCAACAACAAGAGAGAGAAGCAGAAGTTAGGTGGAGAATTGTTTTATATAGTCAGATACACCTGGATTTCTATATTATCTACTGGCAGAACAGGTGTGCACGTGAATATCCCATATTGTTGCACAGCTACTAAGTGCCTCTGGAACCATCTGCATCACCAACAATATATAAACTTTGGCTCAAAGAAGGGTCAATCTGCAATTTCTGATTCAGATCGTAACCTACTCAGTATGCGTGCATAGAGTGCATCCCACCCCCTTGCATCTTTATAGATATATATCCCCAACAAAAACCAACCAACAGCACAGCTAATTACACCCACATGAGGTGGTGAGGTGAGGTGGTGATCAGAGAGGCTCTGCATTTTATAGGGTGCTGGTGGGCTGGCTCAGACTGGAAGTGACTGCTTGTCTGTGATGTGTAGCGGTGTAGTGGTAAATGCTGAAGTGCAAGCATTCATCATGACAATCCCCATAGCCACATCCCCAAGGAGAGTCCAAAAATGCAGGCACCTATGTTCCAGTATCAGAGGCAGTATGCCTATGTACTCCAGTTGCTGGGGAACATGGGCAGGAGGGTGCTGTTGCACTCATGTCCTGCTTGTGGGTTTCCTGTGAGCAGCTGGTTGGCCACTGTGTAAACGTAATGCTGGACTAGATGGACCCTTGGTCTGATCCAGCAGGGTACTTACGTTCTTGTGTGTGTGTGTGTGTGTGTGTGTGTATTTATATTTGTTGCTGGAAAAAATACTGTGGGGATTGCAGCTAAGCTCAGAGGGAACAGGGGAGTCTGAGGGAGCAGATGAGATCATTGTCCCTGCTAATTAAAAAGTCCCAGCACTTGGACCCTGCAAGTCTTGGTTCCACGACTACACCATCACGGTCTGTGAGTCACAGACAGTCACTGTGCTGCTACGGTAGTTCAGATGGCCACAATGAAAATGAAAATGACAACAACAACAACAATATTGTTATTGTTTGTTGTTGTTAGCCAGGATCCTAAGAAACTAGTCCTGTGTGTCAGAAGATGAACAGCTGCCCCCACTCCTAAGCTGTGTGGCAAATTGTTTTTCAAAGTGAGTTTCAAATGTCCTTTGTGATATTATTTATTTAATTGATGGATTGATTTAATATATTTATTCACCGACCATCAGCCAAAAGGCTCCCTGGGCGGTTTACAATACAAAGCAACACAAAAATATCAACAAAAATAATATAAAAACACAGACATATTAAAATGTAACATGATAAAAACCCAGCAGCCAAAATAAATTAAATGCAGAGGTACAGTGGCGATAATAAAATGAATAAAATCAACCATTAAAATATTGGGCAAATAAAAAGGTATTCACCTGGCACCTGAAAGAATAGAGGTTAGGCGCCAGGTGCACCTCTTTGGGGAGCTGATTCCAGAGATGAGGTGCCACAACTGAGAAGGCCCTTCCCCTAGTAGCCACCCTCCTAGCTTCTTTTGGAGGGGACTCTCTGAGAAGGGCCTCCGAAGAAGATCTCAGGGTTCGGGTAGGCATGTATGGGATGAGGCGTTCTGTTGGGAAAACCCCCCATTGATTTTAATAGGGACTCGTGGAGTCAGCTTTGGGAGTGACTCGTGACTCGTGACTCGTGAGTCACCATTTTGGATCAAGGACTCAGACTCGGACTCGAGACTCGGGTCCAAAGACTCGTGACTCGACTCGTGACTCGAGACCAAGGACTCTTCAACATCCCTGGAATAGATTCATGGGCTTTGGAGGAGCTATATTGTTTTATTTTCAACAGCAATCTGGCTTTTGATCCCTTAGCACGTGATCTGGCCAAAGTTAAACGGAATTTTAAAATTCCATTTATTTCTCTTCCCATTGATGTCAGCGGAACTCAAAATGCTTAACTTTTGCTGAATAACGTGCTTAGTTGTGTGTGTGTGTCTGTGTGCGCATGTGTGTGTTTAAATTCATATTACCAAAAAATATTTTTTTACAAATCTCAGAGTACGAATGTGGGTAGTGGGATCTAATGAATTACATAAGCTGCAACCTTATACACATGTGTGTGGGAATAAGTTGCACAGAACTCAGTGGGGCTTCTTCCTGAGTAGACATGTATGGGATTGCATTGTTAGGCTCATGCAAAGGGCTCACATCATGTGTCATTTTTTTCTCTTAGAATAGCTAACTTCCCCCTCCCCCACCATATCAGTAGACATTGGCTACCGATTGAAGTCCGGGCCCAATTCAAAGTGTTTACATTAACATTTAAAGTCCTAAATGGTTTGGGGCCCGGTTATCTGAAGGAACGAGTCACGAGTCACTCCCAAAGCTGACTCCACGAGTCCCTATTAAAATCAATGGGGGGTTTTCCCAACAAAATAAGGCTACTTCAGATGTGTGGTTTAAATAAATTCTAGGCACAAGTGTGCCTTTTTATTTCAAAACTCTGCAACTCATTTTGGCAAGAACAGACCAGGCAGAAAAACCCAAAATAACCAGGCAGGCAGAGGAGGCAGGGAACCCCAAAGCAGGCAGGCAGAGGCCTTTGTCTTGGACAATTCAATTGTTGAACTGGTCAAGAAGAGACCAGGCAGACAGAGGAGGCTGGGAACCCCAAACAGGCAGGCAGAGGCAGCCAAACCCAAAATGTCTGAAAGGTTGCATTTTAGAAACATGATTTTAAAAAATAAACTTGCTGTACTTCCTAAAACTTATCCATGTTGCATTTGAGGAACATGATTTTTTCTAGATGTTTGGCCCCCATTCTGGAACGGTGAGATCTCATCACAATTCCACCCTCACTGAACACCCGCTTCACTGGTGATGAACTTGCTGGAACCAGAAACACACTCAGAGCAGCCACACAGAGTAATCTCAGGTCCTTCTTCTGCCTCTCCCAAGTACGCAACACATCAATCAAAATAAATCTTGACACACTGTTGGGGCTGCACTCCTGGTTCTGTTGGGAAAACCCCCCATTGATTTTAATATCCAAAGGCAGAAGGGGCACTGTAAAGATTCTCACATCTTTTCACAGCACAGAAAGAAAGCATCCAAAGCAAAAGTGCACGTGTGTCAAAGAAATAGCTGACTTTCACAAAAATTCCTATATGGGACCCTATGGACTTTTGGGAAGCTGGTAGCCGTCCATAGTGGCCAAGCAGCGGCGCACCTCACTTCCATGCACTCTTCGCCGGCAATCACGCTCCTCTCCACTCCTTCTGGCACAGCCCAGGGATGTTGACGAGTCCTTGATCTCAAGTCCCGAGTCGAGTCTCAAGTCCCATTAAAAATATTGGGACTCGAGTCTGAGTCGAGTCAGAGGGGGGACTCAGTCCGACTCACAAGTCGAGTCCGAGTCCCCATCCCTGATCTATTCTTCCCCCAAATACTTTGTTGAGGAACAAGGCTGATAGCTCCAATTTTACCTAGAAGCTACTATTTTTGCTAGAACCAGGCAATATGTTTCAAAGAATTACTCTTTGGTAGTCTGTAAATGTATTCTAGCTAAATAGCTTGCTAGGGTTCTTTTATATATTTACAGCAGCAAAGCTTGTTAAAAGTACCTCTGTTTCAAGGCTTTCTCTTTCTAACATATGCCTTGGCTTCCAAGGGTAATGAACTCTTTTATAATAAATGCCCAGCCATAACGTGAACAATTCTCAGCTTCCAGTAACCACCTCATAATTACACGGCTTGCTATTGCATGTCAGAGGGTTGCTTCGCCTTTAATATTTGACGGAGAAATTCAGATCCCTGACAGTAAAGGTATTTAACCCAAAGGACCTAGAACCCAGACTATTTTTTTCTGCAAAGTAGCCATCGAGCTGTGCAGTTGAACGCCACCGCAATCCCTCGTGCATACTCATGCTCTTTGATACTCTCTCTAAGTAGATTCAACCACATGCTGTCCAGATGGAAACCTGGCTGAATCATTACATTATATTGAAATAACCCAATACCACCTGTTTCGCTTGGGGTTCCTGCCAACATTTCCCCATAAAACATTTATTTTGCTAATATTTTAGTTGGTCACCACAGAAGGACACTTGAAGTTAAAGATTTACCATGTGTGCAGCCACTCTGGACTGACCTTCTGAAGAGAGGTGTGGGGGCAGGCGGGGGGTAGGTAATGGTTGCTCAGGAGCAGCAAATCACAGAGTCTAAGAATTGCTTCTTCACCCCACATTATTTATTGGTGCTCTGGAAAAATTAAAAATAAATAAACAGGGCCCTTTCTTCTTCCCTAGGTACTCTGTCCTTCAGGATGGTTGAGAATTTTGATTCAGTTCATTCTTTTTTCTTTTTTTTTAACAAGAATTGACCAAACTTTGCAAATTTCTTCATATTCTGAATGGAAAGAACAAGGTTTTTTGTTTTTTTAAAAAATGCATGTGGGAGTAAGGAAGCAAAACTGACTGATCCATCCATCCAGACCCTTGAGCGCCTTGAGTGCTTAGCTCTTAACATCCTGGGTTTGATCCAAATCCTTGTGCATTCAGCCACGGTAGTGCTGAGTTAGGGTTGCTGCCTCTTTTTTTCTGATATGCTCCTCCCTCTTCAACAGGTATGAGGCAGGCGGGCAGGTACACCATGGTCCTCTCCATGCTGGGAACAACCAGACCTATTGAAATTATCGTGTGAAGTGATAATTCCCCTTTACTCGGCACTGGTTAGGCCTCATCTTGAGTACTGCGTCCAGTTCTGGGCACCACACTTTAAGAAGGACGTAGACAAAATGGAGAGGGTTCAGAGGAGGGCAACAAGGATGATAAAGGGACTGGAAACAAGGCCCTATGAGGAGAGACTGAAAGAACTGGGCATGTTTAGCCTTCAGAAGAGGAGACTGAGGGGAGATATGATCGCACTCTTCCAGGACTTGAAGGGTTGTCACACAGAGGAGGGCCAGGATCTCTTCTCGATCATCCCAGTTTGCAGGACACAGAATAATGGGATCAAGTTACAGGAACCTAGATTCCACCTAAACATCAGGAAAAAATTCTTGACTGTCAGAGCAATAAGATAATGGAACCAACTACCTAGGGTGGTGGTGGGCTGTCCCACTCTGGAGGCATTCAAGGTGCATCTGGACAGCCATCTGTCAGGGATGCTTTGACCTGCATTCCTGCATTGAGCAGGGGGTTGGACTCGATGCAGTCCAACCCCCTGCTCAATGCAATGTAGGCCCCTTCCAACTCTACTTTTCTATGATTCTATGAAATTGGCAGGTACAGATAAGAATTTCAGTTCATTTCATCTTTTATATGAGTTTACCAAAATTTGCAAAATTTCTCCATATTTGGCATGGAAAGAAATCCATGATATTTAAATAATTCATAAGAACTTAAGAAGAGCCATGCTGGATCAGACCAAGGCTCCATCTAGTCCAGCATTCTGTTCACACCGTGGCCAACCAGCTGCTCATGGGAAACCCACAAGCAGGACATGAGTGCAACAGCACCCTCCCGCCCATGTTCCCCAGCAACTGGTGCATGTAGGCATATACTGCCTCTGATACTGCAGGAAGCATACAGCCAATCAGGACTAGTAGCCATTGATAGCTTTCTCCTCCATGAATTTGTCCAATCCCCTTTTAAAGCTGCCCAAATTGGTGGCCATCACTACAGCTTGTGGAAGTGAATTCCATAGTTTATGCACTGTGTGAAGAAGTATTTCCTTTTATCTGTCTGGAATCTCCCACCAATCAGCTTCATGGGATGACCCCATTGGGTTCTAGTATTATGAGAGAAGGAGAAAAATGTCTCCCTGTCCACTTTCTCCACACCATGCATAATTTTGTACACTTCCATCACGTCTCCCCTTACTCACCTTTCTTGTAAGCTAAACAATCCCAGCTGCTGTAACCTTTCCTCATAGGGGAGTTGTTCCAGCCCCTTGATCATTTTAGTTGCCCTTTTCTGCACTTTTTCCAACTCTACAATGTCCTTTTTTCGGTGTGGTGATCAGATCTGTACACAGTATTCTAAGTGTGGTTGCACTATAGATTTGTATAAGGGCAGCATGATCTTGGCAGCTTTATTTTCAATTCCTGTCCTAATTATGCCTAACATGGAGTTTGCCTTTTTCACAGCAGCTGCACACTGGGTTGACATTTCTATCGAGCTGTCCACCACAACCCCAAGATCTCTTTGTTGGTTGGTCACTGCTAGCTCAGTTCCCATCAGATTATACTTGAAGTTGGGATTTTTTGCCCCAATGTGCATCACTTTATACTTGCTTACATCGAACCGTATTTGCCATTTTGATGACCATTCTCCCAGTTTGGAGAGATCCTTTTGCAGCTCCTCACAATCCCTTTTTGTTTTCACCACCCAAAATAATTTGGTGTCATCAGCAAACTTGGCCGCTTCGCTGCTTGCTCCTGATTCCAGATCATTTATGAATAAGTTGAAAAGCAAGTCAAACAGGGGAGAGAGCGAAATGGACAGATCAGTCCATCCTTATCTCTGCCAGATGGAATAAACAATGGGCACAGTCAATCAGGAGCAGTGGTGTGTTCAAGGAAGGACTTGGGGAGCCAGTGTGGCGCAGTGGTTAGAGCGTCGGACTGGGACTCGGGGGATCCAGGTTCTAGTTCCCACTCAGCCATGAAACTCACTGGGTGACCTTTGAGGGCCAGGATCTCTTCTCGATCATCCCAGTTTGCAGGACACGGAATAATGGGCTCAAGTTACAGGAACGTAGATTCCACCTAAACATCAGGAAAAATTTCCTGACTGTCAGAGCAATAAGACAATGGAATCAACTACCTAGGGAGGTGGTGGGCTCTCCCAATCTGGAGGCATTCAAGGTGCAGCTGGACAGACATCTGTCAGAGATGCTTTGACCTGGATTCCTGCATTGAGCAGGGGGTTGGACTCGATGGCCTTGTAGGCCCCTTCCAACTCTACTTTTCTATGATTCTATGATCAGTCACTGACTCTCAGCCTAACCTACCTCACAGGTTTGTTGTGAGGATAAAATGGAGAGGAGAATTATGTAAGCCGCCTTGGGTTTCTTTCAGGAAAAAAGGCGGGGTATAAATATAATAAATAAATAAACAAGGGCCCCACTCAGCAGAATGAGCAGGAGACACCTCCCCTCCCAACACACACACACGACAAACGTAGCAGGTCTGGCTTCCCACATTTTGAAGTAAATGAAGTACGTAATACATATTACCACCTAAGCAGGGCAGGGGGGACTCCATAAGACTGTTAAGTCCAGAGTTTAAAATTACCACCTCCCAGGAGCTTCTTCTGCACAAGCCCCAGAGAAATGAAAGGAGTGGATCACGCACATTCATCTTTTACTTCAACTGAGCTACTGCAAAAGTCTCCATCGGACACTGTACCCTCTGTGTTGAGAAAGGCGTGATAAAATCATGCTATTTAAAATAGGCCTCTATCCCTCCCCTGCCTCTGATTCAATTACTGAGGCGTGATTTTACAAAAAATGCCACCTTCCACCTTCTGACCCTAATGTGACGAAATAAAAGGCATGGTCCCTATACTTCCTCATACAGAAAAGGGAATTTCAGAAGGTACAGCTTTTTCTCACTGTTGCATGAGAAGTTGCATCTGCCAAAATTCCCTCTTCTGCACAATTATTAAACAGGCAAGAGCCCTGCCCTCCTCTGCTTCTTGCCACCCTACAGTGGAGCCTTCTGCAGAAAATGCCTTGCAATAACAATCCTATACATGTCTACTCAGAGTTCAGTGGTGCTTAGTCCCAGGTAGGTGGATATAGGATTGCAGCCTGAGTGTCTTCAGATAGCTCTGTACAGTAAATGAATGAAGAAACTTACCCGATTACTAGCTAAAATTACCTAAGTGCACCACTGGCACTTAGACAATTACACACTCATGGAAGCTCAGAAGACGAATGGCCATGACTAAAGCAACGCAGAATGAGGCCTGGATTGCAGACATCTTACTCAGTTGTGTTTGTTTGTTTGTTTGTTTATTATATTTATATATTCTGCCTTTTTCCTGCAAGGAACCCAAGGCGGTTTACATAATCCTCCTTCTCCTCCATTCCATCTTATCCTCACAACAACCCTGTGAGGTAGGTTATGGTGAGAGTCAGTGACTGGCCAAAGTTCACCCAGTGAGCTTCATGGGCAAGTGGGGAATGGAACCCGGATCTCCCAAGTCCCAGTCCAACACTCTAACAACTACATCACACTGGCTGTCGGTATTTATCATTCAGAAATCCTGACCAACACTATCTCTTCACAGTAAGCCCATGATGTACCACTATACAGAGAGTGCAATGTTGTAACTACTAGAGTTACCAGTATGTTTATTTATTACATTTATATCCCCCCCCCTTTTCCTCCAAGGAGCTCAAGGTGGTGTACATGATCTTCCTCCTCACCATTTTATCCTTGCAACAACCCTGTGAGGTTGTGATTCTTGGAGGGATGTAAAACGCAGACTCCTTTGAAGAAAGCTAATTCTTCTGCACCTGTGCACTGGGAATGGTTGAATAATTCAGACACAATACAAAATTACTCACCCCCAGTAAAGGCTGATTGGAAGGAGGTAAAGTCAGAGCTGTTATTCATGCAGAGATGCAGCTGGAAACCTCCAGTGTAGATGGATATTCTGGGCTTCCAGGAATCTTTCATTATACCATTTCTTTGTTCCTCACAGTACACTAGTGTTCCCCAGTGTCCAGTCTTGAAATTGCTGTACCACAAGAATGTGGAAATCTAGGCGCCAAGATTAGCCCAGCAGCAGCTTCCCCATTCCTGACTCCATGGTACCATCAGCTCCTGTTGGATAGAGCCCAAACACACCATGGAGAACTCTGCAAGAAAGCAGAAGGTTCATAATGGAATGTCAGTAATTTAGCACCCTTTTTAACAAAGTATTCTTATTTCTAAAACCCCGTTTAGCAATGAGATTTCTATTTATTTAAATCATCTTGAAAGTCAGGGCCATTACAGTAACCGATTAAGGATCAGAAGCAAAAGTAAAGTACCCATTTGACAGTTTCTATTCATGGGCCAATATCCTCCCCAAAGACAGATAATTATATAATTAAGCTATCTATTTCTCTGCATATGTACTATACACAAAGGAAACTGACACACAATGAATCCTGCTAAGCTTTTGTTCAATGTATGAAATACTGAGTAATCACCTTTTTTTATGAAAGCACTTGACCTTTAAATTGATATTCCCCTCCCCCCAACAGATTATAATGACTCTTCAAAGAGGTATTGAGTGTACCACTGCCTAATCCAGGGAGAGAATTGCCCATTAGTCACATTTAGAATTTTGTATCCATAGGTGACTGATTATAACAAAGGGGGCCAGGGGTGGGTTATTTAACTTCTGTGAATGCCATTGCTTTGCCTTCTTCTTTTTTAAAATCTAGTATAAATTATTGTGCCGTTCACACTATTGGATTGCCTGTCAAGTGTGAATCACTTATCAGTTTCATTCTTCCTCAGGCCAAGGATACGAAGGATAAGAGAGACTTTGACCTGGTTTGCATGGCTTGCTGGAGAGGGAAACAACTCTCCAATACCCCATGGGCTGCTGTGCTGTAGGGTTCTTGGAGAGTTGTTTCCTCCTCCAACAAGCCATACCAGCTGGGTTCAGGTGACATGACAATTTATTTATTTATTTATTTATTTATTGTATTTATACCCTGCCTTTTTTCCTGCAAGGAACCCAAGGCAGCTTACACAATCCTCCTCCTCCTCCTCCTCCTCTCCGTTTTATCCTCACAACAACCCTGTGTGAGGTAGGTTAGGCTGAGAGTCAGTGACTGGCCCAAAGTCACCCAGTGAGTTTCATGGCTGAGTGGGGACTAGAACCCGGATCTCCCAAGTCCCAGTCCAACACTCTCACCACTACGCCACCCAGGTGGTGATTATGGAAATCGTCCCCCGCATACACCCAACACACACCCCATTTGATTGTATTTTTAGATCTTTATATGGCTGGTGATTTTTATTTTACTGCAGTTTTAAACTTTTAAAAGTGTATATTATTTTTAATCATGTTGTTGTATTTTATGATTTTAACTCTTGTGAACTTCCCAGAGAGCTTCGGCTATTGGGCAGTACGGAAATGTGATTACATACGTACAAACATTCAAAAACTGCCACTTCATGGAGCTCTGACAAATTAATGGAAATCTTGATATAGTGGCTGTGGTCTATACAAACACAGTCCCTTCCAGCATATTAATATAAATAGGGATTTGTGGAAACGGTGCTTTGTTAATTTGTACCCAATCTCCCTTATTCCTTGACCTGTGTGTGTGTGTGTGTGTGTGTGCTTATGTGTTCACACAGTTCCTGTGTGATCTGGTTTCACTTAAATGGAGGGAGTGTAACTCTCCCCCACTGGAGGGGATGGGGAAACCTTTGTGACTGGGGAGGAAGCAACGCTGGGTCAGGGTGCATGACTCGTTACTCAAGCGCATCACGGGCCATAGCTCAGTGCTAGAGCACCTGCTTTGCATGCAGAAGGTCCCAAGTTCAATCGCCGGCATCTCCAGATAGGGCAAGAAAAGAACCCGCCCTGAAACCCTGGAGAGCCTCTGCTGCCAGTCAGTGTCAACAATACTGGGCTAGATAGACCAATGGTCTGACTCAGTGTAAGGCAGCTTCCTATGTACCTGTGTTAGCACGAATACACAGAACTCCAAAAAACTACTTCGGAGGGGGTGAGTGAGAGCAGAGTCATGGCAGAAGGAGTGCTTAACCCTTTTCCCTCCCACCATTTCTCTGTCTCAAATAACCCATACCCCAAAAAACAGCGTTACCCCTTTGGGGTTTTAAATGTATAATGGCGTTGCAGAGAACATGACCTTAAAGGGAACTTTTGTGAGCACTCTCCCTCTCTGTCTCTTAACCCTTAGGGCAGCCTTCACCAACTTGCTGCCCTCCAGATGTTTTTGGATTACAATGCCCATCAGCCCCCAGCCAGTATGGCCAATGGACAGGGCTAGTGGGAGTTGTAATCCAAAACATCTGGAGGGCACCAGGTTAGGGAAGGCTGCTTTAGGGGCTGTGTGCTGTGGTGGATCCAGCGTTTCTCTTGTGCTAGAGCACTAATCCAGCAGTCCGGCTTTTTTAAAAATAAGTACTGTGAGTTGCAGCAGAACCATTTCTCCACCTTGACCCCACTGCCACACATACACAGAGGAAGGCCACATCCATTCCATGTGCACAGGGTATCGCTCGCTGCTGGACCTGGAAGAGTTGCACAAAGGGAAAATGCAGCTGGGGTGGTCATGCCTCGCCTGATTGTGTGCAGAAAAGCCTCACTGTCAAACAGCTGCCACCGTGTGCTGCTCCAAAGCTGGCTATGTTTCAGAACTGTGTGTTTCTTTATTAGCAAGCACAACATTTGAAAACAAAAACAAGATCAGTATGAGGTGTGTGACAACAGCACTCTAGAGGGAATGACGAAAATCTGGCATCCTGTGCGTATGTTGCTGCCTTTCTGTTATATTTTAAACAGCATCATCAGTCTCGCACTTTCACACAAATTGGCAAAGTTTATGTTAACAAACAGGATTCCAACGAATGGATTCCAAGAGAGAGATGTGGTTGAAGGCCCAGCTAAATCAGCCTGTTAACGGCTCCTGTTCTCCTGTCCACTGTATTAGTCAGTGCAGCCAGCTGCCACTAAGGACAAAGAGACAATTAAGCAGATGACCTGATTTATTGCTAAAATAGCAAAGTTCACGCGTGTGTTTTAATGCTGTATCCATGGCGAGTCAGATGGCATCCTAGCTTGTCTATCTGAAGTCAATGGAGTTGCACTCATTTATGCCAGCAATGGATTTGTCCCAGGAGATCCATAGCAATATGACTTCATATTAACACAGGCAGAAAGAGCTTCTGCTCTGAAATTAGCAAATTGACTGCATTATCTGGCAGTAAGGGCAAGCCAAAGCGATCCTATGAATTCATGCACTTTGATCCTGAAGGCCAAGGAGACGTACTATGATGGATGCAGCAGGAAAATATCTGATGCACCTTCCTGGAAATACTGAAATAATTCTCTGCTTTAAAAAGAAACAGTGCACAAAGGCCAATGGGTGCTAGAGTTGACAAAGGCACTGGGAGGGGCCAGGAGGAAAGCCCAGCCATGAAGTGAGTATTTGAATTAAAACTGTTTACCATGCTTTCCCCCCCCCACTTTTGTGGGGGGTAAGTTTTGAGGCTCAGTTTTCTTGTGAAGAAATATAGGCTATTAGAAATATGTCCACCTGTGGCTCATGCTGGCTCAGCTTGTCTGAGCGTGGAAAGCTAAGCAGGGTCAGGCCTGATTATTACTCGGATGGGAGACCCCTCCTCTAGTTTCCTGCATTGAGCAGGGGGTTGGACTCGATGGCCTTGTAGGCCCCTTCCAACCCTATCTATGAATCTATGAAGGTCAGCTATAGGGGCAGGTCTGACTGACCCCACATCTCCCGATAGTGTCCAGATGAGTAGTGCTTTAATTTCTCCCATATAACCAAATGTATCCTGAACTTAAAACACTACTGTTGGGATGTGATGAAAACATGATCATGGCTTCTGACAGTGGAGTATTCACCGTACGTTAAGTCATGGTTCAGCTAGGTCATTTCAGACCCTAGACCAGGGCTCTCCAAGTTGGGTCCCCAGATGTTGCTGGACTACAGCTCCCAGAATCCCTTGCCATTAGCCATGCTGGCTGGGTATGCTGGGAGCTGTAGGCCAGCAACATCTGGGGACCCAAGGTTGGAGAGCCCTGCCCTAGACATAATGGTGTTATGGAAGGCGTCCTTTAGGCAGCAAGTGTATTGTTTCAGTTGTGAAGCACACAGCTAACATGTATGTCTCCTCCCCCCCCAAAAAAAACCCACTGCCATCGCCATCCCATGCTTTATCCTGCTTCTACATTCCCAATATGCTAGAGCAAAAAAGAAAAAGAAAAGAAATACTCTGAGCATGCGCAGCTTGACATTTTAAACTCACTTAAATCATAGCACCACCACAGCTACAGGAATCAACTGAAGTTTGCTTTTGCTGCTCTGATACACCTTTACTTGGGAATATGTACTGTTTTGCTGTAGAAGAGGATAGTAAATATTTAAAATAAAAATAAGATTAGCATCTGTAACCAAGTTCATGGCTGGCTGGCCACCACCCAGCTATAAAATGTTTCTTGTTGTTGGTTTTTTAAAGAATAAGAAAAAAGGATGTGGTGAGCAACATCAGGCCCAGCCTGTCCATGCTGGCCAAGATGCTGAAGCCGGGCTTATTTGCCGCTGTCCCCATCACCTGCCACTCTCTTGGTGGGCATTTGGAGGCCCCACGGTCTGCAGGTTCCCTGGACTTTTCTTAGAAAAATGTCTTCTGAGAAATTTTGGCTCCGCTCCAGCTGTCCTTCTTCTTCAGGGTTCAGCACCTTCCCCAGAGTCTTCCAAATGTTAGATTTCTGAGGGGTGATTGTGGATACATCTTGTCTCTAATGCAGGTGCTGATAATACCACTCCTTCCCCTGCAAGCCCTGTAGCGGGAGTGAGGGGGGCAGTGTCGCATACAGCTCCAAGGAAGAGGTGGCGCTAATGCTGTGCCAAATCTGACCTCCAATTTCCTGAAAGTTTTCTTCCCCCATGAAAGAGGCCTCCATTTTTCTGCCTCATTTTCAGGGCATTCTATAATTCATTTTGCATTTCTTTTGGTGGTGTTCTTGACCTTACCTAATCACTGCGAGGTGGCTGAGGGTGCTGCATGTGTCTTTTCTTCCTCTTACCCATCTCTCCATTGCTCTGCAGCCTCCCAGGCTGCCTGCACTTCCTGATCTGAAAAAGCTCCATGGGAGGAATGAATGACCTCATGATTGCTTCCCCTGGGCAGGAAGTGCGGGAAGCCAAGGAGGCTGCCGGCTGCCACAGAGATGAGTGCGCAAATGAAAGGTAGGACACTCACCCACGCACACTGCTCAGCCACCTCATATGCACAACAACCTTGAACCAAACCCGTGAGAATTTCTCCAAAATTTCTTCTCCTTTGAATTTCCGTTTGAACAAGTAACTTGGTTTGAGAGCGTTTTGCAAGACAAGCAAATTTTTAAATATATATATATATATATATATATATATATTACTTGATATACAAGCAACGTCTTGCAATACAAGTACTGTAGTACGGCTTAAATTAAAAATCTCTGTACAATTTTTTTGGGGGGATTTTGTTTTGATATAAGAGTGTTTTGGATTACAAGCACGTTTCCGGAACGAATTATGCTCTCAATCCAAGGCATGACTGTACTGAGTGGCTCTCCAGCCTTGAGATGCAGTGGGTTGAACCTGAGACTTTCTGCATACAAGGCACATGCGCTACCAGTGGCCTTTCCCATGATTATTCCCATGCCATATTATTCCCAGTTTTAATCCAATGCTAACTCCTGATGGATTTGACTAGTGTCTGCACAACACAGTTCCCCTGAAATTTAGCTGGTTCTGTCTATTTCATGTTGTGGGGAGGGGGATGGAGGGGAGAGATAATATTTTGGATGCTATTTGGAAAACATACTGATCAATAATTTCCATTTTCAAGAAAGAAACAGGACTTGTTTTTCTTATTTTTATGAATGATCCCATTGATGCTGGTTCTGAGTGATATTTGGAATGAATGCTCAATCCGATTTAACCCAAAAGAGCCAGTGGTGAAATGCACATTCTACAGATGTCATAGAATTCCACAGTAAAATACTTTGGAAACCACAGTCAGTGATGAGAGGTCTATGCAGTCCAAAATATAGAATGTTTCATTTTATGGCTAATGAGCACGCAAACCCTTTCGCAGTATAAAAAGAGAGAAATTGAACACAGCACAGTGATTCAAATCTGGGCTGGAAATTTAATTTTCATTAAAATATCTCTGCAATAAAAGGTTCTATTTTCTACTGCTTTTTTTTAAAGTCTTGTTAGCTTACCTCAGCCAGACTGTTTCACCTAAGAATAAAAAAGCAACAACCTTGGAATAAATCTCAATTCCCTAAAGTCAGATCTTTTCTAAACCAGATCCACAAGCTTTAATTGAATTATGCCGGCTAGAAAATGAGAAATGCGAGAGTGCAAATGGTCAAAGTAATGCAGAGCTCATTAAACTCTTCTGAGACAGGTATTTTCAGACCTGCAACATACTAAGTTGTTTTTGTTTGAAATTGGCTTTCCTGAAAAACAGAGACAATCCTTTAAACCAAGCCAGGTATATCAGAATCGTTAGGGTTATAGAGGAAGTTAAGTCTAAGTACGTATTCCTAGCCCATGCAGCGATATGAACATGCAGTCATTTCCTTTTTAATCCCAACAGAGCATTCAGAAGCAATGAAATCACTTCACCTTGGTAATTTATTATTTCCACTGCTTATTCAAATATTTGTCTACAGGTTTAAATATTAAATTTAACTGAAACATGGATTTGCTTCATTTATCAAAACACATAAAAATGTAATGAAACTATTATGCCAGTAAAGACATCAGAATCACAACTGTGGCTAGCCCCTCCTGTGCCAGCTGAAAGGCAGCTAAATCTACTACAGAGGAGACACAAAATTGGGATGCGAGTAAAGATTTGGCCAATGAAAGTGCTGGCTGCAGAGCCTTCACATCACTTTGGGGTGGGGTGGTAGAGGATAGGGATTAGAGGAATCCATAGAGGATGCATCTGGGAGGCTCTGAACATGGGAACCTAGGAAGCTGCCTTATACTGAGTCAGACCATTGGTCCATCTAGCCCAGTAGATGAACCAAGATGAACCCGGGACCTTCTGCATGCAAAGCATGTGCTCTGCCACTGAGTCATGACCTTTCCCTTCAGTTTGATAACATTTCCGTTTGCCTTCAGTCAGATAAACAGTACATATATCTCCCAATATAAACCCTCTAATTTAGGATGCTTCCTATCAGCAGGTCCTCCAGAGAGCAGAGTGCTGGCACCGGAAGTGCAACAAGAAATAATCTCAAAGAAAAGATGCTTTCCCGCACAGTTGTTTAAGTAAATGGTGGCTGCACAGATCAGGGGTCCCCAACATTTTTGGACCCATGGACACATTTGGGAATTTGAGAAATGGCTGTGGGCACTGCCACAAAATGCCTAATCAGTGGATCGCCGCTTTGGAATCTACCTGTCGCATCTACGGATCTTAAGCTGTGTCTTATTCAGCAAAAACCTTTGTTTTGTGTCTATTGGACACTGCAACATCTCTTTAATAAGGGATTCTCTAAATCGGCTAATTGCTGGCAGTGCAATATTGCTAATGCTTCTTTAAACATATGTTTTGGCAATGTCCAGTAGTTGCTTCTTTTGGGGAGGAGGAGATTACACAGATAAATGTTGTGCTGGAACAGTCTTTAATATTCACTGATATACACGCTCTTTTAAATTATTTACCTGCTTCATGGAAATTAACAAATGGTCAGCATAAATGGATTCTCTGCACCCTTTTGACAGCGAAAAGGCTGATATTACAACACTGGAAGGATAAGTACTCATTTCCTATAATGCAATAGATTGAGGACCTTACACTTTTGATAAATGAACGGGTGGCATATACACTCCAACTTCAAAATGGATACTTATTTGAATATTTGGTCTGCTTTTGTTAAAGGCTATGTATTGCTAGAAAGTTGTATGTGGCTTACGCTGGCTCAGCTTGTCTGAGTGTGGAAAGCTAAGCAGGGTCAGGCCTGGTTATTACTTGGATCTCCCATCCAAGTAATAACCAGGCCAGACCCTGCTTAGCTTTCCACACTCAGACTAGACCCCTCCTCTAGTTTCCTGCACTGAGTGCAGGGGGTTGGACTCGATGGCCTTCTAGGCCCCTGTCAAATCTATGATCCTATGATTTCATACAAATGCATGTAAGTATATTTTTTTAAATGCAAAAAAAAATAATAATAATTGAGCGGCCATGGGCACCACATTGGGGACCCCTGGCTTAGATGCTACTGCTATTGACTGTGTTTGCCATAATGCTAAACCATAGTTTAGTGCTACATGTATGAGCAGAAAAAAGGCATCCAAATGAAGCCTCCAGCTCAAGCACTCTTCCCAGCCCTCCCTCCTTTCATCCTGCGCTGCCTAGAGGAAGAATAAACCAGGATCCCATTTTGCTTTAGCCAATTCCTGCCGTTGTTACATGTGAACCAGGAACTGTAGTTCCAAATCAACCCAAGCCAGCTGAACAAGCCAGGGTTTGTACTTGGCTTGTTTGGCAATTGACTAGAGCCATTTTGCAGAAAGCAAATCCTTCCAGCGCACCCCTCCCCACCTGTTCAGCAGTATCACCTGGTTGTGTATATGAATTGATCCTACTCAGAATGCTTTGGCAGTATTACGAATTGAGTGCCATCTTCTCCAGAAGTTCTTCTCTAGCTTGAAACGTGGAATGAGATTCTGCATTGATGCAGTCACTATTCAGGAGTCCAGGAGACCGAGCCCAGCAGGAGTGCATCCAGACAAGTCTTTTATGGTGGCGTCACCCTGCCTCATTCACGGAATTTTATGGGCAGTCCAGGCATCATCGTCTTCTCATATTTTTGTAATCCTCCCATGTTTTCCCACCACTCCTTCCATCTTTTTCCCTTACTGCAGACAATGGGCTTTTCTACATGAGGCATTTATCGTGCACTTGTCATTCCCCACTCATGGCTGTTTACAGGTTCTTTAGACGATGATGTGACCCTCCAGTTTTGCTTCTGTTTCTAACCAGCACTTTCGGCAAGTTTTTTTTTAGAGCAGGGGAAATGGGGCATTTAATTGAGAAAGTGAAAGAAAGCGGGATTTCCTCTTGCGTATTTGCACCATTCCGCTATACCACAGTGCCACTTCATGTACTGCTGGGATCGCAATTCCACAATGAAACCAAAGGTCAGTTCAGCAGATTAACAGGCAGTTAACAGCCTCGTGCAGAAAAGCTCAACCTCTTAAGGAAGAGAAGATAGATCGGCTGCACAATGCCTTCTCATGGGTAGCACTAGGATCCGTCCTCTCTGAAAGCACCCCTGCTCTTTAGGTGCATGGCCAGAAGCGCTTCAATGTTAACCTCTCACTCTCCATGGAACTCTCACTGATTGCTGTGAAACTAACTCTCTGCGGGCATCCAGTATTGAATGCACGAAGGGGTTTCTTGCGAATGAGCAGGATCGCCCTGCCCCACAGACACTGATGTGTGTCAGCCATGCCCCCTGCCCCGGCTGATGTGGGGTCAATGTCAGTCTGTTCCAGCAGAGTGTGCGCTGGACATGTCAGTGGCAACCACATTTATTTTACCCACACACATCTGTCCTACTGACTTGTGCAGCAGGGGTTGAGAGTCTGATTTTTACATCAAAAGGGAAGCAGAAGTTCCCTCTTTCTCCCTTCTTATTTCCCTGTGGTCCAGCGCTTCAGGCCCTTTCATCCAGGCCTAGCTCACTTCCCATATCGGAGCCAGACAGAGAGAAATGGGGGGGGGAGACACCCTATCCAGAACGCTTGCAAGGTTAATGTTAATTCTGTGCCTCCATTAGCAGGTATGGCTGTTCAAAGGCAAAAGTACATGTCCTATTGATTTAATAGGTGCTTAGGGGTGCTTAACTTCCTCTAGAATGCAGCCAAGAATTTTGATTTACTTCTTGGCAGCCTGATATTTGTAGCTGCGCTGAGTGGTAACAATTTGGTAACTATCATCTTCGTCGTGTACAAGCCTTATAATATACGGTACGTATGCTAGCAATGCGGTGGGAGTTCCGCCGCTCATGGTGGCCAACGAGTTAGTTATGCCCCAATGTGGTTAAAAGACGGGATGGGGGTAATTCAGACTAAACATGAAATGGGCCACGGCGCGAAGTCAAGCAGCCTGTTATAGCTAGGGTGGCCGCTCATGAATCGCCAGAAAAGAGGATATGCATCACCAACAAAAGAGGACACCAATTTGCGTAAAAATGTCACAAGCTAGTTGACGTGTATTGATGCAAATGTAGAAGTATTCATTTTGGTTTCAATGGATCTCAGCATAGTGCGGAAGACTGTGCCCAGGTGATCTCTGTGCCTGCCTATTCAGTCTGCAGCCGAGGCGCTAAACCAGGGGAAGGTAACCTCCAGCCTGTGGCCCGGACGCAGCCCGTGCTGGTGCCCAATCCAGCCTGTGGATGGTTCAGCTCCCTTTGCAGGCCCCAAGCCCCACCCTCTCCCCAAGCCCCACCCTCTCCCCAAGCCCCACCCTCTCCCCAAGCCCCACCCCCTGAGGACGAAAGGCACAAAGGGGAATCCCTTTGGTATTGCAGTTCAGAGATCGGAAATAAGCTGGGGATTCTTCTGTATCCCTTCCTGCGGTACTCACGCGCCAACTGGGAGACAAGTGGTGTGGGAAGAAGGAGCCCATCTTGAACATGGTGTATTCAGAGCATTCAAATGCTCTGAATACACCATGAAATATTTATCTTGGTATTTTATCTCATATTTCCACATAGCCTCGGTAATTTGGCTTGATACACCCCTCATGTAGATTTCACAAAGAAACTACATATTGGAAATACATTGCAGCACATAAAACATATTGGGATAGAGCAGTGTTCTCCAACCTTGGGCCCCCAGATGTTTTTGGCCTACAACTCCCAGCATGCCCCAGCCAGCATAGGCCAAAAACATCTGGGCACCCAAGGTTGGAGAACACTGGGATAGAGCTAGCATTTTGGAAAGGAAAGTGGCCCAAGGAAACAAACTCACATGCCACGTGGAACCTGAAATGAATTATATTAATTATATTAATTATTGAGAGCCAGTGTAGTGTAGTGGTTAGAGTTCTGGACTGGGACTCAGGAGATCCAGATTCTAGTCCCCACTCGGCCATGAAATTCACTGGGTGACTTTGGGCCAGTCACTGACTCTCAGCCTAACCTACCTCACAGGGTTGTAGTGACGATAAGATGGAGAGGAGGAGAAGGATTATGCAAGCGACCTTGGGGTTCCTTGCAGGAAAAAAGGCAGGATATAAATATAATAAAGAAAGAAATGTGATGGTGTTGTTAATTATATTCCTAGGAGCAAGTTTAGGAGTTCTGCAGTGTGCTTAAAAAATTTTTTTTTAAAAAAAATTAGAACTTATCACAAAAAGTTTTGTTCTACCACATGCAGTACTTCCTGTTCGGTGGTTGTTGTTTTTTGTTTTCTTTTTTTTAATGGAGAAAGGAAAAATACCAACAAAAGGCCAAACTTGTACCAATAATAATAATAATAATAAATTTTATTTCTTACCCGCCTCTCCGTCTAGATCGAGGCGGGGAACAGCAAAAATATAAAATACATAAACTAAACTAAACACAATACATACTATTAAAACATCTTAAAAACATCATTAAAACATCATTAAAACATCTTAAAATATCTTAAAAACATCTTAAAGGCAACCTAAAATTCCGCCGGATAAGCCTGCCGAAAGAGATCAGTCTTTATGGTTTTTTTAAATTCCAAAAGACTGGTGAGCTGACGAATCTCCTCCGGCAGGCCATTCCATAATCTGGGAGCAGCAGAAGAAAAGGTCCTCTGGGTAGTACCTGTCAGCCTAGTTTTGGCTGACTGAAGTAAATTCTTCCCAGAGGACCTGAGTGTGCGGGATGGATTGTATGGGAGAAGGCGATCCCGTAGGTAGCCTGGACCCAAACCATGTAGGGCTTTAAAGGTAATAACCAACACTTTATACTTCGCCCAGAAACTGATTGGCAGCCAGTGGAGTGCTTTTAAAACTGAGGCATTTGACAAGCTGAGCTCCTGAGGCCCATTCTGAATGTCATTGAACAGAGCTTAAGATGGGCCTTAAAGCAGACCTCTAAAAGAAACATAGAAAGCTGCCTTATACTAAGCCAGCCCATTGGTCCATCTAACCCAGTATTGTCAACACTGACTGGCAGCAGCGGCTCTCCAGGGTTTCAGGCAGGAACAGGGCCGGTACTACCATTAGGCCAACTAGGCAGCTGTCTAGGGCGCAGGGCTAAAGGGGGCGCCAGAAATAGGGAGGGGGGCTCAAGTGGGAAGGGGAGGCACTAAATATCTGATCTTGCCTAGGGCACCACACTGCACCAAACTGCCTTGCACCAGCCCTGGGCAGGAATATGTCCAGCGCTACCTGGAGAAGCCGGGGATTGAACCTGGGACTTTCAGCATGCAGAGCAGGTGCTCCATCATTGAGCCATGGCCCCTCCTTAAACACAGCATATCTGCAAATATTTTACATCTGAACAGGAAGTTAGGATTCTTCCCTGCTTAACATATGCCCACTTTTGGAAATTAATTAATTCATTTCAAGAATTAACTAATTATAAAAGAATACTTCTGCAGTTTTCTTAAGGTTCATGCAGTAGAGGAGAGATTCTACCAGCCAGAGTTGCTGGAATTAGTGTGCACAAACAAATAACCATGGGAGAGCGGGTGGGGTAAAGTCTCTATAGATCATCCATGTCATAGCACAATCAGAGGAAATAGAAGGATTGCTCCAAACCAAATTGAGGTAGGAGACATTGTCACATATATGATAAATAGCAACAATCATACTGATCAAATTTGAGGTAATAATTTCAGCATATGAATATTGTAGAATGCTATTGAGACGAAAAGAGACCTGGGCAGGTCAAGGTGTCAAGTTTAGAATTGCATTCGGGTCCCCCTACTTTGAATCATCAGAGTTTCATTGGTCATTCATTGCAGAAATGCAATTGCATATCCAAATAATTGGCCATTGTGGATTAATAGCTCAGGTTTGGAATGTGGACCTGGGATACCTGGCTCACTTGAATGAGAGCTAAGAGGCAAGGGAGAGGAAGAGAGAATGGATGAAAATGCCCAATGCTGCTTAAAATTAGTAACAGCTCTCTTTATAATAATGTCAAAAAAATATTAAATGTAACCCATATGTACACCTTTGATGTCTGTTTTACTGACTCAGCTAGGCATCATTTCCAACTTGGAATGACAAAGCTTCTTGCTGTTTGCTTAATGAAATCTTCTCTTCAGTGGTTTTGCCCCTAAATTAAAAAAACGACAACAACAAAAACTTTTATACACAATATTCCTCCGCTGCAACAGTTGTCCCAAAGGGAATCTCTTCCAGAGATTTTCAGTGCTAAGCAAGATATGGAATATTATATTTGATCTGGGCCACTTTCCTGATTTTGATCATGATTTATAGAAATGTGAAAAGGGTAGATGGCTTTTCCATTCATGTCACCAGGAACCATATTGACTATTAATATTATCAGGCATTTCCCATTGACCTGTTAACTCCTTTGTCTTATCCCTTGTTCACTTCTAAAGGCTTATATTAGCCCTTCTCAACCTGGTGCCATCCAGATATTTTGTGCTAAAGCTCACCATATTCCTAACCATTGGCCATGGAGCTGAAAATCTAAACCATCTGGAGGTTAGAAAGCTGGCCTATATGAACATATAAAATTGCCTTATGTTGAGTCCAACCACTGGTCCAGCTAGTTGTCTACTCCAACTGGCAGCTGTTCTCCAAGGCCTCAGCCAGGGGTCTCTAAAATATTTCATTCAGAAATATTTTATCTTCCCATAGTAGAATGACTTAGAGCACCTAACTTCCTGAGTATGAAGACTAGGAACTACACGTTGTGATCTCCCATTAAAATACCTTAACTAGGGGCATTCACCCATGTTAGGTGAAACAAACGCAACGAGAAAGCCACTTCACCAAAAATCAAATGGCGGTGAGCCATTTGTGTGCAGAGAATAATTAGATCAGGGGTGTTGAACCTCTTTTAGCCCAAGGGCCAAATTCAATTTCAGAAAAGCTTTCGGTGGGCCACAGCTAAAGGCTAAAGATAAGAGGGGAAGGGCCAACGGCAAAGGGGTGGGGTCAAAATACCAAAAATCCCGGCATATTTTAGCTTAGAGCTCTTACTGCCAACAACTAGGCCATTGGACAGGCATTTCAACCTTTTAGAATGGGGGGAAACTGCACAAAATCCGGCAAACCACCAAATTAGCGGTGCTTGGGAGAAAAGGACCACGGTCATCTGAGAAACCCCAGAGGGCTGGGCTGGAGCCCTAGGCCTGCAGTTCTGCCACCCTGGACTAGATTTTTCATAGATAGATTTCATAGATCATAAAGTTGGAAGGAGCCTACAAGGCTATCGAGGCCAACCCCCTGCTCAGTGCAAGAAACTAGAGGAGGGGTCTCCCATCCAAGTAATAACCAGGCCTGACCCTGCTTAGCTTTCCACAATCAGACAAGCTGAGCCAGCATAAGCCACAGACATAGGATGGTTCAGTCACTACCATGCTGTTTGTTTCCATGCCACCACAGCATATTCCCATTTGTGGAAAGGTAAGGAAAAGTACTACGGTGGTGATCAGTCTCTGTGGCAAGCCACTGCCCATGAATGTAGGGCAAAGCAACCATTTGCAGTTCCAGGCGGCTTCTTCTTGGTGGCTATTTTGTATAAAACTGGCCTAAAACCATTCAGATTATGGTGGACGCTTATGTGCAATGGAAAACACTCAAAACCAATTCTCTACTGTCATTACTGACTCAAGAGCAACTCATCAGAATTCAAACAGTAAGACCCCAAAGAATACCACCACCAGAAGATACCATCTTGTTGTACCAAAGCCTTTAAGCGCATGGCAGGCTTGCCAGTTGTTCCAGCTGACATCCAAGTAAACACAATCTATTAGGTGATGCACAAACACACATGCACATGCTCCAGCCAGTTGGTGATATTTGCTTAAATGAGAAAGTCTGTGTATTACCAGGACTATGATTTGAAAAAGAAACTTGGCAACCAGCTCTTCCAGGCCAGTCCAACCCGAAACAAAGCAAAAGGAGTCCCTGTGTTCTGATCAAATTTGAGAATTAGTCCTAGATTTATCTGGCCCTGAACTTTAATCTTTCTATATTTTACACGTTCAAGCAGTTCTCTGTTTGCATAAATCTCCTTCTTCCTTTCATTTCTCTTTCAGTCCACTTGAGATAGCAATCCAGAGTTATCAGCATCCAGAGTATATATTAAAGACTTAATTTTGTACAGTTTATAGTACTAAAAATCAGGTTATTGCTTCATCTTTATTGAGACAAACCAAAATTGAAAACAGAAAGAAATACTGCCAGAGAAAATGTGCTGATGCCAGAAAAGCAAAAGCAAAGACTTGAGAGAAAGAGGAGATCATGCTCTCCTACTCTTATGTTTCTTATTTAGACTGAAGTCTGGAGATTCATTTCATAGAAGACTTCAGTTAGACTTGCAATCAATCATTGGATGTGTGCTCTTGTAAAGAAAGTAACTCAGATCATGTGTTCTTTCTCCGTTTGAATTAAACTCAACAAAATTCCAGCAGTATATGTATCTCCATGTCAGTATAAGTGGAAAAAAACTTATAAGAGAATATCTATGAAGCCACAAGAAGTGTAAATTTGGGTCTATAAATTCAAAGCTGTAAGTCTAAAAGCAAGGGACTGCCTAGCTATTCATATCAATAAGTGAAGTTCAGCCCCCACCCATTATCACTGCCTTTTTGGCTACAGCCCTATTGGTTCTTTTGAAAACAGCCTTTCCAGTTACAGCCTCTTTCCCTCAACTCCCTGTCTCCTCTGTAGCCTCTTTCCCATTGCTTCCTCCAGTTTCTTTCATCTCAGATTCCTGTATTTCATTTCCTACTCTGCCCAATTTCTGGAACCATACTACCTTCTATGATGATTCTCATTCAGCCTTTCTGTCCTCAGCCCACCCTACAGAGACTCTCCTATTCCTAAAACCTATCTGACGCATTAATCTCAGTCAAACAAACAATATTCCTTTCCCTCATGGAAGCTGGATTGAGAACATGTTGTTGCTGGTATTCCCAGAGTAGTTGCAACGTCGCAAAATGTTTGTAAACAGTCCATTAGCTCAGCAGTCTGTGTCAAAGCTCACACTGCCACACATGCAATAGAATACAAATGTATAAAGGAATATATTATTTTTATTTATTATTTATTCACAGCATTTGTATACTGCTCCATATCTAGACAAATTCCAGAGCGGTGAACAATGGAAGGATTAAAAAAGTTAAAGAATAAAAACAATGCATTAAAAACAAAATAACATTAAAACTGTGGCTGGTCAGCAAGGAAGGCTTCCCAGAACAAAGACATCTTCAGCAGGCGCCAAAAGCAACCGTGTTGGAGCCTGCCTAACCTCCAGAGGCAGGGAGTTCCATAGAAATGGGGCCACCACTGAAGGCTCTTCTCCTGATGGACTCCAGTCGGGCTATAGGTCCATGTGGAACCACCAGGAGAATGTCCTCCAATGACCTCAGTGACCAGGCAGGTTGGTAAGGGAGAAGGCACTCTCTCAGATATCCTGATCCCAAGTTGTTTCGAGCTTTGTACACAAGTACCAGAACCTTAAACCTGGCCTGGTAGCGAATAGGCAGCCAGTGTAGCTCCTTCAGCAAAGGAGTTGCATGCTGATGTACCAGTGGTGTTATTCTACCAGCATAGCTTATAGTCAGCTACAAGCTGCTGAAAATTGGAGCTATATTCAACACAGTAATATAGAATAGGGTAAACTGTAGAACAGGGTTAGTTTTTAGTGTGATTATTTTATGGCACCATGGTTTGTTAACCACGAACCCATGAAGAGAATCCATGGTTTGTTGTTGGGTTGTGAACTGTGGGTTGTTCGTGGTTAACAAACCATGATTTGTTAGCGTGGATGGGTTCGTACAACACAATAATTCATGTTTCAGTTTCAACAACCCACAGTTCAACGACAACCCACACTGAACCCATACTCAACCCTTGAGTGTGGGTTATCATGTTGTATGAACCCAGCCAGAGTGTCCTCCACTTCCACCCCCAGCCTGCCACAGCCCTGGGGAAAAAAAAAACTTGCCTCCTCCTCTGAGTTCTGCCACTTCTGGCAGGGAGCAAGTAAATGTGCAAGGAAGAGAAAGAAGTGACTATTCCTGAATCCTCTTTTGCTTTTAAATGTTCTTGCTGCAATTGCAGTATAGCTGAGGGACCTAGTTTGGTTTTTAATGTATTTATATTGGTTTATTTCAAGTGTTTTTAAGCTGCTTCTAGGGTTATGCCCTCCCAAAGTGACATAGAAAAAGAAGTGACACACAAGATACAGGTGATCACATCAGAACAGATCTCTAGAATTACTTTGTGAAACAACTGCTCTGCTGACATAAGCCAACAAGCCATGGTATCAATCAAAGGCAGACTTGAAGAAGAAGGTCTCAAAGGCCCACCTAATGCTAGAGTAGGGGAGTTCCAAAGGGCAGTTCCAAAGACTTTGGGCCACCACCAAGAAGGCCCTGTCTCTAGTGCATGCCAGCTTCACTAATCTTAATGGGGAGCATTCAAGAAGGACCTCAGAGATAGATATTGTTGACAATAGTGGCTGAATAACTGAGTCCACAAAGCGGAGGCTTGGCAAATCAAACTTTACTTGGTTGCAAAAGCCACACACACACACACTGACACAAGACCTGAACCTTTTTTCTTTTGGTACAAAAGGAAGCCCTGGTTAAAATAACAAAAACGTCTTTGGCTCTGCCTTGCTAGCAGGCACCCCTTGCTGGATCGTCACCTTGAAGTGGTGAGTGGGCTTGTGTGTTCCGATGAACCCTGTGAGCAATGCCGTTGGGAGCTATAGTACTCCTGGTAGGGTTCACCCAAGGTGGTAAGGTCTGGGGAGAGGAACCAGACAAAGAATGATCCAAAACATAAAGTCCTCAACTGGCAGAACAGGAGGAAGATAATTAAATCTAAATTACAATGGCTGTGAAGGTGGATGAAGGCTGCAGCAGAGAATGGTTTTCCAATCATCATGGTAACTGTGCCATTGGATTTTTGCCGTTCTCTGTCAAGTTTGTGTGGTGATTCGTTGTGCACCGATCTCCCCACATAAAACAATTTCACGCACAGGTGTCTTCCAACTCAACGGACCCATCACTATTTTATTTTGGAAGACAATCTTATTCAGTCACGAGTTATCGCCTACTACTACTACTACTGCTAGTAGGCAGCGCTCTCTGCATGTATCCGGGGGAGCTGATTAATCTGCAACGGATTCAAATAAGTTTGGATTTCTACTAATCTGACGTGCAGAGTCCACAGCAGACCAGCTTTTTCCAAGTCATGAGGATTCCATGGACTTGCAGATCGGTTTTTCACTGGGGCGGGGGGGATTTGCACTAATTCACAAATTAACACAAGCAGAACAAAATTCTGGTGTAAAAAATCTGATTCCGTCAATGAGTGGACGATGGAACGAAAGACACCTGATGGAATCTGTGGAACACAGATGGAACGGATTTAACAAAATCTATACATCGCTAACATGCTATTACATCTCATTTAACAAAATCTGTACATCCGTTACCATGGGTGACCCCCCCGCTATTACATGTCGAGCACTCTAAGAGCAGATAAACCTCTTGGTGAAGCTTCCTGTTAGTGTGATCTCATGCCATCGATATTCCAACAGATCTTACCTTGGGGCAGGATGGCATCGGTAAAGGCAGTTCTTCATATAATTTGGTCCCAAGCCTTTAAGGGCTTTAAAGGTTAAAACAAGCATTTTGAACTTGGCCTGGAAACAAACTGGTAGCCAGTGCAACTGACACAAGATGGGAGTTACGTTTCAGGTTTTCTGAGCCACACAAGCATCTGGATGGCCACATTTTGCGCCAGTTGTACTATCCAGACTGTCTTCAGAGGCATTCCCATGTAAAGCGCGTTGCAGCAGTCTAGTTTGGAGATAACCAGAGCATGAGTCTCCTTTTCCCTTTCTCTATTCCTACACCACCCGCACTTCCACAAGCCCTGAACTGTACGCCTATCCACTTCTCTTAGGGAAGCACTTCTCTTAGGAGCTGAGAATACACTGCAACATTTTGTTACAGGTTCCCAATTGTCTCATATATTACCCAAGTCAAAAGCTGAATTATCTCATTTAAAAGCTGGACAAGAAGTGAACATTATTGATCTCCAGTGCTTTTTTCCAATTCAAGCAATTTATAATGGATAGAATATACTAACATCTCTCTCTCTCTCTCTCTCTCTCTCTCTTGTGTGTGTGTTTTTTAATCAATGCTAATACAGTTCCTGAGCCAAAATTTCACAATCAGAACACTTACTATACGCAGCCTACTCCAGATGTTTGGATTTTCACCATTCTTTTTTCCAAGTACATGCTGAACAATCACTTTAAAAAATATTAATTCCAGCCATGTAATATAACAGCAACAGCAACAGCAACAGAAATGCAATAGTGCATGCTTCTCTTCTCTTCTCTCTCTCTCTCAGGGCACCCCCTCCATTTCCTTGCCATAACTAAAGGTTGGTTAGGAGATGCAACCATTGCCATAGGAATTCAAAATGGGTCTCCTGATCTTGTATAATCCTATACATGTCTACTCAGAAGTAGATCCCATTGGGTTCAACGGGGCTCACTCCCAAGTGGTGTGGAATTGCAGTCTAACAGGTTCAGTTTTTTAAATCACTTCCTGCCCTTGGAGAACAGGTCAATCAGAAGAAACAGATTAGAAGAACCTTGTAGCTCTGGCTCAACTCAAGATGCTGGTGAGTGGCTGGTAACGGACAGAAATGCAGAGAGAGCAGAACTTCCTGGGAAATGGTTTGGAGAAATACCACGTGAGCATTTCTTTGTTTTGTGCTCTGCAGCTCTGTTGAATAGAAAAACATATCAGTGAAAGAAAAAAGTCCCTTCAGTTGCTGCCATTTCACATTCCATTCTCATCATATGCCACAATAAAAAAAGTATACAGAAGGGCAATTTTTACAGAAATATATGTACTTCTAGACTTTTAACCAAACCTATCCCTGAAGATTCAGGGAAAGTAACCACATTTAAAAGCAATTCTTAAATAATAAAATACAAAACAGAAAATCAACAGTCCATAGTCAATCATCAAGCGCAAACCAGATTCATTCTGTGGGAAGTGGTTCTTTAAAAGGGTCCTATGCCCTTTGAATTGCAACCAGTCGTCATTTGTCAGGGAAAAATCTGAATTGAAAAGAAAACAAGTCTCGACGCCTAGGGCCCCTGAACAGCCCACAAATCACTCCCAGGCAGGCAGCCGTGATGGCTAGGCAAGGTTTGGCACACTGTAAAAGAAAATCCTGCATTGGCCAGTCCAGGCAGAAGCCACACACTGTTTTAAATCACAGTATTTTCCCTAGCGTGAGAGTGGCAGCAAGCTGAACCAATCAGATGCTGCTTTGGGGACACACAGCCAATAAGGTGGTAGGCCTCTAACCACTCCAATGCCCTGATTGGCTGTGCGTCCCCCAAAGTTACCAAGCTGATTGGTTCAGCTCACTGCCCCTCACACTAGGGAAAATGTGATTTAAAATGGCTCACACCTGCAGCCTGGACTGGCCAATGCAGCACTTCCCTTTACTAGTCCCCGCTTGGCCATGAAACTCACTGGGTGACTTTGGGCCAATCACTGACTCTCAGCCTAACCTACCTCACAGGGTTGTTGTGAGGATAAAATGGAGAGGAGGAGGACTATGTAAGCCGCCTTGGGTTCCTTGCAGGAAAAAAGGCAGGGTATAAATATAATAAATAAATAAATTTTAAAAAAAATACTGTGTGCCAAGCCTTGCCCAGCCGCTGCTGCCTGCCTGCCTGCCTGCCTAGGGGCCATTTGGCATCCTGGATCTCTCAGCACCCTAGGCAACCACCCCTTTCCCCCTTCCCTAGAATCAGCTCAGGCTGTTGGTCAACAGATGGAAGTCAGGAGCAGTGATACTGTGCGATCCTGATTCCTTCCTCCCCATGTAGATTGTCAACATTTTTCAAATATATGAAACGGGCTTCTTTCTCCCAGCTTTGCCACACAGTCTCTGAAGGCCGTGCCCATTGCCACTGGAGTATGCAGCCTTCATAGTGCCATATATCCTTGTTATTTAGTGAAGGCTCCATCTGCTTCTCTCTGGATAAAAAGTCTTCATTTTGAAACCCGCTCGGCTGCAAAAATCTGTCTTGTTGGCAGCAATTTGCCAAGGAATTTTGTACCATTGGCTTCTGTGTGCTGTAAATTGAGGATCAAAAGTAAAAACGAAACTTCACTATGCATAGGAGCTCTCGCTCTCTTGCTCTCTCTTGCTCTCTCTCTCTCTCTCTGTTGAAGAAAAGAGCATTGAAAAGTGTGGGCCGTATTGATCATCTGAAGAAATTTAGATAAATTTGGCATTTGAAGAACCACAGCTGCTGTCCTTTTCAGTGCAGTTCATCTGTTAGATGAAGAATGTTGCGCTGCTGTTTTACCTTTCCCTTCTGTCTTAATCTGAACCGTGTGAATTCAACGTCAGCCATCAGATCTCTTTTACACTGTACCACTTTATTTGGCATTCAGGGAGTTAACGTTTTGGAATTGCACACCCTCATTCTATAGCCTCGCAGTGCCCACTGCTCTTCCGACAGACAATTCTTCAACCAATAGCCAAGAGAACTTTAAAGAAAAGATGGTGGAACTAACTAATTAGCTAGTTAGTTAATTTGGCCATGCATCACATCTGGCCTATGGCTCTTAGATGAGCAAGTGCTCAACTCAGTAACCTCGTGTGAACTAAATCCCTGGCTATTTAAGAGAGGGAGTGGGCAGATTTGGGATCAAAGAGGAAAGGCTGAAAAAGGTTATGCAATTCTGCATGGCTCATCCATGACCAAAGATTCTAAGACAGAATTAATGACAAATGGTAACGGTTGATTTAAATTAAGCATTAATTCTCTTCTTCTTCTTTAGATTAATGATTCAGTTATCTGGGCAAAGGAGAAAGAGAGAGATGTGTCACACACCCTTTCCAGAATGTGTTTCCTTTTAGCGTTGTAAGAGTGCAGTGCTATGGTTCCTGGGAGGGCACCTGAGAGGTCATAGGATTTTTTGGATCTCTTTCTTCAAGGGCAGAGAGAGAGAGAGAGAGAGAGAGAGAGAGAGAGGTTTGCCTTTGAAGAGGGAGATCTACCTCACAAGCCTCCTACCTGCAGCTGCATAAAGGTCCACAGCCAGGGCTTCTCCACCATTGGAAAAGACAAAAAGCAGGCATGCCAGGAGAGGCTATGGATCCACAGGACCCAAAGGCTAAGCCCACCCCTCCATTTCCCTAACATGCCCCTGGAACAGGGGGGAAATTATACCAGCCTTGGAGCTGGCATGGTTTATTTCCCGACCATTGGGAGCGTGGGAGAGGAAAGTTTTTTAAAAAAACAAAACAAAACAAAACAAAAACCAAATGTCCTTAATAAAAAGTGCCAAATAAAAAATGGGGAAAGCCACCTGCCTCAGTTCCTCCTTCTCCCTCCCACATTGGATTGCTCCAGAAGTGCCTTGACATGATACATGTCTTGGTGCAATTTTGCAGCATTCATAATGAATCATAAGATTTAGTTGCCCTGCTAATTATGTAATTAAGCTCTGTTCTCTTTTCTTCCTATGCCTTCAGTGCTTGAGTATCAATGTGCTGTCCAGCCGATGACCATTCACCACTTCACCTATCCGTGTAGGGTCCATACTGAGAAACATCATCACGATTCATTTTCTTTGTCTTTCTCTATTGCACTAATACAGAGAGAGAACTCAGTTTTTACAGTGAGATTTGTACACTCCAGAAGTCATCTACAACACACTGCCACCTTTAAACCTGATGATTGATGCATGGTCTTTCACTACATCAGTGGAGCAAAATGAATAGTGACCACAATTGTTGTAATGGCAATTATACACTGTTGTAATTGTAACAAGGAATTGGAAAACCCATCCCTAGTACTTAACAGTTCTAATAACTCCTAACTAATAGTACCTAATAGCTATGATGCAGAGCAATTTCTGTCTTCAGGGTGTATACTTACTGTGGATGGAGTTACTAGAATACAGCGGGTTGGATCCACATTTAGGCACATGCAGCTGGGCTGGTGGCAGACATCCCCAACCCCCCTCCCCACAGCAGTCCCTCCAACCCCCTGAAAATTCTGAAAAGTCAGTTGGGTGACCCTGCTGAATGGGGTGAGCTGTTGACTTGAGTAAGGGGAGGAGATCCTCAAAAATCAGACAGAAGCATATTTCATGAGTGGAGCCCTTCTGTCCATGGATGGCAGATTCTGAATCCAGCCCAAGCAGTCCATAAAAATTATGAACACATGACAACTGTATTTGGGGAACATCCACAAATCTCACCATAAGCTCCACCTCCTTCACACCAAAGAGCAGAAGATGAAAAAGAGGAAGCACCAATGCCTCAAACGTCTTTGCCAGCTTCTGTGAATCATCCATCTTAGAACATCAATACAATAGGGCACCATATCCCATCACCTAGTAGCAGTGTACAGTAGACAAGGCTATTGCTTAACATGGCTCCCATACCTTTTATAGTAGCTTACAAGACAAAATACAGCCACTTCTTCTCCTTCTGGCTCTGCAGCTTTGTGCTGGGAAAAGCTACACTAGGTGAAGCAGGATAGCGGTTAAAGAGTGAGCTGAATCAAGAATCTTGCTGGTCTGAATCTCGCCTCTGCCATGAACTTGCCAGGTGGACCACTCATCTTTCCCCAACTGGGATCTGGAACTTATAGTCACAGTGCACAGTAGGAAAAGATACTCCACCAGGAACTGGAAGCACCTGCTGCATGCCCCAAAGCACGTTTGTCCACCCTTAAAGCAGGGGAAGGTGGCGGAGGAGAGAGAGGTGGCGGGCGGTGGGTGGGGTGGGAAGAATATTGCCTATCTCTAGCTTACATTTTTCCTCCCACACCATTTCCTTGATCTAATACTCACACACACACCACAAACCTGTTATTAGCTCCATGGGGAGAAAATATACAGGCATATACGGTACCTGTATGTACCGTACCCCAGTGAGTTACTAGCAGCTTCTGTGGGGCAATTTAGATTAGGAAAACAGGAGGAGGGAAAGTGCTAATCCCCTAACCCATTTCCCCAGTCTTCAAAGCAGTCATGCAGGGGGAGGAAGAGGAGGAGTAGAAGAGGAGAAAGAGGAGATGAAGGAGGTGGCAGCGGAAGAGGAGGGGGGGGAGAGAAGAACACTAGAGATCCCGATTAGGGATCTCATGTGCCATGTTTAGTTTGACTCTGAACACTAGGCCTGCAACATACTAAACAAAAAAATCTAAGTTGGGAAATGAGGGAGGAATGAGTAACTAAACTGTAACAAGTCCAGTTCTGAGAACAAGTCCAGTTACTCCGGTCTAATCTTTTAAGTCTCATATATGTTTATTGCAGAAACACTGTAAAATATTAGGGCCAAGCTAGATCTCACCAGCAGAGTTCTATGATTAGAACGTCCCAGTCTTCAAAACAAAACAAAACAAAAACAGACACAGCCTATCTCCCAAATTATATCAGGAGACTGTGGCAGCGGGGAAGAGTGGTTCATGTGATGGGGAGTTTAACTGTTATCTTGCTATTGCGAGTGTAAGTAGAGGAAATGAGGAGGCAAGAAAACAAAGTATGGTATCAAATCAGGGCCACATTTATTGATTAAATGCGAAGGGAGCAGTGCAGTTGCTAACTAAACTGGCCCCACGGCCAGTGAATCATATATGGGCAAAAACATCCAAGCCAAGAGGTGGCGCTGTTACTCATCGCCCCCAAACCCTGCACCATTTGGTGCTGGAGGGTCTTCCTGGTGTCCGCTCCACCTGGCGCCACAGAACAACCGGCGAGCGAGAAGGGGAGACCCCCAAAGGCGGCCCAATCTCCCTCAAGCTGCGCCGCATGACAACAGCAGGGGAGCCTCGGGTTATCGCCAATCACCTGAAAGGTGCCATTGGATGATCACCAAACCCCAACAGCACTGCCTATTACCGCACTTCCCAAAATGTGACCGAATGAGAAAAATCAAACCCAACCCTGACTCACAGTGTAGAGTAGGCGAAACACACCCACTGCCCCAGGCCAATCGGGACAGCAGGTTAAAATTACTACTCGGCCCCCAAAGGGACGACCAGCAAAGCCTACACAGCTAACAGGGAGGGTGGGAGGGAGCTGGAAAATGGACACAGCTAAGGGGGCAGAGGTAGCCAGGACTTAAATACAACCCTGGCCCTCCACCCCTGAAAAGCCTGATTGGCTCATTGTGATGGCCTGATTGTGGTCTGCCCCTCCACTCCTCCCCCACATGCAAAATTCCCCCCAGCAACAATGGGGGAAGGGAATTCTGACTGCAGGCGACATTGTGTCCAAACTGAGGCAGTCAATTATGCAGCTGTTCTAGATTGTTCTTGACACTAAAGTTGTTGTTCTGTTAGGCATCCATTTTGACCCGGCTTCTTCTCTGAAATAACCCTACAGTTAACCCGTGCCATTTTCCTGATGGAAATCACCCCTGAAAGCTGCTATTTGCCCATGGAGGGAAAGTAACAAATATCTGTATAGCTGTCTGTTTTCCCATATGGGTGGGGTGGGGTGGGGGTGCTTTTAAATTGTGAAAATGTGTTTTTCAGGGGGTGCTTTTAAATGTGAAAATGACATGGTGGGCAAGGGTTAAACCACCTCCCGTCCAGCACTGCGGTCACACTAAAAATAAAAATAAAAATACATGGGAGATCCTAATCACAGAACTCCTGGGTCACATCTAGTATGGCCAACAGCAATAAAGCTGCTATGAGGCAGCCGTTTGGCCTCAGTCCAGAATGGCTACATTTGCTTTATTTTTAGAATTCTATAAACTTGCATTGTTTTTTAAATAGATGGGTTTTAAGAGAGGAATTTTCAAAAGTCCAGCTTCGGCCCAAACCCTCCATGCATCCTGCAGCAGTAAAGTGAGCAGGCAAAAGAGCAGGCAGGAGAATACTTTAGTAGTTAGGAATAGGGAGCGGGGGGGGGGGCGAGGGAAAGAGAAAAACGAAACCTGCTGTTTCTTTCGGAAGCACAGCGGTCTTTAAGTGGACGTCGTCGTCATCACCATCACCCATTAATAGACTCTCTGGTGCTTAGGGCTATACTCCATGGTTCCCAGAGTTCATAAACGGATGCTCCCTAATCCTCAAGCTCCACATAACGTTCTCGAGGTGCGTCGGCCACAGTCTGTTTCTCTGTGCCTCTTCAAAGCGTTTTCAAAGCACACCGGAGTACGAAATGTGAAAACAAACTCGTGCAGCAGCTGCCATCTGAGCTTTCCCATCCTTGCCGCAGCTGCGGAGAAGAGTTTGCAGAGCTGGTGTTTCTCTAAAAGCACTTCAAAGGATGGATGCTATATCTATGAACTTTGGTTCATTTTAAAGGCTATTCCAGTCTCCTTATCCATTTCTAGTTGAGAATGTATACATATTCAGGGAGGCAGGGGGAGGACAAACCCCTCGTTCAATTCACGGTGCCTGCAGTGAACACAACACTGTTGAATGTTCTATTGACAAGAGTGAATGTCTTGGGATCTCATGCAAAGGGCTTTGAGTTTCCAACGGAATCCACACGAAATGACTCTGATCAGCAAACATTCCAGACCAGGATCCAAAGAAGGGACACTAATACACAGGACTGAACTGGACTCGTTGAGGAGCTTTGCTTGCTGTTCTTGAGCTGCAGCATTTCCCATGGCTTCTTCCCACTCACCCCCCGCAGCAGGAACAGCTGCAGAGGGAGGGGGGAACAGCATTAAGAGTTGCTGTGGTTCTGTGTATCCATGTGTTTTTTATTTAGATCATAGTCATAACCATAATTCTTATTTATACTGCAAGGGACATGAGAGATTAAAGTACCTAACGAAAGGCCCAGTGCAGAATGTGGATTCGGCATTATACGGTGGCCACTTATGCATCACCCGGAAAAAGAGGCAGAGGTTTGCATGAAATGTGCATACGCTGATTTATATGAGCATATATGCTAATTTATATGCATAGATGCAAGTGTGCATATGCTAATTTATATGTATAGATGCAAATGTAGAAATAATGACTATAATTTTATTTTATTTTAATTTAAATTTTATTTAAATTTTTATCAAACAATAAAACAAATAAAATACATACAACTAATACAGTGCTCCCATCACCATGGGACCAAGAAATACTTGTTATCTCTATAATCCATTTTTAACCTAAGTTCCAAAAATACATTAGATCTTGACATGGTGCACTCCCCTTTCCCTCTACTAAAACATAATCTAAAAACAATCCCCAAATGTCCTTAAAATTATTTTTCTTTAATTGTCCCCTTTTGCATTTGATATTACAAGTTAACTTATCATTTAAAGCCATATCCCACACACCTCCTTATACCAATCAGTAATAAAAAAAACCTCATTGAACTTTTTTCCATTTCCTTGCTATCATTAATCTACCCGCCGTTAATACATTTACAATTAGTTCTTTGACATCTTGAGAACAAGCCACCTTCTCCGTTATTGATAACAATGCTAATTTAGGACAGACCTCTAAAGTAATACCAATAATTTCTGATATTTCTTCAAAAATTCTGTTCATTTAAATGGCTATAATTTAAAGGCAATACATCTCACCACAGGGGGGGAGACTGTGACCAGGTGATCCATCTACCAGCTCAGTCTGCTGTCCAGGTGCTAACTGTGGATGGGCAATGTCAAGGCCCCTGCTCACTCTCCCTTCTTACAATTCTTTGACTTTTAAAGCAGACTTGGACTGGACAGCCCATCAAATAGAGCAGGGCTCTCCAACCTTGGGTCCCCAGATGTTGCTGGACTACAGCTCCCAGAATCCCTTGCCATTAGCCATGCTGGCTGGGTATGCTGGGAGCTGTAGGCCAGCAACATCTGGGGACCCAAGGTTGGAGAGCCCTGATGTAGAGGATGCCTTCCAACAGAGGACTGACTTCTGTATAGGATACATGGCCACCCTATAAGATGTATTAACATGTGTATACCTAATTTCTCTCTGTGTTTGCTTTCACAGAGGAGAGGCATGAAAGCAGATCCTGTTCCTCTTCTACCTCCTGATACAATTTCCTTTCAGCCATTACAGTGGATGCACCTAAAGTCAAAGTGACAGGCACTCGAGACATCCACTTGCTGTCACATCCAAAGCCACTATCCTTCATATGATGGAACTGATCAGTCTTGTTGACAGTGGCGGGAAGCATTAAAATATATAGACCATTCATATCTACCTTAAAACTGTTGAAATTGGGACGGGGGGATTCTATATTTTGCAGGTTCCCCTCTAATGTATAACATTTTCAGCAATCTGTTCCCTTCAGTAAATCCTGATGAAAGCATATTCTACTTTTGTTTTGAAAAGGTTGTAGCTTGGTGGTTTTCAACATGTGCTGGAAAACAGATTACTGATTTGTTGACCTTCAGGAAATAATGCAAGATTAATCTTGTTAGGCTCTCTTGATTCTGGTGTATAGGAGATTAATCTTAATTTTTATGAGGTTAATCTTGATCTTAGCTTTACTTTTCTTTTTCCTCTCCTATTTTGCCATATGTTCATCCAGGGGCTGCTGGGAGCTGAAAGTAGTATAGAATTGCAAATACTAAAACAGAATAAACATTTTAAATGATTATTAAAATCATAAGTAAGTTAGTCTCTTTATGTTCAAAATAACAAAGATTGGTAGTACTGAAAAGCTAGTGTTTTGAACACAAGATTAACATTTTTATAAGATTATTTGGTTATAGGAACAAATTGGTGCGCTAGAACTATATTAGTGTAATTTATTATTGATATAATAGGGGAAGTGGTCAAATGCTCTTATAAACGTCCTACTACCTGGTCAAATTTATATCTAACCCATTTGTGAATATTAATTTTTTTATCATGCTTGATACATTCAAGTGTAAGTTTCAATATGAAACAAGAAAGGGCAATAATTATACATACAGTGATATGGAGTTTTTCTACAAGAGCCTGTTAATCCTCTGTTAATCCACTGTATTGACTTTCATTTTCCTCACAGAACTGAGGAACTGAGATCCTGGAACTACACAAGGAGAGTTTCCTCTCCTGCTTTTCCACTACATAATCTCTAGATGGCACTGTGGTATAGCGGAATAGCGCAAATACACAAGAGGAAGTTGTGCTTTCTTTCACTTTCACAATTAAGTGCCCCATTTTCCCTGCTCTAAAATACCTCACCGAAAGTGCTGGTTAGACACAGAAGCAAACCTGGAGGGTCACATTGTCATCTAAAGAACCCGTAAACAAGGAATGACAAGCGCACAATAAATGCCTTGTGTAGAAAAGCCCATGATTAGCTTTAGATGACAAGACTGAGAGCAACTATGGAAGTTTGAGAAACCTGGAAACATGAAGTGTGAGTGAGATCGTTCTGTATGTGATTCATATTTACAACCACTTGTTGTGCTAGTGGTGATAGCTCAGTGGTAGAGCTGATGTTTTGCTAAAAGTACTGGGTTCAATTCCTTGAATCTCTAGTTAAAAGAAATGGGGGGAGCAGGTGTTAGGAAGGACCTCTGTTTAAGAGCTTGAAGGGCTGCTGACCCAGTATAAGGCATCATGATGCATTTACAGTAATACCTTGGATTGCAAGCATAATTCGTTCCGGAACCGTGCTTGTAATCGAAAACACTCTTATATCAAAGCGAGTCTTGAGGCGAGCAGTTACATCCCTACACTACTTGTCTTGCAAGACCTTGCTTGTTTATCAAGTCAAAATTTATTTTAAAAAAATTTGCTTGTCTTGCAAAACGCTCTCAGACCAAGTTACTTGCAATCCAAGGTATTACTGTATATGTTAACAATCTTACATCCTTGTCCAATTGCATTTTCTGTGTCTCCCTTTGCTGAATGACTGATGGTGGTCTCCAGTGATGATGGTCCATGAAAACTTATTCCAGAATAAATGTGTTAGTCTTTAAGGTGCCACAAGCTGCAACAGACTAACATGGCTAACCTGCTAGAAATCTTTCTGACAGAACATTTTTAATAGAAACAGATGGCAAGAAAAAGGTGGTTTTGTTGCATCCCCAGAGAAGCTTCCATCTTGATCCCTGTTTAACTGTTCATCAAAATGGACGTCTGAAGAACTGGACATGACCTTGGATGGCAACGCAACCAGTCTTTCCACCACAAATTCTTGCAACACTTGACCATCTCTGTCAGGGCCGGTGCAAGGCAGTTTGGTGCCCTAGGCAAGATCAGATATTTAGCGCCCCCAAGTTGGTAAAATACACATTTTAGCGCTGTATTTTTTCCCCAAGGCGTTTCTGGCGCCCCCTTTAGCCCTGCGCCCTAGGCAGCTGCCTAGTTGGCCTAATGGTAGCACCAGCCCTGATCTCTGTGCATGTCAGGATCACTACATTATCCATTCCTTTGTAGATCTGGTGAGTGAGTTCACAGGCTTCCACGCCCTGAACATCCATTTGATTTTAATTGTTTGTTCTGGAGCAATGGTGCATTTCCCCATACTCTCTTTTATCTGCAAATATGTCACTTCTTTTCCTGGGCTCTTTTCAGGTACAACTTTGGGCTGCAATGCACAGGCTTAAAATCCTTGCTCGGGGCAAAGCTGGGGGTGGGGAGGGGCGAGATGTTACCCATCTGCACCCCAAGGGGAAAGTGTGCGTGTGTGTGTGTGTGTGAAAGTGATCATACATAGAATGCTGAGCCAAAGGAATGGAAACTGTAAGTTTGCTTGTGCTTGTAACAACAGCGTATTTGCACAAAGCCCAGCTTGACAGTACCACTCACTTTATGCTCAAAAGCTTTGATTTGCCAACAGCTTGGCAGTTTCTCCTCCTTACTAGAAATTCAGTTGTTGATGCTGGCAATTTGCTGGGGCTGACAGCTAAGTATAAAACAGGTCAACACTCTACACCTTAGCCAGGCTTTTCCCCTAGGAGAAAAAGCGCCCTGCATGATTCTCATTAGGCACTTTACAATACACACGCACATCAGTTTATCCTAGTTTAACTATCATGGCTTTCCTCAAAGATTCCTTTGTATAGGGCAGTACCGAATGCTGGCCATCTGCCAGCTTGAAACATGTTGCAGTAGCAGGAAAAACCGCTGGCAAAACGGGAAGCTAGCGTAACTAGTGCAACCCAAGAAACTAGCCAAAATGACCACTTCTGGAACGGGACAAGTCAGTGGAGCTCCCTTATGGGAGTTCCACTGACTTATCCCATTTTGGAAGAGATAGTTCAGGCTAGTTTCCAGTTGTGCTAGCCAGTGCTAGCTTCTTGTTGCATCAGTGGTCATTTTCCACTCATGTAACAGCAGCATTGGATACTGCCCTTATACACCCCTAAGGGTGCTTCATACATGAAGCTTCAATAAGCTTTAAGCCTCTCTCAGGTTATTTATGTTCACGTCTGACCATTATTCATGCAGATGAAAAAAATGGAGCAGAACCTGAACATTCTGGCCAATGTAGGATTTACATTCAGATTACCAATCTGAGTCTTTAAGCCTCATGTTAAAAATATCCTTAGGCTGAACACAGACAATAGTTCTTTCTTTCTTTCTTTCTTTCAGATGACTGAAGCAGTTTGAAAGTCAGTTTGCTGCTTGCGGTGGATATATGCATCCCACTCTGGCCTCTAGTAAACAGGTTTGCAGGTTTTTGTGTTGTGTCAAAAACCTGCAAGACCTGCTGGAGCAGAGGACAAATGAAATGTAAGTACACCATGGAAAGTGATACCTTTCTCATACCACTTTTAAAACCCTGCAATCCTATACACACTTGTTTGGGAGTAAGCCCCACTGACCTCAGTGGAACATACTTTTGAGTAAATATGTGATTAAAAACTATTATGTTTCCAGTTTTGAGAAAGGGACCAAAAGGCTCAGGAAATGCTTTGCCATAGCTAGCTGGCTCACAGTAGTCCTTTGCCAGCAAGGAAAGCGTTAACACAAACGTGGAAATGATGCTGATATTTTATTAACCTTTTGCAAAGAGAATTGTTAGTTATGGGCAGGAGGCATTAGGAGGGAAGGAAAAGGCCACTGGGCCTAATAGGCCTTGCCCCTTTGGGGCAACCTTGATCTCTGTCTCCATCCAGGAATAAATTATTTTGAGGCTCTTCCTAAGCTCATTTATAAAATCTCATTTAAGGACCTGCCTTGGCAATTTGTCCCATATATAAGCTATTCTAGGAATTCAGAGGCACCAGGCCAGGGCCCAAGCTTAGAGAGCCATGGGTACACATGGGTATTTCAATATATGTACTGCATTTTGCTAGGGCTTGAAATTATTCAATGTGTGGTGTCAGCAGCTGTAGATGTATGCTGGAGAATGAAGATTTAAAAAGACAGAAATGGTATGTGTGTGTCTGAGGGAGAGAAGTGTTCTGCAGTGTATGTTCATAAGAGAGAAAGACAGAGGGATGGAAAGAACTGTGTTGTGTTGTGTGTGAGTGTGTGCATCTCTGTATGGAAAAAATAATCAAACCTTTCCATGCAATTTTGCAGACCTATTAATTGCATTATCCTTTAGTAACATGTTATCACCTGAAAAATAGCTGACTATAGTGTGCAATGCTCCCAGGCCATGCAGCCATTTAAATTTCCCACAATGCCCCAGAGTGACACCAGGTAAGCATATAGCTGGGGGCCCAGGGTAGGCATAAGTGCCAATGGGCCCTACTGGCACCCCAGCAACTGCCCAAGATACTGGGTTGCTGATGCCAAGCCTGAGTATACCAACAAATAGTTCTTTGTTTTCTGGCAGTAGCAATGACACATTATTCAGCTTTTTCTGACTTGTGCCGACTGGGTAATTATTTAGGTTTGATTTACAAAAATGGTTTGGAATCAGAACATTCAGACAGCTTGAATGTCATTTTTCTAGTCCGATCATACACTTTTCAGAATAAATGTAGTTATGTAACTTATGAAGAAAAGAGAAGGGATGCTTTGTTAGCTTGACAACGATCCTTGCTTTGCAGCTGAACACAGAGCATCTTCAAAGATGTGTCCTTGGTTTCAGGATGCTCAGCTTTTGAAAATTCTACATCTAAAACTTTAGCCAACAGGTGCACTTGACATTAACTGCACAACTTCATTCGAGACGACAATCACAATGCATGCGCTAGCTGTGGGGGACACACACACACACACACAATGCTTTCCCAGTGACAGAATATTGTTCTTTGAATGCTGAGAAAATGGGGTATCTCCATCACAGGTATGCAACCTCAAGGGAAGTTGTCTGGACTGCTAACAACAAATGGAAATGGCCTGGGTCCAAAGAACCACACAGCTGGTTCCATGTGCCCTAGGGAACCTCGGACCTCCAAGATGCACCGCATGCCAAATCTCTTTTGAAATTGAGAGAAGTCTGAAAAGCAATTTGCGATAACTGCATGAAAGTCGGCTTTCAAAGGAGAAGAAGTTTTTTTAAACACACACGCACACACATAACAAGAACACTGGGCATGCCCAAAGCATTGGGGTGCACCTAAAGCAGCTCTTTGGATCACAGCCAATAACTTTGCAGATATCATTTTACAGATGGAAAGTCTGGAGCTGGCCTAAAACACAGATGTTACAACCTTCAGATATGAATCTGATTACAAAATGAAAGGAGAACGGGTGGCAACTTTGCTCATGCGATCCCAATCTCCACGCCCCTCCCTCTCTATTTTCCTGTTGTGTCCAGCCCTCGGCCAGACATCGACATATATCAGCAGTGCTTTCCCAGCCGGCGTCACGTCATCGGTTCTGTGTCTTCCGTGCTTGCCTTGCTGAGCAGTTATGCTCTCTCGCGATCTTCTTCACTTATCCACGTTGCACGTTCAAATTCACCATGGAAAGACCTCCGCAAAGTGTCATCGCAACTATCCATGTGCAGGACTTCCACAATTTGCAACTGAGTGAGTGCCATCAGGAAATGCACTGCCCAGCAAGTAATTAGCAATCATTCCTTTTTCGACAGGGAAACCAGAGTTGTATCCAAGAAACTCCTACAAAAGATTTCCTTTTCTGTAAAATTAGGTAGACATCTCCTATAAATGAAAAGGTTGGCTCCTTATGTAATTTTAGAGACACCCTTGGAACTTTCTACAGGTGGTGGCACATATTAAGACCAGCTCACCTCCAGCGACTGGCACCAGCAGTGGTCTTATACTGCCCTCTGCAGTCCCAAAACATTGCTGTCACTAATTCTTAAAACCAATAGCCACTGGCACTGCAAAGCCTTGCCAAATCTGTCCCAACCTGTGACATAGTAAAGATACCAAAGGGTCAGATATCAGGTACATACGCTAGTAGTTGTCAAGGCTCAGCTACACAACAGGTGGAGAGTTAGGAGAGAGAGAGAGAGAGAGAGAGAGAGAGAGAGAGAGTCACGCTGCTTGAACTCTCCAGCAGAAGCACTACAGCTAAGATTAATTACTCAGTATAGATTCCGTAAATGTTGGGGTGGGGGGGAAGGGACATTTACATTGAAAAAAAAGGAAAAAAAGGTTAGCCTCCCTGGGTCTAGAATCATACCTAATTCACACAGCACAGTCCTATACATGTCTATTCAGAATAAGTCCCATTGAGTTCAATGGGGTTTCGTCCCAGGTAATTGGATATAGGATTGCAGCCACAGATATGTGGGGACCGAATCCCTGCTCAAGAAAACACAAACTGTATTAGGGTTGCCACCTTTTTTACTGACCCTGCTGCTGCGTTGTTGTTGTTGTTGTTTGCACTACAGCAGCAACCTGAAATTTAACTGGCGAAACTTTTCTGACTACTTCGCTCCATGCCAAGAGAAGCTTCAGGGGCTCCATCTCTGTGTGCTTTGAGGCCTGCAGTTGAAAGGGCATGAGCAGAGCCAGTACGAAGGTGGCAGCAGTTAGTCAGTTAACATAATCTAGGGCCACATCGTGGCGAACTCAAGCTCTGATCAAGTTGCATGAAATGAGATCAGTTTAGGCCCAAATTATAGGGAACTTTCTGACATCGGGGGGGGGGGGTGAATAGAGAGAGAATGGAGCTCAACCCCTTAAGACAAGGATGGGGAAACCTCCAGCCCCAAAGTCATGTGAGGCCCATCCCCTGAAGGCTGGAGGGGAATCCCTGTTATCTCCGATCACTGATCAGAGATAACAGTAAGGATTCCTCTCTCTGCCAGTTTTGTCCAGAAAACCCATCATGCCAGTAAGTGCTATTGGTATTGAGGAAAAGGTCATTTACCTGCACTAGCACAACATGATTTACATTAGCGGTAGTGTTGGGTTGGATGCTTCCCTAACATTTTAGTTCTATATTTACCAAAGGTGTGCACCAACCACAAGATATGACATGGACCCTGATTCGGCCTGATTATGCTCAGATGGCTTTGCAGGCCATCTGCTTCGGCCCGGGTACCAAACGCAAGTTGCGATTTGGAAAGCTGAGGCTTCATTCCTCCCATTGAACCATCAAGGGAAATAAAAAAAAAACGCCTAACCAGTTTAAGTGTGTGGGGTTTTTTCATAGTGAAGACTGGTAGCATTGAAAGAATGGCCCTCTCACGGTATCATCCTTGCCATCACCCAAAGCACAGTGACTTGCAGAGTCCCTGGTAAGATGTGCCCTGTGATTAGAAGGAGGACCTGTCAGTCACTCAACTCCCTCCCTCCCATCCCTCATCAGCATTTAGAGAAAAGAAAGGAAAAGATGCTATTTCTGAAGACACACGGCTGGCCTGCCTTTCTGTAGCTGAATTGTGAATGAAGCCTCATGCAACTAAGGTTGAGCTTTATGCAGGGTTTATATTCACTTACATGGAGCAAGTCGCACTCAGGCTTAGTTCTGAGCAGACATCAATAGGATTGGGCTGTTAGTCTGGATCAACCCACTGAACCTTTATTTTAATCTGTGATAAAGATACTTATTATATCAAGGATGGGCCTAAATTGGTAGCATAGAAATATAGTGGTGCAGGAATTAAGACTGACCGTATTTCAGATTATTCCAAACTATTATCAGGGGCTATTTTTTAAAAATATATATATTACTTTGAATTGAAATTGTAGATTATTTTATAAATGGAAATTAATGCACATATCATTATATAAAATGAGAGAATCCACCCAGGGAACATTGGCTATTGAACAGATTAAAAATAAGAAAAAATAAATAAATAGTATTCCAGCTCCATAAAACAACTACTGCTGTTCCAAAGGGTTGTTCATGGGTAGTTTGGCCCTAATTGAACAAGTCCTTCCAGATCTCTTTCTAAATATATGTACCTAAATATACAGTTGGGGGCAAGGTGGGAAGAAAGCTACTCATATGTAGGAACTAGCCAAGTGGTGCTGCAATTATCCAAGTTTAACTTAATTTCACTACTGCATCTATATTTGGGAAGGGAGAAAGATAAAGCCCTTGATACTATGGGCTCATTTGCCATCGTCAAAAGATACATTATCCTACCTTACAGGACAGATAAGTTCCAAGCATCGGATCATGGGCATGGGTTGTCCTAAAAAGCCACGGAGGCTCCTTGTCTGTTCTGTGCCAGAGGTTGACAGTCATCAGGGTTTTTTTACTAGAACCCCAAGATGCACTAACCTAAGCCAGGAGCAAAACACATAGATTTAAAATGAAACAACAGGGTGTCTCTGAGCACATTCTGAGCCTAGGAATTTGTTTTTAGTACCAGTTTTAGAACTGAGGCCACAGCCCTTTCACACAAGAGTCCACTCCGGATCACCCTCAAGCTTTCTTCCTTTCAGCAGTGTAATTTTAGGTAGAAAAGGCCATTTGGTTATTGCTATTGTTAAACAATTGGGAGTTAGAAGCCCTTGTCAATCTATTCTAAATCAACCAGAGATCTTCCAGTAGATAGATCCTGTTCTACTACCTTCTGCCCACTTCTGCTTTATGCTAAGGATACAAGTACAACCATGTCTCCATTTCAAGTTTCAGTCCCACCCCTGGATCTCTAAGCTACACTTACTAGGAAATAAGGCCCATTGAACTCAGTAATATGCTTAGGATCACACTGCACACCTGACCGGGGGGCAGCATGCATCTTAATTTGAGTGCACATACATGTAAATGTGCATGTGTGGATTCAAGATAGAGAATAATTGTTCTCTGTTCCTCCAGAGGGCAGGACTAGAACCAATAGGTAGAAATCTCTGGGAAGAAGATTTTGGCTAAACAGTAGGAGAAACTTTCTAAATGTAAGAGCTGTTTGACAGTAGAACAAACTGCTTCGGGAGGTGGTGAGCTGTCCTCTCCTGAAGGTATTTAATCAGAGGCTGGGTGGTCATTTGCCTGGAATACTGCAGTTGCATCCTGCGCTGTAGATCCTGCACTGAGCAGGGGGTCGGATTACATGATCTCCAAGGTCCCTTCCAGCTCTGTTATCCTATTATTCAAAATGTCTTCCTACAACCCCTTCTTGGGGATGATCACCCTCAGGTGCTCTCTGTGCAGGCATTCTATCATCTTGGGGGTGTATCTTGCAGTTCTAGTAAAAGGTAAAGTTGATCCCACAAGCCTGAAGTTGACCACCTCTGGTCTAACACACCCAGCTTTAGAAGCTAGTGCAGGACAGGCTATTGGAGAGTAAGAAAGCGATCCTATGGCCCCCTAGACATTGTCGGGGGGGGGGGCGGGCATAGGATAATTCAGATTCCCAGATCTGAGGTATTCAGATTCCCAGCACTCTGACCTCGCAGCCGGGGGAATCCACCCCTCGCAGCCAGCACAGAAAGGACCATGCCGACTGCCTCTCCAAGGTCGGGAAATCGACCTCAGAGAGGAGGTAAAGGGGGCATTCTGGGGGGCAGAGGAGACTAGGGCCACCAGGATAGGATGCATCCTAACGACACTCCAGCCTCCTTCCTTTCGCCTCTGAAGCACTTCAACCAGATGGCCGAAAATGGCCATCTAGCTAAAATGCAGCGCAGGAGGCGTGGGGGAGGCAGAGATCACATCCGCTGCTCCACATTGGATGCGTGTGCCCCTCCAACTTGTTTGGGGGCTTATAAGCATCAAGGACGCCATCAACAAGATGACGGCGCCCTAAATGAATACAACAGGCAGGCAGAGAAGAGTCGTGACCAATATGTATTGGGGGAGATAGTGGAGGGGTGCTCAGTCAGTGGCTTCCTGTGAGGATGAGAGTGGTACGTGTCCACAAGCATGTCTCTGTGTTTGCAGAGAAACCCTGGAGGGGATGGAATGTGCCCGCTAAGGAATTTGGGAAAGGATCTGGTGGCCTACAGTGTGTATGACAGAAGCACACCAATCACAGATATCAGAGACCACCGAGAGAATAAATTACTCCAGCCAGTGCTTCATTTACCCTTGAACGGAACAGTCACAAAGCTGACCGCATGGAATTTCTGTTGTATCCTCAGCATCCCGTTTGATGAGAGATACATTCATCCTCCTTTCAAACTGAATATAAACTGTTCTTGGAAACCTATTTTAACTGCTGTACATTGTACAATTAACCTTTTTGTTCCTTAAAGATGGGATTAGCACCCTGGGCCATGATTCCAAACCTGAGGAGGAATGTACTATGCTCAATGTGTGCCAAAGGACAACCATTCTCACATCCTCTAGTTCATTTAGACAGACTGGGACTAGGCGATGTGTGAAATGTCAAAGGAGAACTACAGGTAGGCTCAGATTTTTTTAAAAAAAATTAACTAGTTCTGACAGTCTACAAGCCAACATATTATGCATGTCCACATTGTATTATAAAGTTTTTAATGCACATGCACTCACACGAAGACTGACAGAGTGACATCTCGCAGACTCCACAGGAACTACCCACCTTGAGGCCCGTTTCTTCTTACAAGTGAGTAACTACATACAGGTGATGTTTGCTTTGACCCCCCCCCCTCCCGAAGCACTGGATTCATTCCTCTCCTTCCCATTATTCTTCTCTTAGACCTTCAAACCAAAAATGGTGAAAATTCAGGAAAGTGCCTGTGAAAGTTGAATTATGCATTGTCACCATGGCAGATTAAGTGTTTCATAGTGCCTGAGAGGATGCTGGGGAGCCGAGCATCCAAAGGCATTCCATCTCTTCACGACACCTGGCCCCTACATGGATCAAAAAAAACTATAGACAAGAGAGTCACTTCCAAAATTAGATCAAAATATATTTTCATCTGCCAAAACCTGTCCTACCACACAACTCTTAAAGGCCCAAGAGCCCCTTTGGGTAATGGTTTAACAAATCTAAATGTTGGTTGTGTTTGGTCTTGTCTATATGGGCTGGTCACACACACACTAGAGGTTCATTCAGTTGAGTACCTGAAGAGTAAGGGACTACTTTCTTTTTTTAAAAGTAATCATAGATTCTGAAATAATACTTCCTTCAACTTCCTTTCCCCCGTCTTCGTCGTCTCCTCCTCCTCCTCCTCCTCTTTAAATAGGAAGACTTCTGTATTTCATAAGCAGAGATTCAGCTGTGGAAGCAAAGAGAGCTTGTACACATGTTCTTTCCAACATTTCACTGTCGAAAACAGGCAAGTGTTCTCATCCCTACAGAATCAGTGCCTGAACTCCCCTCTTCTCTTAGACATTGCTAAGCCTGTTCTCGGCCTTCCATGTGCTGTATTTGTTTACTCTGCTATAGCCCGGCCTACTTTTCTATTAAAGCCAAGAGGATGTTGTTTGTTTGGTTAAAGATATACTAGAAAAACATAATTGTCCTATAATAATGTCAACAGTTCAAAATCAATCCCACTAGCTGCAGCACATGAAAGAGAAGCCTGTGCACTAAGTGGTGCCTTGGGATGCATCCCTGTGTTTTTACATGCATGGACGCTCAGGCGGGGGAGGATTAGGGTGGTCCTGTGTCCTCTTTTACAGAGGACAGTCCTCTATTTGAAGGGCTGTCCTGTCCCATTCTAGTTTAAAGATAATGAACCGCTGCCCAGCAACAGTTAGCTCTTGGACAACAGGCACACAGGACAGAGTCTTGCACAGTTTTCAAATAGGATTCAGAGATGCCTGTTGTCACATTTAAAGCATTTCTGAGGAGGGGCCATAGCTCAGCGACAGAGCACGTGCTCTGTATGCGGAAGGTCCCCAGTTTGATCCCCGGCATCTCCAGGAAGGAAGAGCTGGAAAAACTTTTGCCTGGAACCCTGGAGAGCCGCTGCTGCCAGTCAGTCTCAGCAATGCTGGGCAGGGCAGGATGGACCAATGGTCTGACTCAGAATAAGGCAGCTTCCCGTGTTTCTATGTTCTATACGTGCATAAGGGGATTATTTTCCCTTCCTGTGGCAACTTCTCGCACCTCATGGGCTGCCACACTGGAAGATCCCTTGAACTTTGTGGGCATTTTCCAGGGGTTTGCTACCCAAAGGGGAGAGCTGAAAAAGGCCCCAGAGTGCTTTGTGTCCTGGCCTTGTGTGTGTGTGTGTGTGTGTGTGTGTGTGTGTGTGTGTTCTCTTGTAAAAAATACAACTAAAATACTCATAGAAAAATATGGCTTGATAGTGAAGAAAATGATTTGCCTTAGCAAATATATCTTGGGCAACTGGCAATGTTGACACAGCAGAATGTCAGTATTTTTAAGTGAAAGTTTCCTGTATAGCAATATGAAAGTTAATCAGTTGATTATTTTGCTTTCAGCAATGCTATCCAAAATACATTATTTTTATTCACTAAAAGAGCAGACAAGGGATAACTTATAATATAATAATAGGGCAAGAAGGAATAAATCGGGGTGGTTTCCCCCCCCCCTCAAAAATAATTTATCACTCTCAGGCCACGAGTGTTTCCAATATACTAATTTATGGAGTGCCTCCTATTGTTTTAGTGTAAACAACAGGAGTCAAAGTCCATTGACAGTTGGAAGAGGCCAGCAAAAATGTTTTCAAAGAAAGCTCTTTAGGAAATAGCTGTTCCATTCACTGAAACAGTTCCTGTATCACAACCGCAGCGCTGTTCAAATATAAACAAATATTTTCATTGCCACGCCACAAAGGGACTTCAATACAAAGCTGGCCAGATATGAAAACAAACTTTGGCATATAAAGGGCTTTTGCTACACATGACTTACTCTTATGACAAGGGGCTGTGTGGAGGAGTGCTGAAAGCTTATTTAATATGGTACAAAAGACTTTTGTTTATCATCTCTCTGGACATCTTGGGAATCGCAAGCAGCAAGCAGAAACACGGTTGGTGTCCTCTCTTTATGGCTCCAAAACGTGTAGGGATTTAGAAAGGACCTATGGGTTCAGCCACAAAGCAAATGGGTTTTCCCATACAGTAGCACTCTGAGAGCAATACTGTAACATAATGGACATTAGATGAAAAATCTAGACAAGGAAGTTTATTTTATTTTAAGTTGGCATTTATTCTGAAACTATCAAGGCAGTAATTTCCTCCTCAGTTTCACATATTTATTTCAGCTCTCCAATCCCAACTTTACCCAGAATTATTTTTTCTGTTTTTCACTACCACTTTCTTCTCTGTCTGGAAAACCTAACATTTTAGGCCAAGGAAGAGAGAGGGGGGAGAGAGAGAGAGAGAGAGAGAGAGAGAGAGAGAGAGCACTTATCAATGCACAACCCAAGAAATAAAAAATGCAATTACGGTAAACCTTGCCAAAGTCTCATAGTCACAGCTATTGTGTGTAAAGCAATGAGTGGGGTATCACAGCCATTTTGAAGAGTGGTGCTGAAACTGGAGAGGGAATTAGGCCTTCCCCCAATGCCAGCATTCCATTTTGGAGAAATGTGCCCCTCTTTTCACGTTCCCTTCCATCACATTCCTGCTGCTAGTGACATGCCTAGTGTCTAATATTTGAAACGTCTCCTATTGAATAAGGGGATGTACAGAGAAGATGATCGCAGACAGGAGATAATTGGAAGTGACTCACCTAAGAATGGACGCAGAAACACTTACATCCTCAGCCATAGCCCATTCCACTTCCTTGGCTTCCCATTAGTGATTCTACTGCAGATTTGCAAATCCAACAGAGTCCTCAATGGAATCTAGGAAAACACAGCTCCTTGGATGGAATGCATTTTATTTTCCCCTGGTGGGGATCCTGTGCTTCTAATAACTGCCTAAGCAGCAGAAATTCAACTATTAAACTTTTTCCTAGCACGGAGATATAGTGGTGGGGAAAGCATCATCTGCTGAAATTCTGCCAGTTATGTCTGTATTAAACGCACAGGAGGACCCCTGCCAGGAAAAAAAAGGTTGGCAACAGAATAAAACAGAACGAGGGACACTGGAATCTGTTGCTGTGTCCCCCCACGTGTTTTCAGTTATAGCAGGCAGCAGTCATCAATAAATGTATAGACTCATTCACAGACCACAGCTACTCCAGCTTGTCTTTTGGTTCCATTCATCCTGTAGGTAGCAAACCACTACAGTATGAGAAAAAACTTTATCTACAAGTGTCCATTGATGAGAACAATCCTTTCCTAGAAGAAAGGGAGAGTTAGTTTGCCTCCAAATCACTATGGAGTGTTATGAAGAAATGTTGCAAATTCTTTGAATAGTACAATCCTGTACACGCTTTCCTGGGAGTAAGCCCCACTAGACTCAGTGAGGCTTACTTCTGAACAGACATGCATAGGATTGCACTGTAGAGGAACAGGCATTGAATGCAGTGGGATGACCATCATGGGATCTAATTAGGACTAAATCTTAACTTGTAGGTTCTGAAACTAAATGAAAACAGAGACTTTCAAGTACAGGCAGTCCCTGAGTTAAGGACGTCCGACTTACAGACAACCCTTACTTAAGAATGGACTTCTGGGTTCCCCGGTGCCACGTTGTTTACGCAGAGTACATAGCGTAGTCTACTACGCAATTTGCGTAATTTACGTAATTTGCGTAAATGCCAATTTTTAACGTATAGAACGCTATGCTGCTCCGACTTACATACAAATTTGACTTAAAGACATTCTTAAGAACGGATCTGGTTTGTAATCTGGGGACTGCCTGTCTTGTCAATCTCAATTTTGAAGAAATTTATATTTATTTATTACACTGATTAATGTTCCACTGTCCCATTGCGATCGCAATACTCAGAGCGGTTTACAAAAATTAAATATCAGTTTACACACAATATTCATAAAATCAAAAAAACAGTCGTAAGTCAGAGACAAGCATCACAGATAGAACATGTGTCAATTTGGGGCTTTGTGATGAAACAATTCCCTGAATGCAGCTCCCATCCTCCAAAGATTTCTCAGCCATTATAACTGCAGTCTGAAACCTATGAGGGACTGGCACATGAACAGGCTAGGCTGGAATCAGACAATAGCTCTTAATAAAGTTGTAGGTGGTTTTCTGAGCGCTGAATTCTTCCTGATTTTGTGGGGGGAAACTCACATAATTTCTGAGTTCATCTAAGGTGAACATGGGAGAGCTTACCCACTTCTAGTGATATCTTGAATTTTAAGAGGGAGAGCAAGTGTGGCATAGTGGTTAGAGTGTTCGACTGGGACTTGGGAGATCCAGGTTCTAGTCCCCACTTGGCAATGAAGCTCACTGCGTAACTTTCAGCCTGTCACTAACTCTCACTAAGTTACCTCACAGGGTTCGTTGTGAGGATAAAATAGAGGAGAGGCCATGTAAGCCACCTTGGGTTCCTTGCAAGAGGGAAAATGATGGGATATATGTAACAATTAAATAAATAAATAAACATAAATAAATAATATATCCCATGTTAGGATTTCCAGTGTTTCCTAAATATTTATTTTATTTATTTTATTTACAACATTTTTACCCCACTGTTCAGCCAAAAAAGGCTCCAAGAGTGGCTTACAAGGATTAATACTAGACAGTCCCTGCCCTCAGGCTTACAATCTAAAAGACATGACACAAAAGGAAAAGGGATTGGGAGGGAGGAGGAAGAAAGCAAAACGCAGGCACCAGTTCTATTAGCTACAAATATTTTGCTTTCTATCTTGTGGACATTCCTTAAGAATTTTGATGCCTTTCTTGTTGTTCATTATTGTCTGATAACTAATTTTGGTTTGAAATTTGGTTTGTGTGGGGTGACTTTATGATATAACATGTACATTTTGTCTGTTTAGGAGTGTGTGTGTGTGTGTGTGTGTGCATACATGCCACACACATACTGATGATACAAAGGAGTCTTTCCCAACCACAACATGTGCTCTCCATATTCCCTCCTGAGCACGTTTTCCCTCGACTATAGATGGAGATGGATTACATTTTACCATTTCTGCATTCCTTTCTGGACTATCCCTCTAATTCTTGGAGAAGGGATCCCAAAGACTGAACATCCTGATGCACCAGTTACCAAAATCCATTCTTTTAATAACTTTTCTGTGGAAAGCCAAGGCACTTGTTGTTCCTTGCAGGTGAACGAATATTGGGATGGAGCCTCAGGTCCTGGCTAGATGGGATGAGAGAGCAGCCATGTCTTTATATTCTTGTGTCTGCCCCATTTGCATATAAAGTGGGAGGGGGTTAGGCTGAACAGGTGAGGAGAGCCCAACCCTCCCCTCCATTGCCTCTGTGTGTTGCATTGCTTCAGCCACGTCTCTCTCCTCAGCTCAGCTCAATTCCAAGATCCACTGGGCTGGGAGAAAAGTGCTTGAAGTGATGGACTGTGGGAAAAGAAGGCAGGAGAGGGGTGAGTTCAGCTCCCCTCACTCAAGCAAACTTCCCCATTTCCTGCTTTATACATAAACAGCAAACCTTGCTGCCTCTCTCAAGTCTTGTTTGGCCCTCAGCTGCCATTCTGGACCCCTCGATGGTCAGGACGAGGAATAACTAGTAGCGGGGAACAGCTGATCAAGTTGTAATGATGGTAAGAATCAACACAAGGTCCATCAAAGCAATAAGTGGCCAATCCTCTGACACAGAAGTAAAGATAGTAGGCGATCACTCGTGACCGAGTAAGATTGTCTTCCAGGATAAAATTACAAAAAGAAAATTATATAAAGAGGAAATTGTATAAAATTGTGTAGACTCTAGCGATGGGTCTGTAAGTGACTGTGGAGGCCAATTCTAGATCCACACAGTTTCCCGCAGTGAGGACACAGGTTACCAGATGGAAGATGGTCCTGTAAAGGATTCGTTTGACGCGCTTTTTGCTTAGAAGCCCTTTCACCTTGCACTTGGGCTTCTTCAAAGTCCATAGAACCTTTGTGAAAGGCCAGCCTCCAGTTAAAGCATTCATGGGCCAGAGCTTCCCAGTTCTCAATGTTGATATTACATTTTTTAAGATTAGCCTTAAGAACATCTTTAAACCTCTTATACTGACCACCGATATTCCGTTTTCCATCCTTGAGTTGGGAATAAAGTAACTGCTTTGGGAGACGGCAGTCAGAAGTAAAGATATCTAGGACATTACTCACAGTAAGGGGCACATAAGCTAAGATCTTAGAGACTCTCACAGACAATGCAGCAAGTAACATCGTCAAGTTCCCCTTCTGTCTCTCTATTCGAGAGGATTTCTAGTTCTGGTTTATTAGTGTGCTTTTGCTGAGCTGAAGGTCTCAGGATATTTAGTCACAGAATATTAGTCACGGGACTAACTGAGTGAAGGACTATTTCTTTTCTTGGCAGATAAAGTCATATTATAGAGAAGTGGTGGCAGGGAAGATGGGGAGGAGATGAGAGGAAGTTCAATTTTAAAAAAGGAAAGGAATGGACAGTGGTAGCTCAGCGGTAGTACACGCTTTGTTTACAGACAGAAGGTCCCAGGTTCAATCCTCAGCATCTCCAGCTAGGTCTGGAAAACAAAATCCTGCCTGCAATCACGGAGAGCCACTGCCAAACAATGCCGACAATACTGGGCTAGAAGGACCAAGGGTCTGACTCAGAGAGGGTGGGTTCGCACATCACGCCAACCCACCCTTGCAATAAGGCATGGTGGGTTGGTTGTTGCGAGAACAACCCATGTTGCACCCAACAGACAATCGGGCTCACTGTGGATTGTCACCCCCCTCCTTCACCCTCGGTCAGCCAGCCGGCATCCCAGGGGACTTTGTGGCTTCCCACCGCAATTGGGAGCCATTTTGGCTCACCATGGCTTCCCCCCCTTTTACCTTTGTGTGTGGGAGGGGAGGGGGGGAATCACTTTTCATTATCTCCATATTGCCAGTCACTGACAGCCCCTCTGAAGTGCCTAGGTGGAACATTGGAGGGGCTGTCAGTGGTTCACCACCCTGTCTAAAAAAAATGTTTTGCATCCCAAATGTGCACAAGCCACCTTGAGTCCAAATGTGCATAAGCCGCCTTGAGTCCCAGTATTGGGGGAAAAGGTGAATAATAATAATAATAATAATAATAATAATAATAATAATAATAATAATAATAATAATAATAATAATAATATGATTTTTTTGTGCCCCAAATGATGCTTGTGCATAGGTGGGGCAGCTGACAGCGGATGTGGCTCAGGCAACCTTGGCAAGAGCGGCAAGGGATTTTTGCCACCCTTTCTGAGCAGCTTGCTTGCCTTTGCTCAAAACCCATGGTGGGGATGGTCGTCCGGGTTTGGACAACATGCCAACCCATCATGGGTGAAATGAACCCTACTACATACCATGGGTTCTCAGGCTGGCTTGTTGGAATAAAACAAGCCATCCTGAGGAAAGCGCACTGGGTTCGGACAGCACAACAACCAACCATGGCTTGCTGCCCATGGTGGGCTGACATGTTGTGTGAACCAGGTCAGAATAAGGCAGCTTCCTATGTTCCCACATTCCTGATCTGGGGCAAATGTAGAATTTTTCAATCTTAAGTGTGCAGAAAAATAATTTAAATAATGAAAGGGTTAAAAAAAAGAAGAAGACAGGGTTGCAGTCTGATCCAATTCCCCCCCCCACTCCACCCCCACAGTGCTATTTGCTTTTAAAAATTGTGCGTGGGAGCCTGATCTTGGCTCTCCTACATCTAGCTTGACCCCTTACACAGCCAAATTCAGAAAGGCTGATTGTTCATCAAATAGGGGGAGGTGAGAATTTAGCTTCAGTTCAGTTTGAAAAGATTTACCAAAATTCACAAGGTTCTCCATATTTGGGACAAAAAGAACTTGAGATTATTTTTTTTTAAAAAAAAAATCAAATGTGAAATTGAAAGATTTGTCCATGCAGGTCAAGGGCCTTAACTGCTTAGCTCTTAAAAGTCTAGCTTTGAATCCCTGTGTATTCAACGATGTTAGTAGGGAATTAGGGTTGCCACCTCCTTTTTCTGATAGGCTCTTCATCTTTAACACTATACTGTATGGCAGGCAGGTACATCATGGTCCTCTCCATGATGGGAATAGCTATAACTATTGTATGTGACTGGTGCAGATGGGTGAGAATTTTGTTCCAGTTCGTTTTTGAAAAGAATTGACCAACATTCGCAAACTGCATATTTGGAAGAGAAAGAACTTGTGAATTTAAACCCAGCCAGAGTCCACTTCCTGTTTCCTCCCCATTAGTCTTGCGAATCCCATCTCTATTTCTCCCATGCAACCAGTCAATGTGTTTTTGTCACCAGGCCTGGGGTTCCTCTCCCAACCTCAGTTCTGTGGCCATCTCATCCAATTTCCTGATGCAGGAGCTGATTATTATAAGCTGGTGCCTAGGACACTTTTTTTGTCCACCATGTCCAGTGACGATTGAAGCTGCTAGTACAATAAATCCTTCCTGTGATGTGGCTACCTAGTAGGGCAAGTGCCGATATCATCTTTGAGCCGATATCGGCCCAGGTGCCTTGGCATTCCTCCAAAGGTGAGCCAATGAACACGCTCAGAGCAAGGCTTCAGCTGAGAAGCGTTATCTGTAGACACAAGACAATGTAATTTGTAGGACTGCAGGGATACACAATTTTGCAATGTTTTTTTAATGGCATTAGAGTGTAATCGGCAACACCCACTTCCACATGTTGGTTGCATTTATGCCTCAGAGAAACCAGAAAATTTGTAACATCAGATCTGGCAAAGGGCCAGATTTCCACAGGGCATTAGTAACAAACTGGTGAAGCTCATTAAAAAAGAGAGAGAGAGAAAGAGAGAAACCTATAACCATTAAAAGTCCATTAAGCAGCATGTCATTTTGTAGAGCTAAATAGCCCACAGTAATCAAAAGCATATGAACCCCAGCTGGGTTACCCAGCGAATTGTTTCGATTTAGGGGGAGAATTCATCAAGAAAGATTGCTCTTCAGATTGGGTTGATTTTTCTCCTTCAGTTGCTGGCTCTATGTTCCATTATAATTAAAGTGATTGATGGATCTAGCAGGCAGAGGTGAGGAGTGACCGAAATAGCCAGGAACATCCACTCAAGCCAAGTCAAGCAACAGCAGCAGCTCAACGTGCAACTCCTGCAGCAAAGCACATAACGCAAGGTTATTCCCCCACTGCCAAATTAGTTACCGGGGGGGGGGGGGAGAGAGACTTACCTTCCCCTCTTTTCTGAAACGTGCAAAGTTATAATTTGTATTCACCGAAGGAAAGGACTATTAGGATTGGGAAGGAGACTTGGAAACATAAGTTTGTCATCCACACACAGAAAAACTACATGTTCCTACACCTACATCCAAATGTTGTGGGAAATAATAATACCATTAAAAAAAAAGGCGTGGACGACACTTCATTGGAAATGGTAATTAATCTGTTAAAGGGCTTCCATTTCATAATGAGGGACCACCTGACCTCCTTATGCCATAATACATGTGTCAGTCTTGAAAGTGCCACATGAGTCCTTGTTGTTTTTGCTGCAGCACGGACTCGCATGGCTACCCCTCTAGAAAGTCAAACGCGTTGTTTATAGACAAGGAAGATAGTAGAAACCAGCAGAAGAAGCCAGGCTACAGAGCCATGAATCAGAGATTGCTGGCTTCTAAGCCCTGCCCTGCCATTTATTTGCCAGGCATATACTCAGGATTCTTTCCTGCTGATATCAGGCTTTAAAGATAATAGTATGTATACTACACCATATACCACTAAGTTCTGATTTTTACTCCTTTCTCTCACTCTAGGCTAGGCCCAGTGTGATTTCCAGCATTGCTGCAGGAGTAGAACTGCCTCACACAGCAGTATGCTTTCCCTTGGTTCTCTGCCTTGTCAACATCCTGGAGATGAAGCATGTTCTTGACCCTTGGCCAGCAAAATGTACAGTTGTTGCTTATGGGCTGTTTCTAGACTGTGGGGCCACCAGTTACCAGTCACTGCTTGAAACCCATCACATCCACATAACTGCAACTGCTAAATCAGTTATCAGGGAAGGCAGAAAACCATTTAATAAATGCTAACTGAACATAACCACATGAGGAGTTGGTTTTCTGAAGCTTGCTCACATAGTCAGGAGGATGTTACTGATCACATGCTGATCACAATTCCAGAGAAGCAAGAGAACGTTACAATTTGTTCTCCAGGAAGTTGTATACCAGGGGAGGGCGACCTCCAGCCCGTGGGCCTAATCTGGCCCACACTGCGGCCCAGGCCAGCCTGTGGAGGGTAAGCCACCCTCTGCAGGTCCCGCCCTCTGCCCTTCCTGAGCCTTGCCCCCTGGGAGAAGAGGAACCCCCATGTTATCTCTGATCGGAGATAACAAAGGGATTCGCCTTTGGACAATTCCTCTGCACCCTGCACTGCTCATGCCCCTTGAGAAGGCGCAGACCCACTTGGACGGGTGTTGCAGGGGTCAGCTCCCGCAAGCCCCAGCTGGGTCCCTTTCTCCATACAATTTTAAAAAGGGGGTGGGCAAGGTGGGGGTCAGATGATGTCATGAGTAGGGCCTGCCAGCTTGGTCCAGGGGGATAAATTCAGTCTCTGGACCAAAAGTGGTTTTCCTCCCCTGTTGTTTACCTACCCTGGTAAGCCACTGCTTGGCAAATGGCCATCTGAAGTTCATTCTGTGTCGAGTATAGAACATGGTAAACTACAAACATTCACAGGATAAGAGTTCAAGTTGAATTACTGCACTTTACATTCAGTATAAAAGAGGCTTATGCTAGTTGCCATGTCTTTCTTTTTATCTCTCTTAAGTGAATTGCCAATGGCAGGGATTTCTTGCAAAGACCTTTTAGATTTTTCTAATGGCTATACGACCTAGAGCTGAGCTCCACTTCCCTATGTTAAAGCTCCAATTTTCCCCTAGTATAGTATCTCAGAAGAGCTGCTGCACTGTTACATCATTCTAGGAAATATCAAAAGTAGTAGTACTTTATAGATAAGGGTTCAAGTGTGTGTGTGTGTGTGTGTGTGTGTCCTTGCTCATTTCACTGTTGTCTTAAAATCTCAGGATTGCAGCAAGGGTCAGAAACGATGAAGGCATGTAAAAAGAAGACAACATTCACTGAAATGCATCCATTTATGTCGGTTTTATGTCCCACACTTTAATTAAACTCTTGGGGATTATCACCTAATTCAGTGAAAACAGAGAGAGTTGATTCTGTGATTCTGTCTGATAACATGAAAGGAGACAAATACAAGTTTCATACAGTCCCTCAGGGTCAATAGCAGCTAGTAGAAAAGTAAGTGTTACAGGAGAAGGATAATTCTGATTGTTAAAGAGACAACACCAGTGAGAGAGAAAAGAGGGGTAGGAGGGGAGAGGAATCCATCTTGGATTTCTTCTCTCTCTTTCGTTCTCCCCCCCCCCCCCGCGTTTTGTGTGAGGATTCCCATGAGAATCGGACTGATGCTAAGAGATTATTTAAACAAGAAAGCAGAGGTTAGCACCAGTTAATGACCAGTTTGTTAGCTAACAGGCTGTTAACACGCCAACAAACTGGGTGTTAAAAGTGGTTATGGCTTATTTTGTTGGAAATTTATTAGAAACTTGTTTTAAAGATTTAATGGGAAGGGAATCGCTTTAATACGCACACCTGGAACTCCACAAAGCCAAACAAAGGTGGCCTGAAAGTGCTCTGCTTGGATTTAAATAATAATAATAATAATAATAATAATAATAATAATAATAATAATGTCTTACCCAGCAACAGTTCTCGCACACACACAGCCCCCCGCCCAGTGCCAACGCCAGTAATAGACTATGAGAAGAGTACTGATTCTGTAATAGATTCATAGCTAATAAGACCCACTTGAATGCTCATTATTTAGTAGTATCATTATGGTAAGTGGGCCTGATCGGTCTTCAACAGCCCAGTGCAAATCTCTTAATTATTAGACAAAACTTTGATAAAACTCATAACAATCTCTCTGGGGGTTTCATCCATTTGCAGATTCTTCGAGGGGTGGGGAAAGATATGCATGCATTAAAATAAGTATTTAAATGGCAAGAACACTATCTAGATTCCCTGGAATGGAATGTTGAGCACAGGTTAGGTGTTCATTTTGATTTCTTTTTTCACCCCATCCCAACAGGAAATTGCTCCACATCCTCACGCAATTTCATAGATTTCATAGATCATAGAGTTGGAAGGAGCCTACAAGGCTATCGAGTCCAATCCCCTGCTCAATGCAGTTTTATCCTCACAAACAGCCAAGGGAGGTATGTTAGGGTGAGAGGCTTGCTGTATATTCATGATGTGGGTGATAATAATTTCATTTCACTTCAGTTTTGATGAGAATTTACCAGAATTCACAACATTCTACATATTTGGGGCAAAAAGAACTTGAATGTGGGAGAAACCAAAACTGTCAGATTCCATCCATCCAGGCCCAGGGCTTTGATTATTTTGCTCTTTAAAAGAGTCTGGGTTTCAATCCCTGTGTACTCAACCAAGTTGGTGTTTAATTAGAGTTTATTTATTACATTTATACCCTGCCTTTTTTCCTGCAAGGAACTCAAGGTGGCTTACATAATCCTCATCCTCCTCTCCATTTTATCCTCACAACAACCCTGTGAGGTAGGTTAGGCTGAGAGGCAGTGACTGGTCCAAAGTCACCCAGTGAGTTTCATGGCCGAGCGGGGACTAGAACCCGGATCTCCCGAGTCCCAGTCCAACACTCTCACCACTAAACCACTAAACCACACTGGCTCTCACAGTTGCTACCACTTTGTTTCTGGCAGGCTTCTCATCTTTAACAGCAGCATGGTGTACATCATGGTCCTCTCCATGTTGGGAATAGCTGTGTACCTATTGAATTTCACTGGGTGAGAAGTTTATGTTTGAGAAGAATTTACCAAAATCTGCAGAGTTCTTCATATTCTGAAAAGAAGGAACTTGAGTTAGACAGCCTTTTCCTCACCGCTAGCAGCAGCAGGGAAACACCAATCCTCTCTGGGAGAGGGAGTGGAGAGCCTTCTCCCCCCCCCCAGTGATCTGTATAAGGAAATCAGCAGGGAGCGAATGCGGTAGGGTCGGGGGCCACAGTAAAGGCCTTGGGGGGCCACATGTGGTCCAAAGGGCATAGGGTTTGAACCCATGATGTAAAGCAACAGTGGACATGTAGTTTTGGAGATATGAAGCCTTGGCCCAGTTTAGACATTTACCGGGCTGGCAATCCAGCTTGCATCATGGGGCAACAGGTGCATATATAGCATAATGGGTTGTATCCAACGTTAGTCTAACTTTAGTCCCATTAATTTTAATGGGTCTACTCTAAGCGGGACTAACATTGGATACGACCCAGTCTATGAGGTGGGTGCTCTTTGCCCATATATACGATGGCTCAGCTTGTGTGATATTTCCCCTCCCTCCTTTCTTTTGAAGAAGAAGAATGGCTCAAATTGGGCCTTCACCACATGTATGGGGCTGCGCACAGAGCACCTATTTTAGGCAGTCTGTTACATGTGTGGTTGACAGGAAAGGAGTGTGTGCCCATTCTTCTTGTCCTCCACCAAATGAGTTGGAATGCTGGCCTGATCAGTATCTGAGCCAGGTCCTTGTTTATTGACATTTTGTCCTACTGGGATGCTTAGAGACATCAATATGCCCAACACATAACATTACTGGCACTCTAACTGTGTCATAAGTTGCAACTTCAAATATGACACCCTTTTAATTTTTCCCAGGCAACATCCAGTCTCAGGACTGAGAATGAAAGAGACTCCAAGAATCTAACACAGTATGCAGCTTCTGTCTGTTTCTTCGCAGTTCGAGACACACACCCCGCCTCCTTTGTTTTTGAGTCGCTCCTCACTTCTAACCTCATGCGCTTCTGACAGCCTCCTGCCTGAACACCCAAAATTCACTCGCCCCATTGGTCAATTATATTTCATGAGTTATATTAGGATTTCTGACTGCATTACTCTGGCCTTGTTTGCAAGAGAATTTCAAATAAGATCATGGACATGCCTGAACTCTTAATATTTCTTGCAATAACACTGCTTAAAATCAGGTAGGCTGGGAATGGGAGAGAATAACTGATATTTTCATTTAGCCGCTGATGTGACTGGGATTTAGAAGATGGTCTGATTGATGCCTCGGCTTCACTCAACATAAAATAATTAGGCTAGTAGAAAATCCGAGAAGTATATTTTCATTTTAACTGGTTCTGTGCTCTCTTCCAGGCTCCAAAAAGAAGACGACGACGATGATGACAAAACGTTACAGGAATTGAAATGAAAGGTCTGAATGGAAGAAATGAGTTACTGTAAATTAATGGCAGATGAGCAATGGAGATGAAAATGGGGCTGGGAGGATTAAAATAATCAGGAACTAAGAGGAAAAACTAAGAGTTCACAAAGGGTGTAGAGAGTCCCATTAATAATCATTTCAGAAGGTAACAGAGAGTGGACAACAATACCAAGCAGTAGCGAAGAGACACTAGTGCCAAGGAATGGAGCTGTAAGAATGAATAAAACAGCCGGAAGGTGCACACTTCCCCTTTGTTGCATCTTATCAAAAATAAAACACTCACCAGGAGTTATTCAGCCCACAACTTCTATGCACTGACAGCAAGACTAGGCCTGCCGGCCCTAAGCGTGAGAAGCTTTCTTCTGTTTTTGCCTCAGAAGTCCGGCCTGCAGGTGAAGTCCCCACACCATGGCCATGGCAAGGCTGTGCAGGCTAGAGAAATCCTTAGCGGGACTAGCGGTGCAGCTAGGGCCAGGGTTCACCTTAGGGCCAAAGTCCAGAACCCCACAGCCCAGGGGGCAGGGGAAATGACCACCCAAAGAGCATCAGGGCTACGGAAACACTGGAATGCAGCCAACGAGAGCATCAGGGCTACGGAAACTCCATTTTTTAATTCCTGTAGTCATGATGGTGCTTTGATTTAAGCGAGTTAAAAACGCAAAATTGCACATGCTCAGAGTGTCATCGTTTTTTCATCAGGGTTGGCAAACAATTTTGTTGATGTGCGAACATATCAGGAATGTAGATGCAGTTGCAAAGAACAGAATGGCAGGGGGGTAGGAGGAGAAGAGAAATGTTAGTTGTGTGCTTCACAACTGAAGAAATAGACATGGCCACAGGAAAGGGGGGGGCATAACACCGTTAAGTCCAGGGCCTACAATTACCTAGCTGCACCACTGGGCACAGTCCTTACTTTTCTGTAACAATGTGTGGGTTCCAGTAATGTTTTCTCAAATTGATTTTTTTTTAATCATTTCATTTTTTGCTTAAATTATTCCTCAAACAAACAAATGAACAAACAGTACTGGGAATTGGGGGTGGGGACTTTGGAGGGAGAGGGTGCTCCAAAAAAGCAGGAGTAAGCAAAATATCAAGGTGGGAAGGAAGGAAAGAAGGAAGGAAGGTCTTCCACAGCCAATACTTCCCTCCCATGGGTGTTTAAACCATTAAGGGACACCCTTAGGGCCGGTTCACACGACACAGGGAACCGCGGGGGAGCAGAGGTCCCCCGAGTCGTGCGGACACCGGCTGGGGGCGCCCCCGCGGGACAGCTGCGTGCGGGAAGCACAGAAAGTTACCATGGGCAGTAGAGGGGTAAGCACCTACCACGTGTGGCCACCCTGCCGTGCGAACAGCGGGCGGCCGTCCCGTGGGGGCCTCCTGTGGCTGCACAGAGGCGGCAACCTAGAGTGGCCGGAGCTGCAGCCGCTCCGGCCTGTAGGGGCAAACAGCCCCGCTGGGCATCCAGAGCTGCCGCCCCCCTAGTGCTGGGAGGCCCACGCTGCGAGGACTGCCGGCTCCATCACGGTCCACCCATGCGTGCGGGGCGCAGGCCGTCTGTGGCGCCGCCCCGGACCCCGCCAACGGCCCCGTGGTGCCTCCCCCGCTCACCGCCCCGGGTCATATGAACCAGCCCTTTCTCACAGTTTAAGGAATCTGTGCTGGGGTGGGGGGAATCTCATAGACTATGCCATTGAGGCCAGCGGTATTCATGTACCTGTGGGGGGGCTCGCCTCTCCGCTGCCTCGATTCTCCGCAGCAGCGGCCCCCCAGCCTCGTTCTTCCGAGCGGCGCGGCACATTCTCTGCGCCGCTCGAGCTGCCGGCAACAGGCGCGCTGGTCCTGTCGCGTCACTTCCAGCATGCCAGAAGTAATGCGACAGGCCCCTGCTCTGGTGTGCTGGACCCCCGCGCTCTGTTTTTGGCGCGCTGTAAGCCGTGTTGCCCTGGTTTCCCCCGCCAAAAACAGAGCGCGGGGGTCCAGCGCGATGGAGCAGTGGCTCTGGCGGCAGCAGAAGCGGCATGCAGGACCAGGTAGGCAGCGGGGGGGTCCTGGCGGCAGCAGCAGGGGGCGGGAGGGGTCCAGCGATGGCGGGGGGCGTGCGCAGGGGGTTTCTCCAGCGGCGGCTTGAGCGGCGCGAGCAGCGCGAGCAGCGCGGAGAATGCTCCGCGCCGCTCTGAAGAGCGAGATCGGGCCACCGCCGCGGGGGTGGGGGAAACCAGGGAAACCAGGGCAACGGCTTACAGCATGCCAAAAACATAGTGCGGGGGTCCAGCACACCGTAGCAGGGGCCTGTCGCATCACTTCCGGTCCTCCGCGCCGGAAGTGACGCGACAGGACCCTGCTCTGGTGTGCTGGACCCCCGCACTATGTTTTTGGCACGCTGTAAGCCCTGTTGCCCTGGTTTCCCCCGCCAAAAACAGCATGGGGGTCCAGCGTGCCGGAGCAGGGTCATGTCGCATCACTTCAGGCGCGCCGGAAGTGACACGACAGGGGCGGCACGGGCAGCGCGGGCGGCTCGCCTCTCCGTGGCTTGCCGCCGCCAGAAAAAGGGCCTCGCATGAGCGTTAGCAGGGGTGATTTCTAGTGGTGGGGCCGAGCCTTGAGTCAGCTGGAGGCTCACTCCGGGCTTGGCCCTCCTCGAGTGGCGGTGGCCCGATCTCGCTCTTCAGAGCGGCGCAGAGCGTTCTCTGCGCCACTCGCACCGCTCGAGCTGCCACCGGAGAAACCCCCCGTGCATGCCCCCCCACTGCCGCTGGACCCCTCCCGCCCCCTTCCACTGCCGCCAGGACCCCGCGCCACCTACCTGGTCCTGCGCGCCGCCTCTGCTGCCGCCAGAGCCACTGCTCCGTCACGCTGGACCCCCGCCCGCGCTCTGTTTTTGCGGGAGGAACCAGGGCAACAGGGCTTAAACAGCCCTGTTACCCTGGTTTCTCCCGCCAAAAACAGAGCGCGGGGGTCCAGCGCGACGGAGCAGGGTCCCGTAGCGTCACTTCCTCTGCGCCAGAAGTGATGCAACGGGACCCATCAGACAGCTGAGGAAGGCTCTCCGCTCCGCAGAGAGCCCAGGTAAAGCCCGCGCAGGTGGCTGAGAGCCCGCGCGGACACGAGCAGGCCCAGTTCGGGCCTTGCTCCTGTCTGACGGGCTGCTCGGCTACGCCCACGCGAGGCGAACGGTTACATCACTAAAATTTGAGACCACTTGTTTCCATTCAGCCTCTCATCACCAGATAGCTGAGCATTCATGCCAACACATCACTTTCAGCTGTCAACATTCATTGGCAGCATGAGGTCAGCAAATGTGCACAGCCCTGAGCTTCCAGTGGGGAGAGGCAGGCAGGCGGGCAGCCAGTTCCACCGCCAAAGGGAGGATTTTCTTGCATACCTTGGGGATTGCCCCACCTGTATGGACACACATCACTCTTGTTCTATGAATGAAAGCAGTGGAAGTCAATGGTATCCAATTGGCTTAAAGCTGTGGAATCAGTTTAACTGGCTTCTGGACTGTTGTCTTTAAACATGTACTTCAGTATTAAGACATATTATAGGCCAGGGGTGCAGAACCTTAGGCTTGGAGTGCATATATGGCGCTACAGGAGTCCCCGGAAAGCCACACTTTTCCTCCCTCAACCACTGATCATTTGGAGGTTTCCTGGCTTTTGTCAGGGATGTTGAAGAGTCCTTGGTCTCGAGTCACGAGTCTTCGGACCCGAGTCTCGAGTCCGAGTCCGAGTCCTTGGTCCAAAATGGTGACTCCCGAGTCCCGAGTCCCGAGTCACTCCCAAAGCTGACTCCATGAGTCCCTATTAAAATCAATGGGTTTTCCCCCCAACAAAATAAGGCTACTTCACATGTGTGGCTTAAATTCTAGGCACAAGTGTGCCTTTTTATTTCAAAACTCTGCCACTGATTTTGACAAGAACAGACCAGGCAGACAAACCCAAAATAACCAGGCAGGCAGAGGAGGCAGGGAACCCCAAAGCAGGCAGGCAGAGGCAGCCAGACCCAAAATGTCTGAAAGGTTGCATTTTAGGAAAATGATTTTTAAAAATAAAATCTTTGATGGCGATCGCACTTCTCTCCACTCCTTCTGGCACAGCCCAGGGATATTGAAGAGTCCTTTGTCTCGAGTCCCGAGTCAAGTCCCGAGTCGAGTCTCGAGTCCCATTAAAAATATTGGGACTCGAGTCGGACTCGAGTCAGAGGGGGGACTCAGTCCGACTCACGAGTCGAGTCTTAGAGTCCGAGTCCCCATCCCTGGCTTTTGTGCAGTTTTTTCCCCATTCTAAAAGGTTGAAATGCCTCTTCTGAAACTTAATTACTGGCAGTAAGAGCTTTGAGCTAAAATATGCTGGTCTTTTTTGTTTGTTTTTTTGGCACCGCCCTTTTGCCTTCAGTTCCACCCACCACTGGAATGCAGCCAATGAGAGCGTCTCTGAAATGGGACTCAGCCCTCGAGTTGAAAGAGGTTCTGCACCCCTGTTAAGGGCTGAGTTCCGCAATTATCTCATAATGGTGGAATCAGGTCCTTTTATTTCAATATATGACTCCTTTTCCCTTTGTGCTGTTTTCTCTATGAAGAAACAATACTTTTGACCTTAAAAAAAAGAAAAGAAACAATATTATATATTAAATGGTAAGGATGGCAGTTACTGTGCTGCACAGCGCTCTCTCCAGAGCTGGGTTCTCCCTCATTATACCAGCTAGCTAGTAGTGAGTCTAACCAGTCTCAACCAGTTCTCATTAACACCAACAACATGTACACAGCAGGCCTTAAAGAAACAGTGTACTATTCCCACACCCTTCACATTGTCAGCCCCATTCACTGCATTCAAATCCACATGGGTCCTTCCATTGAGGTGGCTGCAAAAAAGGTCACCTTTGTGATGGGCTCATGTTGATCCACCCTAAAGGACTTGCCCATGGTCAATGGCAACGATGTTTAGCTATTTCTATACATCAGGGGTAGGCAACTTGTGGCCTTCCAGATGTTTTGGCCTATAACCCCCATGATCCTTCACCATTGGCTACACTGGCTAGGGCTGATGGAAGATGTAGACCAAAACAATTGTCCATCCCTGCCATACATAATGAAAATTGCCATGGTACAGGAATTCCAACACAGCAACTTCAGAACTAAACTTCAGGCATGTCATGACACAAAACCTAAAAACCTACCTGCCTACTATTCAGTAACTCTTGTCCTGGTAACTAAAATTCACTTTCCTAAATTGAACAGGAGCCCATCCCCTAAGTTGAGAGATACAAATTGATTTAGGAGCAGTTTCTTCAATACTTTCCTCCCATGCATGAACCTCTCCCACAGAGAACTACTGTAACATGAGTAGTCCTCAAATGAAATATACCAATTATTCAATTTCATTCTTCTCAGCTAATTAAGAGCACAAGCAAATTCTGATTAGTAGGAACGCGAGTGATGAAAGGATGGCACCGTAATTATTTTATAGGGCCTACATGCCCTTTAGATGTCATGAAAAATGATCTCTCTTCATGCTCAGTTCAGCAAGAACTTTACTAGGGTATTGTGCCTTGGCTCACATTTTCTGCATCAGGGTAGCTGCCAGCAGACTGTGAGGTAAAACTGTTCCTAGATTGTACCGTGTCAGACTATTTTGTTCATGAATGAATCACCGTGAACAAAATACTTTTGCACAGAGAAATCTAGTATGTGTGGATTATAAGCCAGCAGACAAAGACTGTATTTATTTTTGTATAGCACTTAGATTTTGTTAGGTGCCAACTTATTATTATTATTATTATTATTATTATTATTGATGTCAAGGAGTGGAAGAGACTAGAATTCTTCTTCCTGACATTTACAGTGCAAGCTTATGTATGCCTACTCAGAGGTAAACTCAACTGAGTTCAGTGGGACTTACTCCAAAGTGAGTGTATATAGGATTGCAGTCTAGGTTTTATATAGCATATTTTAATATGGAGAGCATTCAGTGAAGGCATCACCCACCTGCAATCCAGAAACAGTTTTGCCCAAGATTTGAAAGTATACGTTTTCAGATATCACTTTGTGACTCAGAAGGCAAAAATGTGTCTCAAAAGAGCAAGCTGATTTAATGAAGATATTCATTGTGTAGTTTGCTCCAGAAAAAAAGTCCTACAACTCCCACGTTTTTTGGCAGAGCCAAAAAACATGGCTGGCTGGGGCATGCTGGGAGTTGTAGGACTTTTGTCTGTCCCAACCAGTGTTCTCCTTCTCCAACCTTGGGTCCCCAGATTTTTTTGGCCTACAACTCCCAGCATGCCCCACCCAGCATAGCTGGCTGGGGCATGCTGGGAGTTGTAGGCCAAAAACATCTGGGGACCCAAGGTTGGAGAACACTGGTCTAATCATACATAGGATTGCGCCTTAAGGGAACAAAACTTGCTGAAAGGAAGTCAGACAAGTGTTCAGGTGATGCTGTAGCCTAGCATTTTACTTACAGGAAGCAGGTATTTTATTTCAATCAAGGGTTTTTCTATTGATAACATACTATTAGACCATAATATTTAGGTTCAGTTTTATTCATTTATCTTTGCAGTATGCACTATGAATGGAGAAAGCTAACTCTCCATTCCTATAAATGGGGAAAGTGTGACACAGGCAAAGATTAAGAGAGTTGCCAGATCTCACAAACAAACTATCACCCCCAACTCTTCTTATGAATGTGCATGCATAGGCCCAAAAAAGTATAGGAGGAATTATTATGCTGCTAGTCGTCATTGCTACACGCTTCAGAGGACAGCGATAAGTTTAAGAAATCAGTGTGGCTACACTGGGGTTTGGAGAGTTGCAGTAAAGAGGAAAATGACACTCTGGCCTTCAATTAATGCTAAAAAGACAAGCAACCCAAGCCTATTTGCTAACCATTAATGGTACATAAAAATCGTGTGATTAGGGCCCCAAGGAGTGAGTATGGCTCAAAGACTTTACATCTAGCAACATACTGAGTTGGAATGGAAATCAGATCAAAAGTATGCCGGTAGTAGCACTTTAACCTAACTGTTGACAGATGGAGAATGGAAGCAACATAAATGCTCTCTTTTTGTGTCAGCACTATAAAAATGTCTGACTAGTCCATGAAAGATGGAGATGAAAGCTCAGGCAGCCATTAGAAGCTGTGCCTTACCTCGAGCAATAACTCATTCCCATGGTATTATGAAAATGGTTTTATCGCAGTGGATTACTTTTTTCCCTCTCTGCAAAAATTACTGCTTATCAGCAGTGCAGAAATAAAGCAAGCAACTCCCCGTTCTTTTCCCCTTCCCTTTTCAAAACTCTCTCCGGTGCAATCTCTTCCCAGTGGTCAGGAATTTAATAAAATGTAACATTTCATTTAACTGGTTTGCATGCTTCTGTGAAGCTGACGCCATTATCTACAGGACGGCACTTTCAAATGACCCGCTAATAAGGTGCTGCTTCCCGATGGGCCTGTTGCATTTATTTACCTGTGCGTTGATGTTTAGGGATCATGTTTCGATTGAAATGTAAGACAGTCCATTATTGAAAATGACCAAAAAGGTGTTCAGTGATAAAGGAACTATTCAAAAGCAGCAATATTTTTACGAAGTCTCGGGGCGCATTTAAGCTGGAGGCTCTTTATGAGCTGCAAAAGATCTCTCAAAAGAACAAAATAGAACCAGGTGCTTTGTGTACAGTGAAGTGAACTCGCTGGGACAGAAAAGACGGGTTCCTTTTCCCCCTTCCAGTCATCTGCCTTACTGCGAACTGCAGATGGACAGGCCTGATTCAAAATTGCTTCAATTAAAACAGATGAACGTGGAGGATGCCTGCTGAAAACTGACCCAGTTTTAAATCTGACCAATTGCAAATCCCACTAGACCTCATCGCTCTCGTGATGAGAATGTTCTTGGGAACACAGCAGAGCTTAAAGATCTCCCTGCAGTCTGAACTGACTGAAAGTGCTCCCCAACACAGAAGCCTCCTTCATTAAAAAAAAAAAAATTAAAAAAAATCTCAGGTTTTATTTTTGAAACTTAGGTGGGCTTCTAGCTCTCATGGTTGCAGGCAAAACTTTGACATGGCATTCCAGTGTCTAATGAAGACTGGGAGACCAAAAATCCTACACACATCTACTCGGACGTACGTTCTGTTGAGTTCAGTGGGGCTTTCTTCCAGGTAAACTCAAATATTACAAAATGCCATAAGCCTCGCATGACCTTCTTCCGAAGGAAAGCGAACCGGCGAAAGCACTTCTCACTGCTCAGAGACGTGGGGTGAGATTGTAATTATATGTTATAGTAAGACCTTCGTTCCACAATCAGAAGAGTAGGGAGGGTGTTGGACATGAGTCTCCCACTGCCAAACCCCATCCTATCCACTGCACAGTACTTCAGCTTAAAGCAAAACTTTAGCATACTTTAAGGTTATGTTGATAGTCCCCACTTCTCCCAGAATCTGAATGTGTATTTAGCTTTAGATTCTCTATTGTCACAGCTGCTCTGTAATTGTGGCAGTTTGCTGGGTGGAACTTAAGAAATAAGGCCTACTACAGCTTTATGCAAAACACATCTTTTGGACAGTTAGTTTCCTGGATATACATGTATATCCCTCCCTGTCATAGAAACACAGAGCACTGGATATAATAACAATGAGCCATTCTTTCTCATAGCTGCTGAGATACTGATTTCGATCTCTTCTGAACAAATTTCCCCTTCTTTGTCCAAGTGATGCCCCCAATATTACAAAAGCAAAGCTATTGATCTAATTCAATGTTCGCATTCTCTGTGGAAAATTACAGAGACTAGCGATATTGCCCTGGCCGACGTTCTGTCAACAGCAGTCTAACCAGGCCCATTTTGGCTGTACAGATCCCTAGATCATACTTGCAAAAGAAAATATCTGTCACCCAGGCTAAAGTGCGGTACATTTTCATTGGACCCAATTTACAGGGTTTTGACCATCCATCAGCATAGGTTTATAAGAAGGATTTCTGAACAATCCTGCCAAAAGAATGGCATAAGGATGATAAGCAAGAGCTGGAAAAAGACTCACTGGTGTTTCATTTCTGCTCTGCTAAAGATAGATATTGTGAGGTCCATCAACCCCAGGTCACAACCTGAGAGCCATTGCATTAAATGTGCCCTGCTTCACAACATATAGTAGAACTTGCCTCATATTGTGATGTCACAACAACATTCTGCATTTTTTTTCAAACACCATTCCATTTTGGGAAATAAAGGACTAGACCATGGGTTGGACTGCAACTTCCATCAGCCACAGCGAGCATAGCCAATGGTGAGGGATGATGGGAACTATAGTCCAACAACATGTTGCCCACCCCTGGCATAAACAAGGTAACTACCATTTGCAATGTCTACTCAGAAGTAAGACCCATTAAGTTCAATAGGGCTCACTCCTTGGTAAATGGGTATATAGGATTGCAGCCTTAAAGTCAGGTCTTGGCTTGGGTTCTACAGTTTATTTGTTTGTTCCTCTGTTAATTCAGTGATATGCTATAGTCTTCCGTGTGATTAAGAGCAAGTTTGTGGTCTGCACTCTAAACTTTTTTAGAGATGTGCACGTAGAGATGTGCAACACTGTCATTCCATTTGAGCTCGACAGACTTTCAACACATTTCTGAATGGACAGCCAAAAGTGGGCAGAGTCAGGGGAGTGTTTTCAGCTTCCACAAAATTGTTCGAAATATTTCCGCAAATGTGGGGCTGAGAGCGGCGTATCTCAAGGGCAAGTTGCGCAAACTGTGTAAATTTGCGCAGACTGCATAAATTTGCACAAATCGGGGCTGACTCGTTTGTGTAAATTTGCATAAATTGCGGGGCAAATTTTGTGCAAATTTCCCCAGCTTTTTTTTTTTTTTTTTAATGCAAATCGCAACCCATTTTAAAAATGGAAGTCTGCATGCTGGCTCAACTCACATCAGATTGGGTCGGCACCAGCATAGGGTTGATGGAACAGAATCTGAGGGGACAAGTCGAGAAAATCCATCAGATTTTCACACCCCCCCCCTATCAGATTACTCACACATCCCTACAAACACCCTCCACATCATTGACTGGCAGGAGGCAGAGGAAGGCAGAACGCTGGATTGTTACAATGTGGATAAGTTCTATTAGATGTTAGAGAGGGAGCAGCTAGATGTAGGGTTGCCATTTGCAGTGGCAGCTGCTCGGGCCCACTCCAAGACATTTTGCTACCTGAGGCAAAGGACAAAAGGGCACCTCCTCCCCATTCCACGTACAGAACCAACTGAACTGGCAGTTGGAGCTTACTTCAACACTGGCAATGTGTGGAATGTCCTCCAGTGCACCTGAAGCAGCAGGCTAGTTTAGGGAACACCGGGCAGGCCATGTGGCATGCACAGCTCTGTCCTCCAAAAGAGAATAGACAGGGGGCTGCTGCTACCACTCACCCCCAGCATCTGCTGTCTGATGCAGTCACCCCACTCTGCCAAATGGCAGGGTTGGCCCACAAGACATCTGCTAGAGTGTGACAGGAGTGCTCTAGTCTCCAGGATATCTAGTAACTGACACAACATGCTCTGTCAGACTCATTCCATAGTGTGGAGCAGCTGGAGCTTCTTCTCCTTTTTTGTCTATATGACTCAGTTACCTGACACACTGAAACCCAAGCTCTCCAACCCCCAAACTCCTCATTCCAGTTCTCAGTCCTATGATCGGGACAGATTATAGGTACTAAATTGTTACTCAGTTTATCTGGACTTCTGAAAGCACCCTAAGACTATGCTCATGACCATTTAAATCAGTGGGCAACTTGGGGCCCTCTAGATCAGTACTGTTCCCAACCTTGGGTCCCCAGATGTTGCTGGACTACAGCTCCCAGCATCCCTTGCCATTAGCCATGCTGGCTGGGTATGCTGGGAGCTGTAGGCCAGCAACATCTGGGGACCCAAGGTTGGGAACAGTACTGATCTAGATGTTTTGGCCTACAACTCCCAGCATCCCTCACCATTGGCTATGCTGTCTAGGGCTGATGGGAATTGTAGGCCAAAACAACTGGAGGGTCACTAGTTGCCCACTCCTAACTTACACTCCCAATAAGATGTAAAAATGTTATCTCCCAAATTCCATGATCTCAAGAAAGTAACAAATTGCATAGCCTTAGGCTATGTACTATATGCCATGGCTTACTGCTGGCTCATCTTGTCTGAGTGTGGAAAGCTAAGCAGGGTCAAGCCTGGTTGTTACTTGGATGGGAGACCCCCTCCTCTAGTTTCCTGCATTGAGCAGGGGGTTGGACTCCATAGATTTCATAGATCATAGAGTTGGAAGTGGCCTGCAAGGCCATCGAGTCCAACCCTCTGCTCAATGCAGGAAACTAGAGGAAGGGTCTTCCATCCAAGTAACAACCAGGCTTGACCCTGCTTAGCTTTCCATGCTCAGACAAGCTGAGCCAGCGAAAGCCACAGGCCTGTATTCAGAGGGACCCCTGTATTTGCATATATTGGCATGTATGAACATGCACAGGTCAAAAATCTGCTTCAAAATTTTCCTGTGGGCCACACTAAAGGGGCTACTTCAGTGTAAGCAACTGTGAGAACACCTTGTTTTGCAAAATGAGGATGGGTTTCAAAATGTATGTGTGAGCGTCAGACACCGAAGCGAAACTTTGATATGGGAGCAACCCATCATCTTGTAACCAGAACAGACAGTGCCTGATTTTTAGTGAAGAAGAACAGCAGCATGAGGTGCACTGCAAAACTGATGATTCAGACTCACGCAAGTTTTCTTTCAAAAGTCTTTCAACTCTGGTTGTCTAACTTTCATAACAGGCTTCTTATGAGCTGTAGTAGTGTCAAAGACTCATTTAATGACAATACGATTCCATGATAGCTTAGTTATTACGGCTTCAAATTATGTGTAAATAATATTTAAACGGTTTCTTTTTAGAACCATTACTGTCAATCAAACGAACTCATATATCGTCTCAAAAACTAACTTTAAGCAATAAGACAACTTGCACATATATTTTTAAAAAGCCAATTAAGAACATTTCCTTTAAAAAAAAAAAGTTTAGAGTGCAGACCACAAACTTGCTCTTAATCACACGGAAGACTATAGCATATCACTGAATTAACAGAGCAACAAACAAATAAACTGTAGAACCCAAGCCAAGACCTGACTTTAAGGCTGCAATCCTATATACCCATTTACCAAGGAGTGAGCCCTATTGAACTTAATGGGTCTTACTTCTGAGTAGACATTGCAAATGGTAGTTACCTTGTTTATGCCAGGGGTGGGCAACATGTTGTTGGACTATAGTTCCCATCATCCCTCACCATTGGCTATGCTCGCTGTGGCTGATGGAAGTTGCAGTCCAACAACATCTGGAAGACCACAACTTGCCCACCCATGGTCTAGTCCTTTATTTCCCAAAATGGAATGGTTCCTCCATAAGGAGAGCTTGAGGAACTTAGCAGGGGAGCACAAAGGACAAACCCACTGGGGGGGAAGTGGAAGGATGGAAAGGATGCACCAAAAAAGTTCCACTGTTTTAGAAAGTTATGGTGGCTGAACACAGACAGTCTAACAATGCAATCCTCTACATGTCTCCTCAGCAGTAAGTCCCACTACATTCAGTGAGGCTTACTTCTAGGCAGATGGTTTTATAGGGTTGTGGCTTGAATGTGATTGTTGGTGGTTTGAATTCACATTTTCTGTCCTGAAAATAAATGCCTTGGGAAGCAACAAATGTGTGTTGTAAATACCACCCTTCAGTTGTTTGTCTTTCTTTATGTAGTGATTATTTGTCTGAGGAAGAAGGGGATGTAGCATTCCATCCTGTGGTTAGGTGGGGTTGACCTGGTGGGGGGCAGATGCAAAAGATGGTGGGGCTCGTGCACCTTTAATAATTGTGTAGAAGAGGGAATTTCAGCACGTGTAGCAGCAACTATTAAAGGTACAAGAGCCTCACCCTCTGTTGTGTCTGGCCATCTTAGGAAGGCCACTGGAGTGCTGCACACATATGCACAATTTACATATGTGCTCCAAAAACATCCCATGGACAGGTCAAGCGAATGGAGTCCACTGTGGAATGAATTTTAGGAATGTAGTCTGTTTAATTTTTATCATTTAAAAGATGCATTTTTACATATTCAACAATCAGTTCCAAAAGAAAAATTACATAAGGAAGACATGGGCATTATTATTCATTACACTTTTATTTCACTCTTCCTTCCAGATGTATTTGGCTTCCCTGCTACAAACGCACACACACCAATCTATCTTCACAACGATCCTGTGAGATAGGCTAGCCCAAGAGATAGCGACTGGCCCAGGGTCATCCAGTGACTTTCATGGCGAAACAGATGTTTGAACTCAAGTCTCCCCTGTCTATGTCCAACCCAATCCACCATACCACACTGGCAGATATTCATCTCTTTGACCAGTTTTTGCTATTTCTCAAATATCAAAGTTCACAGGTTGTCAGATATCTTCTGGTTTGGAGAGATAGTGTTTTTTGCAATCACACAAGCACTTCGCTGAAATGTAACTTTAGCGAAGACCGCACCCTTTCAGCATATTTACTGCCAAGTAAGTCCCAATCAGCTGCAGAAAACAAGTGATTGAACCATGCAAATCTATATATTTTATTTGATTGCTGCTATTTAAATGTCCCGATGAAGTGGTCACCTTTTACCTCAGACAAGGACAACGAGGACCAACTCGGGTTATTGGAAAAAGGTTTATTGTGCACAATAGGTCCTGCGGACTGTGTCGCAAAGCAGAACCCCGGGCGGGGCTTTTACAACCACTTTTATAGGATACATAAGTCTGGTCATTTGGCAACAATTCTTTACATTGGTCAGCAAGGTCAAGACAAAAGGGGGGGCTTTATTATGGGAGGGGGATTTCCTTACAAGGAGACAGGAGGATGATCTTACAATCAAGCAGCTGGTAGGTATTATCTGATCTTGGTGTAGGCAGGGTGAGACAGCAAAACACCTCAACCCTTTTGAATCAACATAGCCATTGTCAGTCATTGCCACAGTCATTACCCTGGCAATCTGTCTACATGCTTGGCTAAGTTTTTCCTTTTTAACTATTTCGTTTCCTTCACCAGTGGAGCTGTCACAAAAATATATACCCCCATACCCTGCCAAATTAAAGGAATTAATACCAAAAAGAAGCCCTTCGAGGGAAGGTTCTCAAGGAAGCTTGAAAATCAACCATCCACAAACCGAAACTAGAAATACAACTGACCTTAATTGGTCAGACCCAGTTATTAAGTCTGATTAGATCAGTCACCCTGTTGCTACTTGTCCTATTGTTCCCTTTAAAAGAGGATTCCCAAAGCATATGGGCGTGGGTGCCTGATCTGTTGTCAATCAAATGAAGAGATTGGCACTAATTGAGGGAATAGGATGACATTCCATCGCCTTGCCCAACCACAATGCAGACAAAATCTGATGTTGGAGGAGTCGGGGAAGAAGAATTTGGTGTATGCCCTGGCAATCATTTCTGTCACTTTGGGAGGACCTGCTGGCACACTCTTTACAAGCTATATACCCTAAATCACATTTGTAAGTATATGTGTGTGTTGTAATGAATATACAGATGGGCTCCATGAAGTCATTTACTAGCTTGCATTCTGCTTCCCTTGCTGTGAATTAGCGACTTACACACATGGCTGGTGATAATCTGGGATCATAGGAAAACAGCTCAGTGCAAGGAGATGTAGCCAATCAGGACGGAACCTTTTGATCATCAGTGTCACAATTAACACTTACTAATGATCTAAGAATTACCCTTGCCAACACACACATTTGCTCACCTCTCATATCCTACTGCACCGCCCCGAGTGCGCTATAGATACTCAAGTCTGTCTTTATCTGAGGAAAAGCAACAGCCACCTAAACAAATGTGCATATCAGAATGGCTTCCTTTTCCATTTTTCAGCTCTATTCCTAGGGAGGAAGGTTGAATGTCTTTGTCATTTTGCTGCAGCTAATCAGATTTTCAATTTGTTAAGGAGAAACTGGCCACCCAAAATTATCTTGGTGCTGACATGCAAAACATCTAGTGTGTACCAATTTAAAAGTCTGGAGCTGAAAGTGACATTTAATATTTGTGCTGGAGGTTACTGAATAGCAACGTAATTATATATATAAAAGAAGAAGTCCTGACTGACTGACTGATTTTTGATTGACTGACTCATCAACGCCCAGCTCAAACCGTTTAATCTAGGAATGTGAAATTTTGAAGGAACATAGTTTTTATGACGTAGACACCCACTAAGGAAGGATTTTTGGAAATTCTGTCCCTAAGGGGATGAAAAAAGGAGGCAAAATCACCCCACTCTCATATTTCCTATGGGGAGCAGTTATGCAAGTCGGCCTCACCTCATAATTGCTGCAGGAGCCAATAGGAGCAGTTATGCAAATAGCCCATAGGACACCTAGAATGTTCGTATGAATTCCTGCAGGGGCCAATAGGGGTGGGTATGCAAATCTCCCCTAGGCCATTTAGAATGTTCTCTGAGAGGGTGAAAAGGGAGGGAAACTTTTTAAATGACTGAATGACTGTTGTGTGTGGGGCATCGTCGCATAGGCTCCATCATGTTTTGACAGATCTACCCCAAACTTGGCACGGTCACTCTTCAATATCACCTGTAGACTCTCAGGACTGACCTGATTTTTCTTTAAGATCAGATATTTCTGTCAAATATTTATGAACTGCCACAGGGGCCCAATCAGGAGCGGATATGCAAATCTCTCCTACATCAAAACAGAATGTTCATATGAACTGCAGCTGGAGCCTACACAGGGGTGGGGGGGAGCTGGGATTTCATTGTTGGGTAGTCCCGGGGGGGGAGCAGGGATTTCATTGTGTAGTCTTGGGGGAGAGCAGGGATTTCATTGTGTGGTCCCAGGGGGGGAGCTGGGATTTCATTGTGTAGCCTCCTGGTTATTTGTCGAGCACACCATGGGTTGTTCACAAAACAACCAAAACATCATGGCTTATTCAAGGGTGGGTTGTCATGATGTGCAAACTCTCCAGTGCCTTTCCATGCTACAAGAAAGCATTGAAAGGGAAGGTGCAAGTGAGCAATGCTTCTTTCTGTGCTTTCCAGTAATGTGCAAAGGGGAGATATGCATCACCTGCCTATCAGGGTCAACCCAGGAGAGTTTGCTGTCTGAGGCAGAGGAGCCAATGGTGCATCTATCCTATGCCCAAGTCAAGGTGCATAGTACCCAAGGCTGGCCAAGTTATTTTGGCACCTGTGGCAGAAAATCCCCCAAGCGCCCCATCCCTGGAAGTCAAAATGCAATACTAATAAATTAAATAACAAACCCATTAACTGCCCTTTCATGACAACCCAAATCAGCTGCCTGAGGTGGCTGCCTCACTCTACCTAATGGCAGGGCTGGCCCTGGATTCTTTTCTGCTTTTCCATATCTTGAGGATATGGACAGTGTGTCTGGAGTGGTGAGGGCTACCAGGACTGACCCTGCTATGGTGAGTGTGAGATACGTGAGCTGTTCTTGAATCTGAAGCTTGTGCAGCTTCTCAGGCTCTTTGCATCATTCTATGCTTCTTCTTTTGGCACTCTCTGGATAGTCCTGGGAGACAGAGATGCAACAAAACGGCTTGGGCACAACATTCTCAATATTGCTGTAGTGTAAAGGATCCATGTCCTTTTGAATGAGAGTTCACCAGAAATGTATGGTATCCTTTGTGCTCATCTGGTTATTATGTATGTACAAATGACTATCTATAAACGTCACTTCCACCTCCTTGAAAGATTTCATCAACGTTGCCTCCGGAAAATCCTGCGAATTACTTGGGAAGATAGGCGAACAAATGTCAGTGTACTGGAAGAAGCAAAGACTACTAGCGTTGAAAAAATGATCCTTCAACATCAACTTCAGTGAACCGGTCATGTTGTTCGAATGCCTGACTGCCGTCTCCCAAAGCAGTTACTTTATTCCCAACTCAAGGATGGAAAGCGGAATATCGGTGGTCAATATAAGAGGTTTAAAGATGTTCATAAGGCTAATCTAAAAAAATGCAATATAAACATCGAAAACTGGGAAGCTCTGGCCCATGAAGGATCTAACTGGAGGTTGGCCTTTCACAAAGGTTCTATGGACTTTGAAGAAGCCCGAGTGCAAGGTGAAAGGGAGAAACGTGCTAAGCGAAAAGCACGTCAAACGAATCCTTTACAGGACCATCTTCCATCTGGTAACCTGTGTCCTCACTGTGGGAAGCTGTGTGGATCTAGAATTGGCCTCCACAGACACTTACGGACCCATCGCTAGAGTCTATACAATTTTCTTTAGAATTTCGTCCTTTTAAAATCTCCTTTTTGTAAATTTTTATCCTGGAAGACAATCTTACTCGGTCACGAGTGATCGCCTGATGATGATGGATGTACAAATGATTGGGTATTACATGGGGAGCAGAAGCAGGCACACGCCACACCGCTGTCCGCTGGTATCAAAACAACATCAGCACCCACAAAATCCCCAAAGCTGTTTCTGCTCCAAACCAGTTTACTTCTCTTCCTTCCACTATCGCATCTACACAGAATGAACAGATGGTTATGTGTGTGTGTGTGTGTGTGTGTGTGTGTGCACGCGTGCATGCATGTGTTGTCTCTTTATGTTTGTATATAAATGGTTTTTATATTATGTACTTTCTTGTACATAATATAAAACATTATGTATTTTATTATTGTATTTTGTATTGTATTTTTAAGGTTTTTAATCTTTTTAAACCACCCAGAGAGCTTTGGCTATACTGGGCGTTATAGAAATGTAATAAATGAAAATGAAATGAAACGATGCTTTTCCATACCACGCAGCATCTTATTTGCCAAAATGCTAGAGCGGGGTGGTGGTGGTGGTGGAGCCAGAGCAGTAACGGTTCATGGTGAACAATTTGCCTCATTCTTTGTGGATAGAGTCGCTCAGATCCACTTTGACTTGGACTCCAATATTGAAGCAGGTCTGATTGATGGAATTGCTGGGAACCACTTGTCCAGTTGTTTTGGATTCTTTGTGCAGAGCCTTGCTTGGGTTCTGGCAAAAAGGCTGGGCGACATAGAAATATTAATAATAAATAAAGAATAATACTGCTTTTCCTAACTCTGTCTGTTCCCAGATGGAGAGCTCCTACTGCTACTAAACAGAATGTATTGTGCCACGATTCTGTCTTTTCCTCCTTAACGGTACGAGATGGATTGACTGATTGATTTTATAGCATTTTTATCTTGCGCTTTAGCCAAAAAGGTTCCCAAGGCAGCTTACAAAGATAAGTCCCTGCCTGCAGGCTTACAGTCTAAAAGATGCGACACAAAAGGAAAGGGGATGGGGAGGGAGGAGGGGGGAAAAGCACATCCAGGGGCTATATTTTCTTAGTTGCAAAGTTCCACAGATCATGGACACAGTGAAAGGGTTGCTGCTTCCTCTCCGCCTGGCATCCTCAGCAGTGATGGTTTGTAGGAGGAGGAAGGGGGTTCTCAGCTGGAGTTATATCCAGGCACGATGGAAGGGTGCCTGACTGCTGCTTCCTCTCCCAGTGACGGTCTTAGAGATAAGATGAAAGAAGTAGTGGGGAAACATGGGAGTGCTGCTAGTGGAAGATGATGTCTGGATGTGCGTGCCCCCCCCCCAATTCTGTGAATGAAGCATGGTGATTGCACCATAAAAGCCTCATCTGGATGGATGGACGGACACACCCCGTCTTGGCAATTCTTCCAGACCAGGTTCTATCTTGGCAGGAAGGTGTGACCTGCATTCCAAGCGCACTGAAGATCAGCTGCCCATCTAAGCCCATTAAGCAAGCACCATTAGCTGGGTCTGTCTGTGCAAAAGCCAAGAGAGACGCTCATCTCTCTACTTTGCACAGAATCGCTGAGCTCACACTTGACAGGCTGCTCTCTCTGCTATGATGCCTCTTTGCTTTAAGGTGGCTCAGTCAGGAGCAACCGCTTGATCTCGCCACTTTACCCCTCTCTACCAGGCCAATCTACCGCAAAGCGAGAGAACTGCGAGCCCTTCCGAGGCAGTGCCGGGAATCCAGCAGCCTCTCAACTCCGGTGCCACGTTCAGGCCCTTCTAGGCTGGAGCGCCTTCGTCATTATGTGCATATTGTAATTACGTGAAGCACGCTGACCTTTCTGCAGTGGGAAAAGAAACCTATAAATATTGCAGGGAGACCAATAAGGCTAGAATGAAGCAATTAGGGAAAACAGTGCATCTCACATATGTTATCGGGTGGCAGGCCAGCACTTATTAGCATAATCACAGTATGTTCAGCTAGCACCAGCATTCAAAGAAAGGGGAATGTGTTAACATAGGCTAGCCAGCCAGACAACAGTTGGCTTTGGTAATTAGCAAAAACACGGCCACTTTTGGAGCTCTTTTTGGGGCGCTCTGGGGAATCCCAGGCTCTGGGCCAGTGTTTCTGGAATGTCTACTAGCAGCAGGTGAATGTTAATAGGCAAAGGGTGATTGCTAATAATGCAGAGCCAAAACACCTCCCTTACATGGAAGAGTTGCTCTCAGAGAGATGCTCCCTGTCTTGGAAATCACCTAAAAGTATGGCTCAGTGTAAAGATGACAACTCTGCCTCTTTCAGTTGCATCACAAATCTTACTGTTGGCCTACTTTTCTAGACTCTTTTAAAAAAAAAAAAAATCTTACCTGCCACCTGGATGATTGATTTTTATTCTGGCTAATTTTATTTCAATCAATGGCTGGGTTCAGACAACACAATAATCCACACCGAAGAGTTGAGTATGGCTTGAGTGGGTTGTCATTGAACCATGGGTTGTCGTGGAAACATGGGTTATCGTGTTGTCTGGCTAACAAACCATGGTGAACAACCCACAGTTCACAATCCAACAACAAACCATGGGTCCTCTTCATGGGTTGTTCCTGGTTAACCAGCCATGGTTTGTTATCTCAGCTGGGTTCAGAAACACTATAACCCACGTTTCAACAACAACCCCAACCCACACTCAACCCTTGAGTGTGGGTTATCCTCTTGTTTGAACCCAGTCACAGTGTTCTTATTCTCCTCTCCCCGCCCCCACCAAAGGGCTTTCCCAAGGAATGCAATTGGCAGTTCAGAGAAACTTGAAAGAATATAAGGGATAAGTCAAGCCTGCAACTGTGCACCCCCTCCCGCCACCTCCCTCCTAACAATGTGAAGAAAAGGATATCTTACAATTAAGATAACGGGGGAAGATTAAATAGAGGTCAGCCATTTAGCGATCATCTTCAAGTTAATTAAGATTACAGGTTAAAAATAAAGGAGAACAAAACAGGATATATCCTGCTTAGCTTTTTAAAGTATCAATAAGCAATGCTGACCTTTCTTTGTTTTGTTTTTAACGTATTTGAGAATGTTATCGGAATGAAGGCAAATATTTAAAAACACAATCTGATTCATCGAGAACATCTGGATTATGCACTGTGCCAAAGGGGGCGGTGTGTGTGTGTCTAAATCTAGCTCTTTAACATTTTCAAATGTTTGCAGATCTGCAGCTGTATTTTCTCTCTCTCCAGAAATCTCCAAATCCTACGCTAAGGAATCCTGACCCAAAACACGTGAACTGTGAGCCAAACAAGTCAATATGGTCAGTGTGTATATATACCTTAAAACCACTGGGGAATCGAGGTCAGGATTACGATGCATGAGTTCACCCTTTCTCCCTGCATCACAATCCTGGTGAAAATCCCCACCACAAAGCAGCTGTTTTTCCTAGGAAAATAATAGCAGCTTTGTGTGTGTGTGGGGGGGGGGGTGATCTTCACTGGAACCATGGCAGAAGGGGGAAAGGGTTAAACATGTGTCACTGTCCTGATCCCAGTGGTGCAGCTAAGTAATTTTAGAGCCTGGATTTAATGGTCTCACAGAGCGGCGCGCGTCTGTGTGTGTGTGTGCTTTAGATGACCATGTGTATTACTTCAGTCACGAAGCAAACAATTAAAAGTTTTCATCTTCCCCTTGCCCCCACCCACTGCCACCTCACACTTTACAGCTGCTTCTACATTCCTTACATATATATACACACACACACACACACACACACACACACACACCAGCCTATAGCCAACCCTGATTTTAAAAGAAAAAGGAAGACTCTGAGCATGTGCAGTTTTGCATTTCAAACTCACTTAAATCACAGCACCATCACGACTTCAGGAACAAAATGGAGTTTGCTTCTGCTGCCTGATGCTAAACTCATTTCAGCCACAATCCTATGCAAGTTTAGACAGGAAAAAATTTGTACAGAGATTTTTACCGTATTTTTCCGTCTATAAGACGCCCCCATGTATAAGACGCCCCCCCACTGGGCAGTTTCGCAACCGGGCGGTTTTCTCCTCGGCTTACTTCCGTGTATAAGACGACCCTCAATTTTTAGTCTAACAATTTTAGGAAAAAGTATAGTCTTATACATGGAAAAATACTGTAATTTAAGCCGTACTACAGTACTTGTATTGCAAGACGTCGCTTGTATATCAAGTAATAAATAAATAAATATTTAAACATTTGCTTGTCTTGCAAGACTCTCTCAAACCAAGTTACTTGCAATCCAAGGTATTACTGTACAAGTTTAGACAGGAAAAAAGGCCTACAACTCCTATGCAATCCTATGCAAGTTTAGACAGGAAAAAAGGCCTACAATTCCCAGCATGCCCCACCCAGCATAGCTGGCTGGGGCATGCTGTGAGTTGTAGGCCTTTTTTCCTGTCTAAACTTGTACAGTAATACCTTGGATTGCAAGTAACTTGGTTTGAGAGCGTTTTGCAAGACAAGCAAATTTTTAAATATTTATTTATTTTTTACTTGATATACAAGCGACGTCTTGCAATACAAGTACTGTAGTACGGCTTAAATTAAAAATCTCTGTACAAATTTTTTGGGGGGGATTTCGTTTTGATATAAGAGTGTTTTGGATTACAAGCACGTTTCCGGAACGAATTATGCTCTCAATCCAAGGCATGATGGTATAGGATTGCGCCCTTAATTGGGAGTAAGCACCATTTTGTTGCAGAAAGAGAGAACACATTTCAAAAGTAAAAAAATAATCGAATGAGCATCTGTCACCGTGTGCATCTGACCTGCCACCCTGCTGTAGGTAAAATGTTTTTTAAAAAAAAATAAGAAGGAAAGAGTGCTGTGACCGACTGGCGTCAACCCCAGTGGGCCTCAGCATGCCCGTGCTGCTGGGCCTGCTTGCCGCTGCCACTCCTGTGGCTGCCAATTTGCAGAGGACCCCTGGCCCCTGGCCTGTGAAGCCCCGCAGTCCGGCCCCGAGGTTCAGCCCCAGCTACACCAGTGCTCGATCCTGATCACCCCTCTCCCTTCGGCCGTTATTTTTAAGGTAAAGGCGAGACACGTGGAACGCATGCACGCATTCCACAGCCCCATCCTGGGCTTGTTTAATGGGAAGTCCCGCTCATTCCCACGGTGCTGACTCTCAGGCAAGGGTGCCCAGGACTGCAGCCTCCATTTGGAATGTAGAATCTCACGAAAGGCGATGGAATTAGCAGGCAGCGATGAAGAAACGGTGAAGCCGATGGGGACCAAGAATCATGCAGAAGGGCAGGGATCTGTACAGGTCACTGCCCTTTAGCCACACAAAGTCCCACCGTAGCCCCCCCCCCCAGTCTTGCAAGGCTTCTGAAGGCACTTCCTTTTCAGCTCTCAACAATGAGAACTAGGACCTTGTATTTTAAAGGAAGCTGAGGTTCTTAGAAGGTACCATTTTTGAGCTGGAAAACATACACTGAACAGACAGGCAGGGCACTCATAAACCAGCTCCTGGAAACAAGAAACTTTTCCATGTTTCCTCATACGCTTATATGTCGCATTTTCACTATCTTTCCCCTCCCCACCCTATCTGTCCATTTGCCAGCTCTTAGATTCGCTGTCTAGACAGCCTTATCAGGAACAGAGGGCCTCCTGCTTCCTTCTGCAAAACAGTTTTGCACCAGCTGTTCAGTTAACATGCAGGGTCAGGCCTACAGAGCATCCCGAGCCTTGGCCTGCTCACTTAAAGGAGGCGAAATGACAAGCGGCCTTTGTGGAGAAGCAGCCGGAGCGCTTCCGGTTGCACTGGGATTGCTGTGCCTCATGTTATTAGTATATTTGAAGTACTGCTAGTCACTTGGCATGACGATTCAGCTATAACCATTTATTGTGAGAGTCTAGCTAAAAAAAGAAAAACACGGGGTGCAGGGTGACCCTTGTTCTGCCGTAGAGCCCTATACAGTACAGGATGGATGAAGGAACAGACAGACAGGCATGTCTGAAGGACAGCCTACAAGAATGATAACCCCCCCATGCATATCAATATTTCAATGGGGGAGACTGACAAGTACGGGAAGTCTCATCACATGATAATCATTTGATAAGACACCCGCCGGGTCAGCCTACAGGGAGAATTCAGAGGGATTAACTGCTCTGCTTTCACTGTCTGTTTTGAAAAGCAATGCAGGAGCCACCGACGACGTCAGGAATGTGGTTGTGTGAACAGCTCAAGTAATTCATCAGGGTTCAGGCAGGGATCCGGTTTAAGAGAAGGCAGGTTCGTTACTGACACTGCGTTCCAAGCTTTGCATGTCGGCCGACGTGTCCCTGTTCCCTTCTGATTTATGTTCATCAAGGGGATCATCACCGCCCATCACAGGATATGATGACACATCAAGATATTTATGCTGAGCACTGGCAGCTGTCCATGCTCATGTTATGGATCTGCTCAAATGGTACAAACGTTCCATGATGCAGTAGAAGTTTCTCAGGGTCAAACTAGATGTGACATCAGCAGCCCTGTTCACATATTATAAAGTGGGAGCTTTATATGAAGGGGTCTAAATGTGAATGTTGTGAAGGAACAGTACAGTTTTTCATTTTTGCATTTCGTTTGGTTGTAGGATATTATGGGGTTAAATCTTTTGTGTGTGCACTAGTCAGCTTCACACACACACACACACACACACCCAAAGTTAATCGTTTAGAGGTCAAATGTTTAGTTAGGATGTAGAGGTCAAGGAAGTTTTGCTAAGGAAACAAGGAGATGATAAAGTTCAACAGAAGGTCAGAGGAAGACAGAGAGGGAGGGAGAATAAGTTTCAACACTGGAAATAGAAATTTAGTTTGCACAAATGAAAAAGAAACTACCCTCCTGATTGGTTGGAGCTGTGGGGAGATAGATAAATAATTTTAGAGATATAAGCCAAAGACAGGGGAGCAGAGAGAAGGAGAGAGAGACAGAGGAAAGGGGGAGGGAATCTAACATTCGAACATTATTATTTGAAACTTTGTGGTCTCTTTTTCTTTTGGGGATGCCCCCCCACCCCACCCCATGTCTAACAGCCAACCCCACACTGCCCTAAGTAGATACATGAGACCCAGAGAGTTTTAAGGCTTTCGGGGGAGGGGGGAATTTCCAGCTGGTGACAGCCAGTGCTTTTTTTCTGGAGAAAAGGGTACCGGAACTCTTGGATTACATTTCCTCGGGAGTAGATGGCGATTAAATTGTAATGCAATTAATAGAAGAAAAGGTGCTGGAACTCAGTTCCGGTGAGTTCCACCAGAAAAAAAGCCCTGGTGACAGCAGAAAAGGCTACAGGAAGGGAAGGGCCAAAGGAAGTGGGTGAGCACTAATTTGCCTGTTTTCCCCGTTCCACTCATGGTCCATGGCAACATCTGGGGAAAGGGGCCTGAATCCTCCCCTGTTGCTTGAGGGACCTTTTTTCCAGCCCAGATCCAGCACCAGGAGTGAACTTAGTTGTGAGAGAAGGTGCCGTAGGCACTGCAAGACATGGAGGTAATCCAGTTTTTCACCTATCCCCCTTACCTACTGCAGCCCTCCATCCATGCCACATCCCATACAGTTCCAGATGGTCTCACAAGTCTTAAGAACAACTTTGCGGAGGAACTGCATTGGGTAAGGGGGATTCGCGAAGATCAAATGCCCCATCTTGCACTTGGGTCCCCCCCCCCCCGTGCAAGGCCACCATTGGAGAGAATCCATTGAACTGAAAATCCAAGTAGGCATGGCAAGGACTTGGCCTTCAGCCTTTAAAACATTAAGAATGTGATCAAAACAATCAAAAATTATCTTGTACGTAATACACGACTGGGGTCAATTTTCCATTGATAATATGGCAGTTATAAATGATGTCCTTAATTACAGGACTGTGATTAAAGTAAAGTAATTTACACCATGATGCCAACTCTAGTTCTACTTTGAAAAGACATTACACATGACTACTCGCGCCTGATAATATGGATAGGGAAAACATTTTCATACACGCCTTCCTGAAAGTAATGTAGTGCAGATAGATGGCATCCCCACCACGAAGCACGTTCTGGATACACATCAGATGTATGCCTATAGCATGGTGTGTGTGTTTTTCTAGCACGTGACATTCACATTGGATCCTACTTTTACTCATGTATTTCTTTAACTACATCCGGGGTGTGACAATGTTTTTGACCTATTCTTGCCCTTCTGTGACAGAATTTAGCCATACTCAGCTTTGTATACAACTGCACCTGGGCGGTCATGGCTGATTTTGGCTGGAAACACCAGCATACCAAGAAGTAGTGTTGAAAACCATTTGCTCACCGAAATTTTAATCAGAATGCTGCTCTGTGCATTTTGATAGCAAATATTAACTGAAAATTATCTGGATAAATGAATATTTGACACTCAATATCAGTAGCTGACGTCCAATTATTTTTCAGAAGTAGCTAGCGTTTAACAGTATCTGACAGCTGACTTCAGTTGCATTTTGTAGATTTTGCACTAGCCATTCATTAACCTCTCAGGAAACCTCCCCTTCAATAGGTGAAGGAAAGAAAGAAACCCATTTTTATTTGAATGAATGAATCAAATTCTGATGCCAAAATCCCAGCTACAAAAATGAGAAAACTCGTCAAATTTTAATTTCAGTTCTGTCCAAATTTTATTAATAGTCCACAGCCCATCAAATTCAGGAAGAAATATTTTATTTCATAAAGTGGAGGGAAAGGAAACACACAAAAAGAAAATGGGGCAGCACAATCCCATGGCCCTCTAGATAGCATCCCAGCCCCGACGTCGGAAAACAGCCCTGACATCAGGGCTGGAACTCCCCTCCCCCCACTGACAGCCAGCATGGAAAGAACCATGCTGGCTGTTTCTCCGAGGTTGCAAAAGCTACCTCGGAGAAGGGGTAAAGGGGGCATTCGGGGGGGCAGGGAAGGGAGGAGACTGGCACTGCCAAGATACGACATATTCTGGTGGCACCTCAGCCTCCTTCCCTCCCGTTCCGAAGCACGGCAGTTAGACAGCCAAAATTGGCCATCTAAATTGGGAGGCGCATAGGATGTGCGGAATCCTCCAAGTTCGGAGGCTTACAGGTATTCCCATTGGATTGCGTCCTAACAGATTCCCATTGTCAAAATGCTAGAAAGCTAAACAGCATATAACAAATGTATCTGTACAGAAGATACATTGACTTCTTCAGAAAAACATTCCTTGAATAATTAGCCACGAGGATGTTTCATTATTTCCTTCCAATAGGCATCTCCTGAACAGATGGATGTGAAACAAGGGTGAAACTGCTGGTACTCTTGTCTTGTCATAACATTTTGTATGCTTTAGTGCAGGTGCATTTGTTACATGCTGTTTAGCTTTCTAGCATTTTGTAATTCTTTGTGTATTTACACATATAGCATTTTGCATCCTTTTGTACAGATACATTTGTTATATGCTGCTTAGCTTTCTAGCACTGGGTAATTCTTTGTGTTACGTCATATCCTGTTAAGCTATTGCCATTTCTCCGAACCGTTTCATATCTTGTTTATTCTAATTTTTGTATTTTGTATTCACACATGTTAATCTTTGTGAATTGTGGTTTTGCATTACATCCACTATGCTTTTTTTATTCCTACATTTATTTCTTTATAGCCTGCATAGTCCAAGTTCCTGTGCTTTGTGCATTTATTCATATTCTTTGATCTGATCCAGTGTGGCTCTTCTTACATTCTTATATTCTTGCTGGCAGAAGAATTAAACAGCCAGAGACAACTAGTGACAACTACAAGCGGGCATGTATCGGTCGAAACAGTCCTCTCAGAAACATCTTGTCACTGCGTAACTTTAAGGAACAACACAGTCCGGGATATCACTAAGGGTGTCGGAGAAATCTGCAACAGACTCAAATGAGTTTGAATTTCTAAGAATCCAACCTGTCCACAGTGGACCGGCTTTTCCTGAGTCATGCAGATTCCGTAGACTTACAGACGGTTTCTTTTAAAAAATTTCTGTAATTATACGTAAATAGAAAAAAATATTTAAAAAATTAAAAACCACCCAAGAATGTGCATTTCCCCCATAGGGTAAGGCATGAAAATGCACATTTTTCGGGGATTCACATATGTTGGAGGGATTTGCGAATTTTCAGGAGTGCGAATTTGCACCATGCGAATGCATTTGCACAAAATCTGATTCCATCAATGAGCGGACAATGGAACAAAAGGCACCTGGCAATCCACGAAACGTAGACAGAATGGATTTTACAACATCTGTACATCCCTAGATATAACCCAAGAGTACAGTTCAGTGCTGTGTTTTGCATTAAATACTTTAATTTAGGGCGCAATTCCTATGCATGTTTAGGCAGAAAAAAGTCCTACAGCTCCCAGCATTCCCAAGCTAGCCATAGCTGGCTGGGGAATGCTGGGAGTTGTAGGACTTTTTTCTGTCTACACACATGCATAGGATCGCGCCCTTAATCACTTTATATACCGCTTACCATATCCAAAAAATATCTCTAAGTGATTGTTTACATTGTTACATGCTCCCCCGTTTCCAAGCAGTGAGAAATTCCAGAGGCTGTGCTCCCAGAAGTAGTTTCATTTGGATGAGGGAGCACTGGAGGTGTGGTGTCTTTGTAATATTTACTTCATTTACAAATATGCCAGCAAAGGCTATTGGAAAGAAGCAGACTCCTCAAGGCATGTGGTGGATTTGCTAACCCAGTGGATTCCCAGAGAGCAACTTGCGCAACCATCTGGTTATTACTTGGATGGGAGACCCCTCCTCTAGTTTCCTGCATTGAGCAGGGGGTTGGACTCGATGGCCTTGTAGGCCCCTTCCAACTCTATGATCTATGAAATCTCCCTGAGGCTGCCCCTCAGTTTCACCAACTCCACCTAGGAATTCCTATCTCTTGCTTCTCCAGATTCCAACTATTCTAATCCCTCCACCCCATTGTTGTTGTTGTTGTGTTGCAACTAAAAAGATATTTTTTTAAAAAAAAGAGAGAGAAACAAAAACAAATTCCAACTACAAACTGCAATGCTGCCCAATCCTGTGCATGTTTACTTGGTAGTACAGTCGTGCCTTGGATTGAGAGCATAATTCGTTCCGGAAACATGCTTGTAATCCAAAACACTCTTATATCAAAACAAAATTCCCCCAAAAATTTTAATTTAAGCCATACTACAGTACTTGTATTGCAAGACATCACTTGTATATCAAGTAAAAAATAAATAAATAAATATTTAAAATTTTGCTTGTCTTGCAAAACGTTCTCAAACCAAGTTACTTGCAATCCAAGGTATTACTGTAATTATCACTGTGTTCAGTGGAAGTAAGTGTGGCTAGGATTGCAGCCTCAGACCATTTCTCTGCCCCCCCCTTCCACTGGCTGGAGGGTGTCACTGTCACCTTCCCGAACTCTGATCGGTATCACAGTCCAAATGCTGGAGAGAGATTCCCAGCAATCAGGAGAATGTCTCTTGTCATCAGCTCCCATTGAAGAAAATGCAACTGATCCTCCTGGAATACTAACATGCTGTCAGCCTAATAAAGCTTCTTCGGCAATATAGTATAATATAGGTCTGAAACTCTAATAATACAGCCATCATAAAGCTATTCTAATAACAGTCTTAGCTCTGAAGGCATTTTGGATTGTTCAGGGAAAAATAACTATAATTTTCAAGATGAACAGCTATGCTTAGGCATGAAAGGCTCAGCATAATTCCAGAGTTATCTGTTTCTTTAAAATTCAAGCAAACTGAAGCCAATAAGATGAGATTCTCATTTCAGTTTGGCATCGTATACACAAATCTTAGAAATGGCTATATCCTCTCTGTTTCTGCAGAAATTTTGTGATGCATAACTGTGGCCCTCTTTTTGCCACCGTTTGCAAAGAAAGATTTGAAATGTCTGGATGTCCTATTATGGTCACTTATGTGACCTCCTTCTCTCTACCAGAAAGAGAAAAGGAGTGACCCACTCACTTTTACCTCTGGCTCTGCTCACTGCTGGCTTTGGCCCCACTCTCACCTGATATGCAGCCTCCCACAGATTAGTCATGAGGGAGTGCAGCGCTCAACGGAAAAAAAGGCTGCCCAGCCCTGCTGTACCACACCCTACCAAATTCAAATGACAATGACAGAGGCCAGCCCTGCCATTAGACAGAGTAAAGCAGCCACCTCAGCCAGCAGATTTTGGGTGTCCTGAAAGGACAGCAAATTGTTGGTTCTTTAATTTATTATTATAGCATTTTTACTCCCTGGGATAGGCCATGTTTGCTGGATTTTCTGCCTCATGTGCCAAATTAACTTGGCCAGCTTTGGGTACTCTGCAACTTGACTCGAGAAGTGTGGGGGTGTATCTGCTGTTCTACCTCAGGCAGCAAAATGTCTTGGGGTGGCCCCGGGTATTCCTGGCCCAAGTGCTCAGTAGCTTGTTATCGTTCTATGTCATTTGTAGCCCACCCATACTCCAAGGAGCTCAGGTTTATCTCGTTTTATCCTAAGAACTACCCTGTGAGTTAGCTGAACCAAGGTCATCCAATGGGCTTCATGGCTGAGCAGGGATTTGAACCCAAACCTTTCTGGGCCTAGTGCAACACATTAAACATACCTGACACTGGCCCTTGAGTCTGGAAAGAAGTCTAGATCCTTATTTCAGATATGATTTGAAATACATCTGTACGCTACGCAAGCTGAAATACATTTTTATTCTAAACAGGATAATCAACCCTTGCTTTGTAAAAGCTAAAGTACCCGACATTACCAAGTAGAACAAAGATAATAGAATAAGGCAAAAGCAGAAATGTAATTGATGATTTAGCTTAATTCAATTACTGCAAAATATAGCCTTTATTGTTTTTTCAAAATCACATTTTCCAGTAATTCTGATTCAGTTAAATTTTTACAGTATTATAAATAATTCTAATTACACTCATATAGGTTTAGCTTTCTTCTATATGGACATTTAGGAGAGGGGAAATAAATTAAATTAGCTACATGCGCATGAGACGTAATATACAAGATTATCTGAAGAGCCAGAAGCAGCAAGCAAATACGAACAAATTTTCTTATGTAATGTCTGAGGAAGCCATGTATGGGTTCAGGAACAGAGTTCACATTTTCCTAGGAACCGCTCTCTTTTCAGATGAAATGTTTAATTATACAGCCAAGTCTACAAATAGATTGTTAATGTTGGATGGGAGGAATGGAAGGTCTAGATACAGACGCGCTAGCAGATTAACGGAAGACCCTGCAAGAAATTTGTCAGTGTCAGAGGTAATTAATTACAACTCTCCATCGACCGATATAGTTCTGTTTATCAGACAGGGTTCCTGGAATAGTAAATGCTTGCAGAGTATTCAGTGAGGTTTTCTGTTCTTCCACTTGTTTGTCATTTGTCTCCTTCAATATTTGTCCTTGCTTGCATTGGGTTAGCTTGCTCATATATTAAAGCTGGCCATATTTGTATAGCCTATGAACTCTGCCTGCCATATTAAAGCAGTGTCTATAATATCCACAGGGATAAGGAAAATAATCATATGAAGTAGTAGGAAACGTCAAGGCAAGAAAAGGCATGACCAGAATTTGAGAGGTGTGGAGCTCATCCACATAGCTTTTGGTGACCACTGTTTCAGAACTTCTTGGTTTCTCCAGTCCAAAACTGAGGTCTGCTTGAGCCAGGGCCAGCATCAAAGGTTGGCATAATTGGGTACCTGCAGGGCCCCCACTGCAGAACTCCAGAGCATCTGGCCCTGAATCTCATCCTGCTTATCCACCTCCCCTTTCTGAGCATGCAAGGAGTAACGAAAGTGAGAGATGGAGCAGTGTCTCGCCTTCTGGGTGGCTGAGGGCCCAAGGAACCAGGGCAACCAAATGGGCAACAGTGATCATGGTGAGAAGACGGGGGACTAGCTCAGAGACGAGGGGCCTCTGAGAGCGTCTGGCCAAACCTGGAGCCAGCATTGATTCTGCAGACGGGAAAGGTGGAAGGAGAAATCATGAATGTCAAGGGCCGCTGCCCAAAACAGCATTTCCACGTGTCCACCATCTCTCTCTCTCCCCCTGTAGTTCCTACTAGGGCAAGCTGCCCCAGTGTGGCACTCATTGTGCTCATATTACCCATGGAGCCCTGCTGCGGGGCTTGTGACGCTCGCCTGCACAATCTCCATGCCTGCATATATCCATGGTGGCTGGGCACAGCGCAAAGCACAGGGCTGGCCGAGGCCACAGGGGCCCAGAGGCACACCAAGGAGATTAAGATGTCAGGCAGAGAGACTGTGGGGGTGGGAGGAGCAGAGTGACTTTGGACACAGCGGGACAAACAGGGCTGGGATGTTGTGGGGCGGAAGAGTGTGCGTGAATGGGTGGGGCTGTGGGTTGCGTGTGTGTGTGTGTCAGAGAGAGAGAGAGAGAGAGAGAGAAAGGGAGGATGGGTGGCTGAGTTTAGTTGAGTAGATCCCGGGCCGGGAGTATGCGTGTATGTGCGCAGGTGGGCACATGTACAAGTGATTATCCTGGAAGAGAGAAAGGTATGTGGGGGTGTTGATCCTGGGAGAGAAAGGGCTCATGTGTGCACCTGTGTCTGGATAATGGGTGTTCTCCAGGAGCATAAAACTGTGTGGGTTCAAGAGTGGTTTTGTGTTTTGGAGCTCAGCCCCCCACCTCTGTCTTGTACTAAGGTTCTTGGGCAAGCTACTTGTCTTTTAGCCTCACTACTTCGCTTTCTGTCAGCCATTTTGTGATGTGCCTATGAGTACGACACTTTCTCAAACTTACAAAGGTGTCCACGCAGTCCCAAAAAGGTCGGGGCCCTGTTCTAGGCATCTGCAGTGTGTGACATGATGCCATCAGCCAGACGGAGCCCTCTTCCCACTCCCATTGCATCGAGTGCTGTTTGCAGGGAAACTCACAGCCCACATGACGATGCTGATATCGCATCACCTGATAGCATGCCTAGACACTGCAGGGATGACGGGAGGAGAGGCTGTCATCTGTAACATCTACATCCACACTAAGATCAAAGGAACTGACATGCTGTATATGAAGCCAAAATACTGTCTAGTCCAGCATCCTGTCTCCATAAGCAGCTAGCCAGATTTGGATAATTATTTATTATTTATCATATTTTTATCCCCCCCCTTTTTTTTTTTACTCCAAGCAACTCAGGGTGGTTTACAGAGGGATTCTTCTATTTTATTATAACAATCCTGTATGGTGATATATGATCGTATTATTATTATTATTATTATTATTATTATTATTATTATTATTATTACCACCTACCCTGAGAAGTCATCAAGGGGGGGGACTCAAACTGCAAAGTCCCTCCTGCACTTGAAAAGTCTGGCCGGCCCCATTCCAAGTTGGGTCCAGCTCTCTTCAAGCTGGACTCACACAAAATGGAGTTTATTATGCCCCGCCTCCTCCGCTGCATTGCCCTCGCTGCTAGTCCCGCCTTCCCCCGCACAGCCACGCCCCTTTCCTAAGCGCAACAAATCTTACCTGGGTGAAGTTGGAGGGGATTACAGGCCGCGGGCGGCTCACGTCCACATGTGAGGCCTTTTGAGGCCCCTACTTAGCCACAAGCCTTTCCTTAGCTGCCTTGAACATTTTATAGAAAGGGAAGGTGTAACATATAAATAATAAGTTATACGCGGAGTGTCATTTCTTCCTGGCAGGGAATCGTGGGGCTTGTAGTTTGTAGAAAAGGCCACTTGTCCACCTTGCCCAAAGTAAGGCTTTCATTGTCTGAGGAAGGCAGGGGGCATGCACATGAGGAGCCATGGTTTAATCAGTTGGACCTTACGCATTCCTATCAAACATTCAACAAGGAAAAACACCATGAGGTTTTTTGAGAATCCGACAGAAATGCCCCCAAAAGTCAACTTGATTTTCAAAGCAAACTCGAGTGGGCTCACACACCCATCAGTTGTGTTGAATAACACGCTTTATTACAGTTAGTTCAAAAAGGTTGTTTCAATCTGAAGCAGCTCATGGGATTTTAAAATAGATACTGATTTATTTTCAGGACAACTTCAAAAGAAAATCTGAACTTTTGACAGTTTTGACATTTATATTTTTTATTTTATTTTTTTGCAGAATCAGTCAAGCAAAACAAAAGTGGGTTTTAAAAAATGTTTCCACACAACCCCCAATCCTTTTAAGCTAAATGTATACTTAAACCCAATCCAATTCTGACAATAAATTCAACCTGTTCTAATAGCGGCAGTATATCAATATCAATCAAAGTAAAAGCAGCTAACATATAAACACTCAACAAAGTAGCCTACATTTCCACAGGGAATGTAATTTACATACAACATGAAAATACAGCCCATAACGACATAAGAAGGCCACAATCCCAAAGTCACATTTTCTGGTAGAGCCCCACTAACACTGGAAGATCTATTCCAGAACAGGGATTACTGACTATAAAGAAGGAAATCTATTATAGCCAGGGCTTTTTTTCTGGTGGAACTCACCGGAACTGAGTTCCAGCACCTTTTCTTCTATTAATTGCATTACAATTTAATCGCCATCTACTCCCGAGGAAATGTAATCCAAGAGTTCCGGTACCTTTTTCTCCAGAAAAAAAGCACTGATTATAGCAATAGTAAGGTGGCATTTGTTTTTACTCTGGTGTTTACTCTGGTTTTATTCTGTTTTAAACTTTTAAAGGTTTTATATTATTTATATATATATATATATATATATATATATATTCATAAAATAAAGAGTTTTAATTTTGGCTGTTGGGTGATATAGAAATGTAATAAATTAAATAAAATAAATAATATTTGGCTTGATGCAGAAGCTCAGCAATGTGAAAGATTTCCATTGACTGCAGAAGATTTTAAAACATGCTCATTTCTCTCACGGTGATTACTATATCTCCCTTAAATTGGCAAATATTGTTTCAAAAATGATTGCTTCCTAAACTGAGAGCCACAGCACCTTCTCCCATCCCAAGGTGTGTGTGGTGGTGGTGGTGGTGGTGGGTTTAAAGGGCCTAAATGTGGGGCCAGCCCAAGACACTTCTATTCCCTCGCCACTACACACACACACCCCAAAGTCAAGGTATGTAGTATCCATGGTTGGTCAAGTTATTCTGGCACCTGAGGCAGAAAATCCCACAAACACCTCCCCTCCCTGGCAGTAAAAATACAACAACAACAAGAAGAAGAAGAACAACAACAACAACAACAAATTAAATAATTCCCTGCCTTTCATGACATCCAGAATTGTCCACCTCACTCTGCCTAATAAGAGGGCCGCCCCTGCCTAAATTGCAACGTGCCCCTAAGCACTAGCAGCTGCTTTTAAAATGGACCCAAGGACATTATGCCTCTGAGCAAGCTGGAGTCTCCCCCCCCCTCTCTCTTTTTTTTTAAATAATCTTTTTATTTGCAACACAATAGTAACAACAACAGTCTCTCTCCCCTCTGATATGAAAATAAATCAAGATAAGGAGGCAATGCCTCTGGGTATGTGTAAGAACAACCCCTCTGAAGGGTACAGCCCTGTGTTCTATTAAAAAAAATACATCTTATATAGAAAGTAGGGCATGGCACTGAACTTTAAATCCTCCAATTCTGGCAACTGGCCAGAAGGATGAAATTATGGCCAGTTGGCAGCCTTCATCCCACAGTAGATAACTGTACAGATAATCTCTAGAGTTTAAATTAGCATGCCTTCACATGGAAGGGCCTTACATCTGTACACACCAGAGTGACTCCCTGCATTCATAGCTATACTGTATGCTTTACATTACAAGATCCTTCTCCCACCCACTTTTTCAAGAAACAAGAACACAACACGGACACTTCCGTTCCCTTTCGAAGGCTGTGGTGCAGGATTACTTTGCTTTCATCACCTTAAGGATCAAAAAGCAGAGTTCAAACTGAATATCTCCACTATTCATGTGGAAGCTCACATGCAGGACACTACGAAATTGCTATCAGATGCAAAGGTTGGTGCTATGAGCACAGGGGCCACGAATATATGGAGACGTTGCTGGAAATGAAGGAATTTTGGCTGGAAAAAGTACGCGGCTGACCTATCAAGCCCAGTGGCCGTTCTCGAGATTTATTTTTAACTCTGCCTGCCTTCTGTGCTAAAAAAAAAAAAAAAAAAGTGGCCAGATTCCTTGAATGAAACTTGAACCCACAACATTCTGAGCCAAGATATGAATGTTAGGATGGAGCCATTAGGATATCTACAGTACACTTCGAAGCAGCCAGCAGATGCACCTCTGTGACCTCTCCCATCTCTGGACCAAAATGACTTTCCTATCAAAGGAGTGCAGTGGTGGTGACAAAGTTGTGGGCTCCGCACTTTCAGTGGTTGGCTCCAGTAGCTGAGCCTCAGCTATGCCAACTATCTACACCGCATCCAATCTCTGATTTGCAACTCTATTTAAAGACCTCTTCCTGCTGCCCTCTCCCAAATGCACCTGAGAGAGGTCTGCAGAATCAGGCTTCAGAATATACACTACATCAGGGGTCCCCAACCTTTTTGGACCCGTGGGCACATTTGGGAATTTTGAGAATCTGCTGTGGGCCCCACCACAAAATGCCTAATCAGTGGTTCTTTTCTTGTGTCTATTGGATGCTGCAACGACTCTTTAATAAGGGATTGTCCAATTCAGCTGATCGCTGGCAGTGCAATAAAACTAATGCTTCTTTTGAACATAGGTTTTGGCAAGGTCCAGTAGTTGCTTCTTTTGAGAGCAGGGAGGTTATTACACAGATAAATTTTGTACTGGAACAGTCTTTAATGTTCACTGATGTACACACTCTTTTACATTATTTACCTGCTTCATGGAAATGAACAAATGGAAGGGGAAATGGATTCTCTGCGTCCTTTTGATGGCTAAAAGGCTGTGTTGTTATAGGAAGTGAGTGTTTATCCTTCTAATTTTGTGATAAACACTCACTTCCTATAATGCAATAGATAGAGGACCTTACAACACTTTCAATAAACGAACAGGTGGCATATAGATGCCAACTTCAAATGGATAATTCTTTGGATATTTGATCTGCTTTTGTTGAAGTCTATGTATAGTTGCTAGAAAGTTGCATTTCACACAAATCCATGTACGTCTATTAAAAGAAAAAAGGAAGAAGAAGAAGAAGAAGAAGAAGAAGAAGAAGAAGAAGAAGAAGAAGAAGAAGAAGAAGAAGAAGAAGAAGAAGAAGAAGAAGAAGAAGAAGAATTTGGATACCCACAGGCACCACATTGGGGACTCCTCTGTGCGAGAAATCCGAGGTGCCCACAGGCACCGTGTTGGGGACCCCTGCACTACTTTGACTCGGATTGGTTCCCATTTCAACACAAATCCAGTCCAACTTGAGGGATCTTCAGTTTTCTGCACCAAACTGTACATCTATCCTGTATGGCCCTGCTCATATACCACACTACCTTCAGCGGCGTCAAGGATGGGGATGGATGCGACTGTCAGTTTTACTTTCTCCCACTTTTGAATTTTTTAAATCTCAATTTCTTTCCATCCCATTCATGAAGAAATGTGTTGGTTTTGGTAAGTTCTTATCAAAAACGAACTGGACAAACTTCTCCCACATCTGCCAAATTCAGTAGGTACAGCTGGTTCCAGCATGGAGAGGACCATATTGTACCTGCCCTGTTGCTGTTAAAGATGAGGAGTCCATCAGAAAAAAAAAGGTGGGGACCCAAATTCAGCACCACAAATATGGTGGAATGCACAAAGATTCAAACCCAGACTCTCAATGATGGCAGAGTGCAAAAGCAGCAGCAGGCTTCTCTCAGAGAAACACACTCACAGACAGGACTTGTTTTAAAGTACAGTCATGCCTTGGACTGAGAGCATAATTCGTTCCGGAAACGTGCTTGTAATCCAAAACACTCTTATATCAAAACGAAATCCCCAAAAAAAAATTTGTACAGAGATTTTTAATTTAAGCCGTACTACAGTACTTGTATTGCAAGACGTCGCTTGTATATCAAGTAAAAAATAAATAAATAAATATTTAAAAATTTGCTTGTCTTGCAAAACGCTCTCAAACCAAGTTACTTGCAATCCAAGGTATTACTGTAGATGCTTTTAAAAAGACAAATAGTGGTAACACAAGATTACTCAGGTACTAAAGCTTGATGGTTACAGTAGTGCAATTTCTTAAACATTACTCAATCTATTCTTTGAGGTAAGGATTGACACAGGTCAATCCTTGCTAAACTTGCTAAACTCTAGCAAGCTTCAGTTAAGTCTGTTGACACTAGACCAGTCAGAGGAGAATTAGAATGGAATTCGAACCTGTTGCTAAGCAACCTCCAGCATTCCCTCCCCTGATTCATGAAGTGGTTCAGTCCACTGAACCCTGCCCCCTGCCCTTCAACCAGACTACACAACACAAGTCTGCCTTAACCCTTTAATGGGCAGTTGATTTTTTTAAAAAAAACCTCCCTTCAGAGTTGACATCTTGTCATCACATATTCCAACACTTAAGACCTAAGCATTCAAAGTGCTCTGCCTAGATTGATGAATCTGTCAATTTCAGCTTCTCCCACATTCCAATGTTTAAAATCTCAAGTTCCTTCCATCCAGTTAATGCAGAAATTTGCCAAATTTGGTAAGTTCTTACCAAAAAGCAAATTGGACAGAATTCTCACCCATTCCTTGTCAAGGTTACATGTGGGCAAGGTGCCAGCAGCCAGCTTATCCCATAATTGTCCTCATTTAAACAGGGACCTATATTTTCAGGAATGAACAAGATCACTGCCGGGACATGAAAGAGGCTGTTTTCAATTTGTACACTTGCACAAATTCTGCAAATACAGAAATCAGGAACAAACGACAGAAAAGTCAAGGGAAGGGAGTGAAGCACAACAGCACACCTTGAATTTTCAGTAGCCAAACTCTCATGGGCAATCCTCTGCCTGCCCTCATCCATATGTCTGATCCATTTAATCCTAGTTAAGAATTGGAATTCCCACACATGCCGAGCAGATAGGAGCTCTGTTCAGGCGTTCCAAAGTGTATAGGGTCTACACACAAGCAGGAGGAGTAGGGTTGGGCACACATAGTTTCACCCTGCCTCCATCATCACTCTTGCCACCCTCTACATGTGGAGCACAACCGTATGCAGCAGAGATGTTCCTGCATCAGTGGAGGCTTCTTGCCCGCTATTCAGAATCCTGATTTTCCTGGGTTCTAGAATGTGCAGAGAGCTTCTACAGATACAGGAGGGTCTCTGCTGCACTCAGTTGCCCTTCATGTGTAGAGGGTAACAGGGCTGGCCCTAGACATTTTGCTACCTGAGGTGAAGAACAAGATGGCAGCCCTTCCCATAACATGTTAAAAAAAAAAAAAAACCCAACTGGACTGGTAGATGTGTCTTCAACACTGACAATGGGACAGTGTCCTCTACTGCATCTGAAGGCAGCAGGCTAACTTACGGGGTGCCGAGACGGCCACATGGCCCACAGCTCTCTCCTCTCCCAGCATCTGCCTCTTGAAGCGATTGTTCCACTCTGCCTAATGGTAGGGCCCGAGGGTGACAAGAGCGATGACGAAGGGACAGAGCTAGTACGCTCTTCCCCACTCCCCCTCCTTGTGTGTAGACCAAAAATAGCTGGCTGGGGCATGCTGGGAGTTATAGGCCAGAAACATCTGGGGACCCAAGGTTGGAGAACACTGGTGTAGACTCTACACACTTTGGAATGCTAGGGAGAAGAGTGGTAGAAAACAGGCATTTAGCATACTCCTGCAAGATCCTATGTGTTTCCTATGGTCCACTGAATTCAATATGGCTTACTCCCAAGCAAGTTGGACGCCTTCACGTGTTGACCTCTGCACACAGAGGCTTTCCCAGGTGTGCGATCAAGGTAATGTTTGCAAGTACTCACACACCCCTCATCATATTGCAAGGCTTTCACACCCCTATTCCACATTTATGGCAGCCACTGGGGAGGGGAGCATGGAAACGCACAACACGATGAGGGCCAGAGGCACATGGTGAACACTTGTGAATATTACCCACAGGGATGGGGACCACTCACCGCCAGAGGGAAGGCCTTTTCGGCAGCATCCGTAACATGTGCTCCAGCGCCAGTTGAACATTATATGTCCCTCAGCTTCATTTGTTAGCACATATATTATTGCCGAGTCTAGTCAATTTCAGGCAAGCACTGGATTACTTATAACTTCAAATAAAGTTATTCTCCAGACTCGTCTTGCCAGACTTCCATGTGAGGCAAGCATTTGATAGAAATATGGAAAGTGGCCTGAACTTTAAATGACAAACAGATGAGAGGCTCTGATGGAAATCAAACACTTCTGAAGCCCCACATCTTTTCACATGGAATATAAATGGCTCTTTTAATTGAAGATGACTTGAGCTCACGGTCACATATTTGGTTATCGCAATTAGGAAGGTTACAAAGAAAAATAAAGAAAAGAATTAAATCATGACAAGAACGAACAAAAAAAAAATCAGCTGTAAGATTTCTAAGGTTACTAACTTCTGGGGAGGAGGGAAATTCCCTCCCCTGTTGAACCTCACATTTTGTTCTGAACTAACAATCCAGAAAATGTGTAAGCGAGCAAACATGTTGGGGATCGTTGATGGATGCCAGGTAGCATTCTTCAGCTCCATTTTCTTTCCCTTTTTTTTGGCCCATTTGATCTGATTATAAAGTTGCTTAGATTTATGTTCAAAAATGTACAGATAGGAGCGATATGCTGTAAGTTGGAAACAGAGTCCATTAGCGGCCTCTGTCTACACTGACATTTTTGACTGGCTACAAAGAGAGCGTTTCTATTTTGTTTCTTAGCACCAGTTTTCCAGTCAGTATGGACTTGGCAAAACAGCTTTCAACAGTGTTGGAAGGGGGGGGGGGGGAAATGCTTACTCCAACTCCCTTCACAGCTCGTGCACAAATGCCAAGCTAACAAGGGAATTTCAGTGGGTGCGCTTTGTTTTGTTTTTTAAGAAAGTAGGAAAAGATTTTAATGGTGAACATAATGGGTTGGATCCAGGATTTGCCTTTCAGGAGAGGTCACAGAAAGTCCCTCTGACCAATTTTGGGGGATCCCCCCTTCCCTCACCTTATTCAGCAGGGTCTCCTGACTCTCTATGTAGCATTTTCAGGGGGCTGGAGGGGCTGCTGTGGGAAGGGGGGGCAGAGAAATCCATTTCCACCAGCACAGCTGGATTAAGTTGATCCAGCTTAAATTTGGATCCAACCTGCTATGAGTACTTTCAAATGAGGTTTTTGTCATGCGATCACAGGGCCTCATTTCTGGGGGTCTACAGGACATTGTCTTCAACTTGTAATCCTCCCGTGTTTTCTCACGCATCTTCTTTTCATTCTTTCCATGAAAAATCCATTAAGGAAGAAGATATGAAATAGTGACACAATGTCTTTTGATTGGTGGCATTAGGAGCCCTCTGTCTGGACGCACCCTCCTTTTCTGCAATACACACACTGGCTACAGCTTAAAAGGCCAGTTCAACCCATCACAGCTGTGCATGCCCCAGTGAAATGAATGGGACTGGCACCCCCATTCTTCTTGGATTGTGGCCAGTGTGAAGCATCCCATTGACTTCTTGTTTAACTTCCTTGAATCAGATTAGGAAGGAAAAACAGGAAATCTGTCTTCTGTGATTTTTGCTACTTACTTTAGGTTAATATTTCATTGCAGATGCACCTAATAGAACCCTAAACAACTATTCTAAGGCATGCAATTGTATGAACTGAGGCCTTAGTGTAAGAGACACAGTTTTTAACCTGGACCCCAAAAATCCAGCAATTACTCAGGAACATAGATATCAACAGAAACCCATCTGGCTTCTGTCCCATTTTGTGGCATATCTCTACATATGATGCTCAAGCCTGCTGCCTGGAATTTACATCCCAGTCTAGGCTTGTAAGTAGATACTCTTCTTCTTCTTCTTCTTCTTCTTCTTCTTCTTCTTCTTCTTCTTCTTCTGCTTTCTCTTTGTCCCCCTAGAGAAATTGGTGTGTATGTGTGTAAGAGAGAGTGGGGAGTAGTTGATGGCCTATGTAGGTCAATCCTATGTAGGTCTACTAAGAAGTTACCGTATTTTTCCGTCTATAAGACGCCCCCATGTATAAGACGCCCCCCACTGGGCAGTTTTGCAACCGCACGGTTCTCTCCTTGGCTTATTTCCATATATAAGACGACCCTCAATTTTTAGTCTAGCGATTTTAGGAAAAAGTATAGTCTTATACATGGAAAAATACTGTAGTCTCACTGAATTTAATGGGACTTACACCCATGTAAGTATGCATAGTATTGAAGCCCTAAGGAAAGGGGATTCGGTGTAAATGCCTTGTTGTGTGACTGCGTGTGTCTCTCTGTGTGTGAATGTCTTGTGGGGGGGGTGCATGTGCGTGCGCATGTATGAATGCCTTGGGGCTTGTGTGTGTGCTTTTGTGTGGGCTGTGTTGTCTGATTCTCCCCAGCCCCAGCCCCAACCCCAGCCTGCACACAGTTGGCACTCATGATTTCAAAGACAGTTTATTCAGTTTCTTTCTCTTTGTGATGTGGGTTGTTGTTGGAATGAAAAAAAAAAGTGGCTTCAAAGGAGTGCTATTGTGTGGATTATTATTACTTTTGTTGTTGTTGTTGCAACAAGCAAAAGGATGGATTTTGAATGTTCTGAGAACTTGCTGCTGCGTCTGACTCTGGGTTACGTCAGCCCTGCAAGTAGCCTATGGTTGTTATACCCATATTGTTGGGAGGGCGAGTAGTCGTGTGTATGACATCACTGCAGTATAGCCCAGAGCGACATGACCATGAAGTATTCAGTGAAAAGGATACTTAACTTACCTTCATTTCATTCATTAAATTTCCTTCTGACTTCACTGTTTATAAGCCGCCGCCTCCCACACACATGCACCATATGTACCGTATAAAAAACCTCAAAATACACATAGGATCCCATGCATCTGATGAACTGAGTTACAGTCCACAAAAGCTTATGCCAGAATAAATGTGTTAGTCAATAAGGTGCCACAAGACTCTTTGTTTTTTTACTTCTATTTTATACCTTAGTTTTAAACCTTTAAACCTTTATAGTGTATCTAATGCTATATTTTATGGTTTTAATTGTTGTGAACTGCCCAGAGAGCTTCAGTTATTGGGCGGTATAGAAATGTAATAAATAAATAAATAAATAAATAAATAAATCTTCCAGGAAAGCATGGAAGATTATTTCCACTAAAATATGTAGTGAAAAACATTTTTGCATTATTATTGTAGATTGACACTCTCTCACTCTGTGTGTGTGTGTGTGTGTGTGTGTGTGAGAGAGAGAGAGAGAGAGAGAGAGAGAGAGAGAGAGAGAGAGAGAGAGTTCAGTGCTGGGGGCAGAGTAGGAGGCTCACTACTGAAGGCTACCCCAGGGCCCATCATGGCCTTGACCTGGCCCTGGCTGTGTGGCTCTGAGGATATCCTCATTAGCAGTGGCAGCATCATGATTTTGTGTAGTTGTGTGACTGTTCACTCACAATTCTCTGAGGAGTTGTTTCTGAAACAAGAGGATATGGGTCCAAAGGAGTGCTTCTCTGGGGCTGTGTGATTTCCCCACCCCCTTCTTTGCACGAACAGTCTTAAAGTTCATGTGCCCAGTTGGCTACAGAATCAGACTCAGAGTGCTTATCCATGGTACCTTCTCAAACCTGGGAGAGCTAATACCCTGGAAGAAAGAAACAAAATTCAAAGTGATCTCAATAGGCTAGAGTGCTGGGCTGAAAAAAACAGAATGATATTTAACAGGGATAAATGTCAAGTTCTGCACCTAGGAAAAAGGAACCAAATGCACAATTACAGGATGTGGGATACTTGGTTCAACAATACTACAAGTGAGAAGGATCTTGGAATTGTTGTAGATCACTGTACTATTTTGGGCTGCATTCATAGAAGTATAGCTTCCAAATTGCATGAAGTACTAGTTCCCCTCTACTCAGCACTGGTTAGGTCTCATCTTGAGTACTGCATCCAGTTCTGGGCACCACGCTTTAAGAAGGATGCAGACAAACTGGAAAGGGTTCAGAGAAGGGCAACAAAGATGATCAGGGGACTGGAAACAAGGCCCTATGAGGAGAGACTGAAAGAACTGGGCATGTTTAGCCTTCAGAAGACTGAGGGGAGATATGATAGCGCTCTTCAAGTACTTGAAAGGTTGCCACACAGAGGAGCACCAGGATCTCTTCTTGATCATCCCAGAGTGCAGGACACGGAATAATGGGCTCAAGTTGCAGGAAGACAGATTCCACCTAAATATCAGGAAAAACTTCTTGACTGTTAGAGCAATATGACAATGGAACCAGCTCTCCTATTCTATGCCTCGGTACTTCCTTTCTGTGGTATGGGTTGCTGGCTGTTGGGATTCAAAGACTGTTCCACCTCCTGTGACCCATTGGCTCCATCTCTGCTGAGCTGTCCTCCGACCCCCAGGCAGATTGGCCTCCAGCCTCCACTGGGTTTAGCGTCTTCCTCCGGAGGCCCTAAAAATAGGGCTGTGGTGGAAGGGTGACTGTTTTGCAGCCCCATTCATGGGCTGAAAAATTGGGCACCATTTAAATGATTTAGTCACAGAACTCTTTGACCCGTGGATTGGCCACTATTTCCTTTTCTCCAGTCTGCCCCGAGGCCAAGACGCAGCATCATTTGTGGGGGGTGCACCAAGAAAAAAGGTACCATGGCTGAGGTGACCAACAATCACCAACAATCCAATCCAACCAACAATCCTCCATTAATCGGCCATGTGTCCTCTTTTACAGAGGACAGTCCTCTATTTGAAGGGCTGCCAAAGGACCGTCCTCTATTTTGAGACACCTCTAGTCTCAAGGTGTCTTCTTCCGGGTTCTAGTACCCGCTCGGCATGAAACTCACTGGGTGACTTACCTTTGGGCCAGTCACTGACTCTCAGCCTAACCTACCTCACAGGGTTGTTGTGAGGATAAAATGGAGAGGAGGAGGATTATGTAAGTTTTCCTTGCAGGAAAAAAGGCAGGGTATAAATATAATAAAGAAAGAAAGAACCATCCAAAGGAAGAGCTGGGCATCGAAGTTGCCCATCAACAGCACATGGACAGCAGACTGAGCAAGGCACACAGGTTACCTGGTCTTCCAGACAATGGTGAGATATACTGAATTTCTATTTAAGTTATAACAATAATTTCTAAATTTGCATCCATACATATGAAATTTTATGTGAATTGGTGCCTTCTTTTGTCCTCTTTTTTGGATGATGCATTTCTTCTTTTTTGGTGATTCCTAGGTGGCCACACTATCTCTGTCTGAGAGGAAGGCCCAAACCCTGGAACTTCAGGGGAAGGGATATAGCAGCCTTAGCTCTGGCTTAGATGAAGCCCTGGCTGCATGAAGACTATTCCCAAGCTCCACATCTTTGTAATGAGTCACAGGATGCTTTCAAAGTTTGGGATTTTTCAAAAACCACAAGTGCCCACATCAGCATGTCAGGAAACCATAGCAGCCATTTCCCATGAACTGAGGGAGGTGGAATTGTGTTGCTTACCCTTTCAAAGCACTTTGCAGAAAATCCGCCTAAAAGTGACATAGTTCTCCCCTTCCTCGTGGAATGGGCATTATACTTCTCCCATGTTCAACAACACTGTGAATATAATCACATAGCAACAATAGAATTACTCCTCTAAACCACAGCCCCACCTGGGAATATAAATGCCAAGCTTGTTATTTATGTAATTAATGCCTCACTGAAGTGGATCATTGTGTGTGTTTTTTCTTTCCTCCCTCCGCAATTTGAAGGCTAGAAGATAGAATATCAAAACACCAAAGCTTGGCATTTTGAAGTTATTTTTCTCATTAGCCTGTGTGCTTCAGGATATAGTTTAGCTCCCCTGGAGATTTATCATCTTTTGTTAGACAATCAGAGGCCTTGAAAGGTGTATAAGTGTTGGTTTTTGAAAATGCATGTGGTTTCAGAACAAAGAGAATTGGATTGATCAAACAGTGAGGGCCACGTAAAGAAGTGAAGAGCACAAAACCATCTCTGAGGAGTGGCCAGTTCTCATAAAACAAAACATCTCAATGTGGATGCCATATTGTCAATTAGGCCTAGCAATTTTCAGAGGTAATGGGAAGTGGAATACAATACCTACACTCTGATAGATGAACACAATGGCGAGAGAATCGATACCATATGCCATGGACAAATTTGGAGCTTCTACTCAGCAGATTGTACAAAAGAGAGAGAGAGAGAGAGAGAGAGAGAGAGAGAAACAAAGAATGAACCAACTGTATGGTACTTTGGCCTTTCCCCATCATTTCTGTAGCAAGACGGTCTTGAAAAATCGACCCTCTGTTTTAACCAATACATTGCATGGGAAGGAGCAATGTATAAGAAGCAGAGGTAGGCCCACAGCCATGCTGGCTTGAGGTTATTGAGGGCCTTCAGGCCAGACACCCACAATGGGCCCCTTCTCTCAATGAGTCTTCCTTCTCACCGCCATTGTCACCAGCTACTATTGTTCCTCCTCCTCTTTCTCATCATTGTTAGCATTTGCTTGCTTGGCAGGCAGAGTGCCAGTGAGCAGGTAGGCAGTGGCATCTCGTGCTCCTCCTTCTCACCACCAACTTTGTCTGGGCCAGAGTGAGAGGCAGGTGAACAAGCGGGTTGCAATGCTGAAGAGGAGCAAATCTAGGGGGCTCCTGTCAGTGGGTCCCTGCTGGGGTGTAGGCCCTTGACAACTGCTCAATTATGCCTACCCTTGATGCTGGCCATGGCCCACAGTAACCTGAGAACCATGTGATATGGTTCTCAGGCAGATCAAATATGGGTCCTCATACATAGCGTCGAACTTCTCAGAGCCAAACTACCTATTATATTAAATGTGTTTTTAATGAATGTGCTTAGAACAGGCCACATCACTTTCATTAGGAAAAACAGCCATGGGGGGGGGTGGTGTCCTGATTCAGATGGGAACTGAGGAGAAAGGATTTCCACAGCCCCCCCACTCACCATTTTCCTGTTGAAAATTGTCCCCGGAAGCTACTGACAGGCAGGCTGCCTTTTTAAGAAGGCATATACACATTTGAAGGTGAGAACCATTGGTCTGATCCAGCAGGTTGTCCTTATGGAGAGATTCAGAAATCCACAGTCACCTTGCCAGTTTGGGCCTGGATTCTACCATCATCTCTTTCCTTCTTTTCCACCAATGAGTTGTTCACTGAACGGAAAGAGAGAGGGGGAGAAAGAGTAAATAAGAATAAATGAAGATGGGCCCCATGTCATAGCAGTTGACAATATGGGTCACATGGAATGATGTGAGAGCATCACTGTCTTCAGCATTTCTGGAAATTTAACATCTGTGGACCAGCCTTCCCGCATCGGGTGCCCTCCAGATGTTCTGGGCTGCAACTCCCAGCATTCCTGATCATTGGCCATGCTGGCTGGGGCTGCCAGGAGTTGACATCCAAAACATCTGGAGGGCACCAGGTCGGAGGAAGCTGGTCTAGACTGTGTCTGTCAGAGCTTCTCTCCTACACATATCAAACCATGTCTCAGACCCAAAGGTAATCAGCCTGTACTGCTGAGAGGCCGGTACACTAAGATGACTTCTGGCTTCTGACTGAGACTGTGGACCACTCTGCACATTAAGATTGTGGCAGGAAACATCAGTCTCACACCAGTATTTTCCACAGCAAACACATGAAGAGTGGATGTCATAAATCTATTTGCACACATCTTTAGAAAGCAAATGTACATGCTGCAACTTTACATGCAACCTGGCCTAATTGGGGTTCCCAGATATATGCCTATGGGTATCATGGCGCATGTATAAGGTCCACACTTCACCCTCTCCTTTTCTGTTGCAATCACAACATGTAGGGCCTGTCCTGTATTTTTTCAGCTAAAAGAGAGAACTTTAAAAGGCGAACACAATTCGGCCCTGCAGTCTGATGTCATATTATAGTCAGATCTACCCTAAGTATGAAACAGTCTGCTTAATTGAGCCAAATCTTAACAGCCCTTGATTTCCTCATTAAAACCACTTCGAGAGCATCCTGCTGGGATTGCTAACTAAACAATTAAATTAGTTGAACTGGTGAAAAAAATAGATTCCAAAATACTATCCAGCTTCCATTCCATTTCTAAGAAGACTGTACAACAACCTTCCCCAACCAGGTGCCCTTTCAGATCTGTTGGACTACAACTGCCAGAATCTCTCCCCAGGCAGCTTGGGGATTCTGGGCATTGTAGTCCAACATGTAGGAAGGCACCAGGTTCGGGAAGGCTGCTATACAGTGTTGGTTTCTCTCCTTTCTTTGCCTTGGTTCATCATACAGTGTTCAGGCCTCTGTGCTTTCCAGTGGTTTGTTTATTTATTTACTATATTTTTATCCCGCCTTTTTTTCCTGCAAGGAACCCAAGGCGGCTTACATAATCCTCCTCCTCTCCATTTTATCCTCACAACAACCCTGTGAGGTAGGTTAGGCTGAGAGTCAATGACTGACCCAAAGTCACCCAGTGAGCTTCATAGCCAAGTGGGGATTAGAACCTGGATCTCCCCGAGTCCCAGTCCAACACTCTCACCACAACACTACACTTAAAGTTTGTGTGACAAGGTATCTTTGCCTATCATATTCCCCTTCACTCCCCGGTTCCAAACAAATCCTAGCATCATTTTTCTGTGCTGGAAAAATAATGACTCAATTGCACAATGTTATGTAGAGTGATTTTCGCAGGGGTGCATTTTCCCTGCCACACGAGCTAACAAGCTCCTGAAAAGTTGGGAGAAAATTTAGGTTTCTAATGATGTGTAAATCTAGAGGATGACGGGACCGTGTCATCATGGAAGAGCTGGGGAAAGAGCATTCCAGGTTCTGTTTGCCTGCAGTGCTTCCCCTGCAGTCTGGCAAGGAGCGCCTGTGGAGCTTGGCTCTTGCACAAACCAGCTTTTCGAGACCAAATGACATTCAAAAATAGCAGCTGCTTGTCCAAGCCAAGGGGCTCCATTTAAAGTGATGGTCCTAAAATGCTGATACAGCATGGTACCTCAGCAGGCTAAATTTGAAAGGCTTTGCTGAAGACTATTTAACCCACAATGAGCTGCGGTGCCCGTGTGCACCATATTGCATATCCAACCCCGCTGAGGGGTTGTCATCATGTCATGCGAACCTGGTGAGTGTGGGTTATGCGAGGTTTAAACAACCCTCACATAACCCATGCTTGCCGTGCTCGCACGACACGACAACCCCCCAAGCGGGGGTTGCATATTCAAAATGGCGGCCACACACACCGCACACACAGCAACCTCCCCGTGAGTTAAATGACACACGGTGGGCTGTCGTGTCATGTGAGCCAGCCCAGTGAAAGGAGAGGCTGTAAGTAGGGTGGCCACTTACACATCACCAAAAAAAGAGGGTGAGGGAGGACACACAGAGATCTGCATAAAATTTGCATCGGCTCATTTACATGTATAGATGCAAATTCAGAAATAATTACTATAATTTAAATGGAAATATCATCCATCTCACCATAGCATGGGAGACTGTGACCAGGTGACCTGCGTGCCTGCTCAGTCTGCCGTCCAGGTGCTCACTGTGGATGGGGCGCTTCAAGGGCCCTGCTTGCTACCCCTTTGTATGGTTCTCTGTCTTTAAACCGGACTTGGACTGGGCGGCCCTTCAAACAGAAGATGACTTCAAAGAGAGGGCTGTCCTTTGCAAAGTAGGACACATGGTCACCCTAAGCCTGTGCACAGGATCCTTGCTTAAATATATTTTGCCCAGCGCCTAATGAGGTTAGGTCTAATAATAACAATAACAACAAAAACAACTTCACCTCACTTCAGGCTTTTGGCTTGTACCAGTTCTTTCTTTCTTCGCATAAGTCCAAAATACATAGATTTCATAGATCATAGAGTTGGCAGGAGCCTTCAAGGCCATCGAGTCCAACCCCCTGCTCAATGCAGGAAACTAGAGGAGGGGTCTCCTATATCTTGGAGATGTGATGGTTCTCTGAATAAAAGGGACAGTCCTTACATTCTTTCTGCTGTAGTCCCATGGCTGCCTTTGTTATTTAAAAAATTGAAACAGAAAGTGCCACACCTCTTACCTATAAAGAGAACCTCAAGGCTGTGGCCCTCCAAGGCTGTACCAGAAGATCACCTTCAGGGAAGGTCACATTTCCCTGCCAAATGGAAATACTGTTCTACTTGGCTAGAAAGGATTGATCCACCAGGAGGCCCTTCTCCTTCATTCCTGTAGTGCTGCTGGTGTGGTGAAGGGTTCCCAGCATCGGTACTTGCAAGGCATGTACAAAACACACAGCCAGCCCAAATTAAATTATTTTTCCAGCAAATTTCAAATGCCCAAGCAAAACTCAAATTTCCCAGAGGGTGGATGAGGTGAAACAACCTCTGCGGTTTATCTGGTGGAAGGCATGATCTGCTCTCTCTCTCTTGAGTCCATCTCAGTTCCCAAAAAATTCAGCTTAAAAATTTTGTTTTCTTCTAATTGGACCCCCAAGTCTGTTGTCACTGCCTGAAAGGGTGTGTGTGTGTGTGTGTGTACATACATACATACATACATATATAAAGTATTTTTACATTTCTCTTCAGCTGAAAATTAAACACACGAATTAAAAAAAAAAATCCCTGCCCTCAGGCTTACAATCTCAAAGACACAATAAAAAGGAAAAGAGGAAGATAAAGGAAGAGAAAAACAAGCAAACTCAATCACCAGTTGCTAAAGCTAGATAGTAGTTCTTATAATGACCAGGAGGATTAGAAACAGGCTGCGCACAGCTCAGAAACAGGCCTTGACAAGCCTCTGACAAACAGCCTGGCAGCACCCACCTTTCTGGAAGTGGTCATATAATGTAGTCAATGGTTGCTGGCCTTCCAAGGTGGGACCTCAGCCTTCTGGGGCTTAGCTGGAAATTGCGAGCATCTCATCACTCCGACCACGACAGGTAAGACTTGGGGGGGGGGGAGATGACACCAAGCACAGTCCATAACAGGTGGGCCTGCTGCTCTTCCTCAGGTGGTAGTAGGTTCCAAAAGCCTCTGTGAAGGGGGAGGAGGTGCCCAGCGCAGTTGCTGAGAGCGGCAGTGAGTGGAGATGGATTTGCCAGTCCTCACCACACCCAGGAAAAGGAAAGCATCAAAGGCATCTGTTACTTCAGGGGTGGGGAGCCCATGATCCTCCAGTTGTTGTTGGACTGCAACTCCTATCAGCCCTAGCCAGCATAGCCAACGGTGAGGATGATAGGAACAACATCTGGAAGGCCGCCTGTCCCCCATCCCTGTGTTACATGAATCAAGGTTGTTACTTTGGGGCTGGCACAATGACTAGTGCAATGTCGGTCATCCATCAAGTATGTAGCGTATTCAGGAGTGCCATCTGGATTTTGTGAGGGCCGTGGAAGTCTTCTAAAGCCATCTGCCCCTCATTGATCTCCCAATTTCACCGTTAAGCTTTTCCTCCTCACTGCTTCACTTTTAAGGACTTGTGTCAGCACTAGTTCAGCACAGATGCAAACTTTCTAAAGTTCATACAGGATTTAATGTGGTGGTGTATTAACCCTACCCAAACTCTGAAGAGCTGCAATCTTGTCCAGTCCCTACAGCTTACCCTGCTATCAAAATATGCAGAGAGAGATCCTCTGAATCAGACATCACTCAGTCGTGTCCTCTTCCCTGCTCCTTCTTGGGGTTGTCCACTCCCAGTCATTCAGAAGGGTTTATGGATGGGAGGAGGGTTGCTCAGGGCCGGATTAAGAGCATTATGGGCCTGGTGCTGAGGAGGGCGCGTGGCTGAAGAGGGCGCAGAAATGCTGCGCTCCTCTTCGCTGCCACTGCGCCGCCCCCGCCAGGCCTCTGCCTCCGCTGCGCCGCCCCCGCCAGGCCTCTGCCTCCCCACCCTCCCGCCCGCCGCCGCCGCACCCTCCCGTCCCGCTCGCCGCTGCGCCTCCCCACGCCCTCCCACTCGCTGCCGCTGCGCCTCCCGCCGCCATCACCACCACCCCCGACCACCCCCGCCACCTACCTTCTCCACGTCGTGTTGCTTCCGGAGCCCCGCCCGCGTTGTTTTGGCGGGAGGAACCAGGGCAACAGGGCTTAAACAGCCCTGTTGCCATGGTTTCCCCGGTAAAAAACAGCGCGGGGGTCCCGTCGCGTCACTTCCTCCTCCTCCTCGGTGGCGGCAGCGGCGGCAGCAGCAGCAGCCGCCAGGGCGGGGGGAAGGTAGGTTGGTGGTGGCGGCGTAGGGTTTTGTGTTTTTTTTGCAGAGCAGGGCTGCTTTGGAGAGGGGGGGCTGCTAAATATTATTTCGCATGGGGCGCCAAACTGCCCTGCAGGCCCACAAAAATAGGCCCACAAAGTCCTGATTGTGGGCCTATTTTGGGGTAGGGGCCTGGAGTTGCAGCTCCAATAGCCCCTATCTTAATCCGGCCCTGGGGTTGCTACAATTGAATTAGAGTAACCGTGGAAATGGACTAGAGCCCAGTAACCTCACTGTGGATCAAGTGTAAAATGGAAGCACAAACATGCAACTGCTCACTTGAAAGAGGGAATATACCAGACACTAACCAGAGCATATCTTTCTTAATTGCCTGAAATAACCCAGCACGTTGATGATGAGCCTTTAATATTAGAATCATGGGAGGAACAGAAAACCAGTTCCAAATGCAATATATAATCAGATAACATATACCCATATCAAGTTCCAATGTAGATACAGCCTGTGCAGTCTTGGCCGTGGCTTGCCATTCTCGATCACGTTGTCCTTAAAGAATTAATACAATATTCAGCAATGTAGACGGCTGCTACGATGAACTTTAACGGTCTGACAACTCCTGATCTGTTGAAATCAGTTCCTCCCCCCCCCCCCGTATTTCCCTCCTTTAAAAATTACCCCCTTGCGCCTCTTAGAGATAATTACTGTGCTTGTTCAGCTAGGACTGTCATTAAATTACTCAATAAAATAGACCACTTTTAAAGTCTCCGGAGTATTAAAAGCTCCATGACTTGCTCATCAGCAAACAAGAATTTGACGGGTGATTGTTTTGTAAAGCAAAGAGAATGTTTGTTTTTGATTTTGATCTTCTTCTTCGTTGTTGTTTTTTTAGCTTTCACTATTAACACTATTAACACTATTTGCCTTCAGTAAAATGCAGGAGACGCCATTTGCACAAAGAGCCAAACTTTTCAAAGAAGTCGGATCACATCGGAAATGCTATGGAAAGTCCCAGCAGTAAAGCAACGCCCTTAAGGGGTTCTAGGAGATGAGAAGTGCCACAGTGCGATGGCCTCTGTGTTGTAGCTAATATGATGGCACAATTGCCTGTGCTCCAGACTCCTGCTTTGCCTGCCCCCAATTAGTTGGGGTACTTCTATGCATCAGAAATCCTATTCAGGCATCCCTGGAAGGGCTTAATTAAGCATACCAGCAACTTGTGCCACATAGCCCTGCCCTCAACATCACGCAGGCGACGTTGTGGCCCTCCAGGGTCTGCGTGTGCAGCATGCACATCTTGTGGGAGGTGGCCTACCCACATACACATGTATGTGCGTAGGCCTCCACACAAGCCAGCATCCCATGCTATCGAGGGAAGCTGGGGGAAAAAACTTGCTAAAGAAAGAGCATCAGTCACAAGAACCTGAGGGTCCATTGTGAGGGATAGCGGAGGGGCCCTGCTTTTATCGGGGTACCCGGTCGCGCCTAGAGTTCTACTCGCATTCAAGTGAACGCAAAAGTGAACTCCCTTTCAGACCTTGCTGATTCAACATGGCAAGGTCTGAAGACGGGGGTGGGCCAGTGCACCAGGAGATGTAGAGGGTGGGGCCAGGGCTAGCGTGCATGGCCCCAACTCTACCCCCTTTAAGCCCTCACGCATTCAGGCAAATGCCGGAACAGGGCTTATGTTCAAGCCTGTAATCCTTCCAGTGAGTTCCTGACCAGAGGGAGAACTTCCAGTCTTGTCCTTTGTGTCATTAGAGCTAACTTGGTAGAGTTAGGGAAAGCAGAATTGACACATGAATTTTATTTAAATTAGATAGGATAGATAGATAGATAGATGATAGATAGATAGACAGATATTCACAAGATTTGGTCCTCAAACATGCAGCAGATCAGAGCCATTGTTCTTATACTAACACACTGAACTTTGGCTGGAACCCATCTGTTTGCCTCATCCCATCAATATGGATCCAACTGCATCCAAACTATATCACCATGTCTTTAATAACACCCAAAGCATCTCAGATGAAGCTGTGTGAACCAGAATGTGGATAGACAACAGTTTTCAGGAGGGGTTAAAGCAGTGTGACACAGGCATGGATGGATGTCCATGGTGTACATTACTTTTGTTCTACTGTCATCTCTGGTCAAACAGGTTTTGCAGCCCTACGAAACCCTGTGAAATCAGTTTAGCAAAGGCAATGGTGGAATGAATGTGATAGAGGCAACAATACCTCTTATCACATTCATCCCAATATTGCCTCTGCTAAACAGATATAGCAGGGTTTTGTAGTGCTGCGAAACCTTTCATCTGTTTCCAGACCTGGAGCAAACTCCCAGTGCAAGAACAAATAGTACATGAGCCCACAAACATCGTGGATGTGAAAGCAGGCTCCTAATGACACATTACCTCTCCCCAGGAGAAGGTGATTAAAGGCTCAGGTCTATATACTCTGAAAATATTCCCAACTCAGCTGATGGGGATGTCTTTGTCTTATCTACCGTACATAGGCCTTCTGAACATCATGTACATCCAGGTGAGCATCTCGGTCAGTGTTCTCCAACCTTGGGTCCCCAGATGTTTTTGGCCTACAACTCCCAGCATGCCCGAGCCAGCTGCTGGCTGGGGCATGCTGGGAGTTGTAGGCCAAAAACATCTGGGGACCCAAGGTTGGAGAACACTGATCTAGGTGGATTGATATTTTTTCTATCCAAACTGGATGCCCCCCCCTTCATGCATAGATTAATATGGTAAAAAAGTAAAGAGTCCTATTAATAGGAAACGAGGGCTGTGAAAAGTCAGTTTATGAAAGCAGGCAACTTAGTTTTCCTTTCCTAACATCTCCAGGACGTGCTAAGAATAGTATACAACACCTGAACGCAATTCTTCAGATTGCTGCTGATCTGAGCACAGTGTTTTCATGCCAGCTGTAATCTGATACTGCCCCAGCTGGGCCGGCTGGCTGCCTGACAAGGAAAAACATTCCATCTTACTGTATATATCTACGCACATCTGTGAAGACAAAGGAAGCAGCCCTAATGGGCTTTCCAACCATGGCAGATTTTTATTTTTTATTTTTTTAAAAAGGGCAGAAGGGATCTGCTGCAGTCATGATGACACGGGGGAAACAAAAATCCATCAACAAGATGAAGAGGTTCTTCCATAAGGAAACTTGCTTGCAAATATCACAGAGTTCTGCCAGACTGGATTGATGCTGAGACGCTGGGCATTCAAATACATTCAACTCAGCCTGGCAAAGAACCAGCCATCGGAGAGCTGATGAAACAGTAAATGGAACAGTACTTTCAGACTGGCAGGACTGAAGTGTATTTGTACCATACTTACACAGTGGCAGCGACAATGGATTGGGATTCGTTCCGGGCCTCTGTTGCAGGTGTTAAAGTTCCATCGCATTTGCATGGCTCCCACCCGTCCTGTGGCTTTAGCGCCGGAATTTTCACACCCAGAGGAACACACACACACAGGTAGGGTTCAGCAGAAGTGTGGTATTGCTTCATTATACTACATCAGCATGACTACATGCTCAGGACACTTAATCCTGACAAGACAGAAGTACTGTTGGTAGGTGGATTACCTGACCTGGGATTCAGTGTGCAACCTGTCTTGGGCAGGACTGCACTCCCTCAAAGATCAGATTTGGAGTTTGGAATTGCTCCCTGATCTGGCACTCTTGCTAGATGTGCAGGTGGCATTGGTTGTAAGGAGTGCCTTTCCCTAGCTTCGGCTGGCTCACCAGCTACAACCTTTCCTGAAAAAGGCAGACTTTGCTACAGCCATTCATGCCTTAGTTACCTCCAGATTAGACTTACCTGAGTGGTCCTGCCAATTGAGGAGAGGTAGGTAGCCACTAGGAAGAGAGCCTTTTTGGTAGTGGCACCCCAGTTATGGAACAGCCTACCCAGAGAGGCCTGGCTGGGTAACCTTTGTATTCACCCAGGCCTTTTAACTAATTAATGTAGTCTGGACCTCTCAGTTTTAAAATCAGTATTTTAATTCTGGGCTTGCTGGTTGTTTATTTATTTATATTTATATTTATTTATCGCCCATCTGGCCGGCAACCGGCCACCCTGGGCGATGTACATAGAATAAAAACAATAAAATACATTTAAAACAATATAAAAATTTTAAAATCTTAACCCACCCCATATTCCCGCCTGAACAACCAGGTTTTTAATGAGCGACGGAAGCTCAGCAGAGAGGGGGCATGGCGGAGGTTACTCGGGAGAGAGTTCCACAGTACGGGGGCTGCCACAGAGAAGGCCCTCTTCCTCGTCCCCACCAGTCTAGCTGCTCTGGCTGAAGGGATAAGGAGAAGGCCATCCGTGGCAGATCTTGTTGAGCGGCCCAATTGGTGTTGCTGGAGACGCTCCTTGAGATAGACTGGACCGGAGCCGTATAGGGTTTTAAAGGTCAAAACCAACACCTTGAATTCGGCTCGGCAAGCAACTGGTAGCCAGTGCAAATCCTTCAGCACTGGCGTGATGTGATCCCGCCGGCGGCTGCCTTTAACCAGGCGAGCCGCCGCGTTCTGTACCAGCTGTAGCTTCCGAACTGTCTTCAAGAGACCAAGGCATGAACCACTGATGGGAGCAGGTGATTAGGAAGGTAGGGGCGCAGCTGCCGTATCAGATGGAGTTGATATAGCGCCGCCCGGCTCACAGCCGCCACCTGAGCCTCCATGGACAGCTGGGAGTCTAGAATGACCCCCAAGCTGCGGACCTGGTCCTTCAGGGGTAGATGTACCCCATTCAGCACCAGGTCAACATCCCTTAACCCCTAATAAATAAATAAATAAACAACCTCCAGGCAGTGCCACAGTGCGATGGCCTCTGTGTTGTAGCTAATATGATGGCACAATTGCCTGTGCTCCAGACTCCTGCTTTGCCTGCCCCCAATTAGTTGGGGTACTTCTTTGCATCAGAAATCCTATTCAGGCATCCCTGGAAGGGCTTAATTAAGCATACCAGCAACTTGTGCCACATAGCCCTGCCCTCAACATCACGCAGGCGACGTTGTGGCCCTCCAGGGTCTGCGTGTGCAGCATGCACATCTTGCGGGAGGTGGCCTACCCACATACACATGTGGCTGGCTGGATGGGAAGGAACATGCTGAAGCTGAACCCCGACAAGACCGAGGTACTTCTGGTGGGGGACAAGGGGAGGTTAGGGGATGTTGACCTGGTGCTGAATGGGGTACATCTACCCCTGAAGGACCAGGTCCGCAGCTTGGGGGTCATTCTAGACTCCCAGCTGTCCATGGAGGCTCAGGTGGCAGCTGTGAGCCGGGCGGCGCTGTATCAACTCCATCTGATACGGCAGCTGCGCCCCTACCTTCCTAATCACCTGCTCCCATCAGTGGTTCATGCCTTGGTCTCCTCTCGCCTAGACTACTGTAATGCGTTCTGCGTGGGGTTACCTTGGACAGGGTCTCAACGGCCAACCTCGGTGAGGACTTGAAACAGAGGTAGAGCTGCGTGTCATCCGCATACTGATGACACCGCACCCCAAACCTCCTGATGATAGCTCCCAGCAGCTTGAGGTAGATGTTGAATAACATCGGGGAGAGGATGGAACCCTGCGGCACTCCACAAGTGAGCAGCCGAGGGTCCGAAGCCTCCTCCCCGAGAACTACCCTCTGATACTTTCCAGAGAGGAGGGACCGGAACCACTGCAATACAGTGCCTCCCAAGCCCAATCCCTCCAGGCGGTCCAGGAGGATACCGTGGTCAACGGTATCAAAAGCCACTGAGAGATCGAGGAGGACTAGAAAGGAGCATTCGCCCCTATCCAAAGCCCTCCTCATATCATCCACCAAGGCGACCAAGGCCGTCTCCGTCCCATGTCCAGACCTGAAGCCCGACTGGCATGGATCTAAATAATTGGCTTCATCCAAGTGTGCCTTCAACTGAGCACCCACCACCCGCTCGATCACCTTGCCCAGAAATGGTAAATTGGAGACAGGGCGAAAGTTGTTTAAATCCTGGGGATCCAAGGGCTTCTTTAGAAGCGGTCTTATTACTGCCTACTTGAGGGCTGATGGCATCACTGCCTCCTTGAGGGAGGCATTCACCACCGCCTTGATCCCCTCACCCAGTCTCCCTACAGCTCATGATGAGCCAGGATGGGCAAGGGTCAAGCAAGCAGGTGGTCGGCCTCACAGATGAAAGCACCTTGTCCACTTCATCAGAAGGAAGAAGCCGAAACCGATCCCACAAAACCGGTCTGCCATTGGCCTCCTCCTGCTCACTCCCTGTGTCCACGACGCACGATATCCCACTCCTAATCTGATCGATTTTATCTGCAAAGTGCTTCGCTAAAGCCTCACAGGAGGCTTTAGACTGTTCCAGTGGGTCCGGAGCGACTGGACTGACCAGACTCCGGACCACTTGGAACAGCCTCCTGGGGCAGCACTCCACAGACGCAATGGAGGCAGCATAGAAATTCTTTTTTGCTGCCTTCACCGCCCCCGGTAGGCTGAAGATGCAGCTCTAACCCATGTTCGATTGTCTTCAGAGCGGGAATTACGCCATCGGCGCTCTAGCCTTCTCACCTCTTGTTTCAGAGCTCGCAGCGAAGGAGTGAACCATGGCGCCGCGCAAGCTCTGTTTAGGCAAAGAGGGCGCTTCGGGGCAACTCAGTCTAATGCCCTGGTGATTGCAACATTCCAGTCGTCCACCAGGGTCTCGACCGAGCTACTATTTGTGTGCTCCAATTCCCCAAACGCGTTCAGGAATCCATCCGGATCCATAAGACGCCTGGGGCGGACCATCCTAATAGGTCCCTCACCCCTGCAGAGGGGTTGTGGCATCGAGAAATCCAACCCCACCAGATAGTGATCTGACCATGACAAGGGGGTGGTGGATATACCCCCGATTTCCAGATCATTTCCCCCCTCTCCAGAAACAAAAACCAAGTCCAGTGCATGACCGGCTACATGGGTAGGTCCAGTTAATACAGGGTGCAGCTCCCAGGAATCCATGGTCTCCATGAAGTCCCAAGGTGCCCCTGTGAGGGCAGCCCCCGAATGCACGTTGAAGTCCCCCAGCACCAATAGCCTGGGGGACAACACACGCACATCAGAGACCACCTCCAGCACCTCGGCCAGGGAGTCTGTCGTGCAGCGGGGTGGACGGTACACGAGCAAAATCCCCAGACTGCCCTTGGGACCCAACGTCCAGTACATGCACTCAATAAACTTGGTCTCCCGGAGAGGGAGTCTGGTAAGGACCAAGGACTCCCGGTAGATAACAGCCACTCCCCCTCCCCGTCCCCCAACCCTTGGCTGCTGGGCATACGAGAAACCAGCCGGACACAAGGCCGCCAGAGTTGGAGCAGTGGCCTCATCCAGCCAGGTTTCTGTAATACATGCCAGGTCCGCACCCTCATCCAGGATCAAGTCATGGATGAGAGATGTTTTTTGGGTAACGGACCTGGCATTGCACAACAGCAAACGCAAGGCGGGGGGAGGAGCCACACATCCCCCAGTTATCCCTTGGCTCTGGGCAGGCCCGGGACAAGGGATAGGTATTAAGCATCGATCCCTTGTCCCCCTTAGTTGGCGTGGCCTGCCCCTAGCATTCTGCCAGCGCCTGCCGCTCACCAGTGGTATATTTTGCCCCCCAGAACTCCCTCCATCATCTCCCTGGGAGAGGCACATGCCCCCTCGCTTCCGCCAATCAGGCGGGAGACCCACCCCTAAAATCAACCCCTAAAAAACCCCAGCCCTTCAAAAAGCAGGGCCTCTTAAAAACCCCAGCCCCACCTATATCCCCCTCAGCAGGGGGGCAGGCCCCCGCCCTCGTGCCACCCCCAAAGTGGCTCCCCCAAAGGGGCGGGGGGCCCTTCGGTGGCAACCCCGGCGGCGGCGGACCCGCCCCCGCTGGGGCCTGATCTTTATGGCCCCACAGTTGCAGGTGGGGCGGGGTGGCTCCTGGCTGGGCCCGGTCCTGCAGGGGCAGCCAGCAGTCCCACCGGTGGTGCGGGTGGTCCCTCCCAGGCAGCAGCAGCAAGCAGCAAGGCTGGCTACTTGCCTGGCTTGGCCTTCTCCAGCAGAGGCGGTGTTGTTGTGGTGGTGGTTGTTTGATTGTTCGTTTGGTATGTATGCTTCTTTGGATTTTATGGTCTTATGTTTTATTTTGTATTTAAATGTATGTTTGTTTTTTATTAGCTCTCTAGACAATGTTATGCTGTGGGGTGGCTGACAAATGTTATACCTAAAATAAAATAGTCTGGCCCCCTGACATGCTAGTTTTCTATGTGAAGCGGGAGGTTGTTTTGTATGGAAGAGCATTAAATCACCTGCAGTCTAACGTGGTTCAACATACACACAGGTTTACTGCCCGAAGGAGGATCAGGTCATAGTCAACTAGTGGAAACATAGAATTGGAGGGGACCTTATAGGGCATCTAATTCAATCCCCTGTTTAATATAGGATGCCCAGAAACAGAGTATCCACAACAGGTGGCTGTCCAGCCTCTGCTTCAAGACCTTCAGCAAGGGGGAGTTCATCCCTCTCCAGGTAATTGGTTCCATTGTCCAACAGATCCTACCATCAAGACATTTCTCCTAATTTTCAACTGAACTTTGCCTTCCTGAAAGTTAAACCCCCTCCTGTAAGACTCTGCCCCCTTCTGGCTAGCCTTTGCCCTCTTCCATTGAGTTTTGCCCTCTTCTATTGAGTCTTTGTCCTCTTCTATGTGACAGCAGCTCCTTTGGGAAAGAGGAAGATACTGAAGTTTCAGCATCACCTCAAGGTGTATGCTCCTTATGGGCAGGTCATGGCCATGAACAGGGGGCAGGATGGCAGCATCTGGAGATGACTGGAGCAGCTTACTGGTTCCAGGAGAAGGATGCCAATCATCAACATTTCCTAGCTATAACGACACGCTTCGTTTAGCATGACTAGGGGACAAAAAGGAAGCCCCTTCTGGCAAAGCGAATCCTTTGGAATACGTCTTCTGAAGGCCTCCCTGTTGTCATAAGGACGCATCTTTCACTGCCTTGTGAGCACAGCAGCCCAGACCTGCTTGCTGAAAAGTCCTTGGCTGCATCTCAAGTTTTGAAAATGCAACAAAGGCTTTTGTTTAGATTCCAGCCCCATTTTTCACCACTTCAGTAACGCTAGAATATCACCTTGGGAAAACACACGTACCCATATCCAAAAGACACTTTGTGTGACTGGATTTTTTTTTGTGACTCGTGCTTTTTAGGAAGGAACCACTGTCAAATTCTGACATCCACTTCAAGGGTTCTGACATTTCAAAAATGAATTAAGTGGCCTGGTGGAATTTACACGAAGTTGGAAGTGTTGGCTCGATAGTGATTGAGTTGATATAGCATGAAAGAAAACTGGTACTACGACAATGCAAATATCACTTCAGCAGAAGGAAAAATCCGAAAGCTTGACTCCCACCCCCCTGCCTGAAACACATGCCAATAGCACAAGTGCTTCAAAAGATTGGAGCCTAAGAAGGCAATCCCTTGCAGTGTGCACGTTCCAACAACACACAACTTCTTTCCAAGTTTCAATTAAATCAATATGCAACTTATTAGGAGGCAATCTTTACTCCGCTGACATCTACGGCAATATTCTTATTGACTATAATAGATTTTTAACACCTTGTCTCCCTGTTTCTCTAGCAAATGCCTGTTTTCCTCAATACTACGGGCAGCATCCAGAGAAAGCTGGGCTTACACGGCATTGCTCGGAGACTGCAGCCTCAAGTGACAGTTTGCAGGTGTTGAGTGGGCCGCCACAAATAAAAGTTCAGTTATCTCCTCACGTCACTTCAAAAGGGATGCCATTCAGCTGAGTCAGTTCACACATTTTCCTGCCAGTTATTAGGTGCGCAGTAATCAATTTGAGGTGCTGGGTTTAATTTTCAATGTCCCCAATGGGCCAGGTTACTGCAAGGACCACTTCTTTCCACACAAGCCAGCCTGGGTATTAAGACCCTCTTCTGAGGCACTTCTGTGGGTCCCTACACCATCTGTGGTGGCGGGGGGGATGACCCTAGATATTTTCTTCTGTGGCACCCAACTGGAACTCCCTCCCCAGGGAAGCTCACCTGTTGCCTTTTCAGCACCAGGAGAAGACTTCTTTTTTTCACCCAGGCTTTTCAGGATGTTTCGTTTGCTGCAATCCTTTTCTGTTATATTGTAGAAAGGCGCAATCCTATGTATGTTTAGAAAGAGTAAACTCCTAGAGTATAAGCTGGCTAGAGAATGCTGGGGAATTGTAGGACTTTTGTCTGTCTAAACATGGATAGCATTGCACCCTAAATCTTTATTACTGGTGGCACCCCAGTTGTGGAATGCCCTCCCCAGAGAGGAGAAAGGCTTGCCTGCCACTTACATTGTGGTCTGTTCAGCACCAGGGAGAGGACATTTTAGTCTTTCAGTTTTGTTTTGTTTTTTAGTGTTAGTGTGTTTTGAGATCCTTGTGCTGCTGCTGGCATTTACTTCAGCTTTTTACCTCTAGTTTTATTCTGTTTTAAACTTCAGGCTTTTATATTACATTTTACTATGTGCTTGTATTTTATGGTTTTAAGCTTTGTTTTGTCAAACTGCCCAGAGAGCTTCGGCTATTGTGTGGTATAAAAATGCAATCGATAAATAATGTAATAAAATAAATTTAAAAATATAATAAAATAACCACTTTTTTCTCAACACTTTGTAAAATCGCTGTATGCTGGCATACCTGAAAGGCATACAGAAGTAAGGCAATCAAGTGATGTATATTTATTTTATTATTGATTATTATTACAGTTATACCCCACATTTTTTTCCTCTTGTAAGAAACCCAAGGCGGCTTACATGGTCTCCATGTTATCCTCACAACAACCCTGTGAGGTAGGTTAGGTTGAGAGTCAGTGACTGGCCCAAAGACACCCAGTGAGCTTCATGGCTGAGTGGGGACTAGAACCCAGATCTCTCGAGTCCCCGTCCAACACCCTAACCACTATGCCACATTGGCTCTCATGTATGAAGCAGCCTAAAAACATGCCTAGTGCCTTTTGAGATCAATAGGATTTAAACTAGGCACTTAACTGGCTCCTTAGCTGTGTCAACAGTCAACCCCCAGCAGAATGTGTGGAACGGAGCTTCCTTGTTGCTTTCAGTAGATGCTTGTGGACTGTCCACAATGCAGGAAATATTGCAAATGCTTTGTAGTTTTCCATACTGGGTAGATGGGAGCATCTCAAGTAGGAAGCTTATCCCACCTCTCCACAGCCTTGAGGTGCTATATTCCATGCTGACACACACACTCACTCCGAGAAGCTTTAGCACTGGCTGATTTGGAAGGAACATTGGAAATGAAATGATAGCAGAGTAAATGTCAGTGCATTCAACGTGACACAGTGAGCACCAGATCTTGAACAGCTTCATCATTGTGGCATTTACTGTATCCTGAAATAATATTAATACCTCTGTTGTCCTTCTTGATGGAATCAACCATGAATATGCTTTATGGGACTGGCCAAAGTGCTAATAGGTTAAAAGAACAACCCATCCAGTGTTCCACTAAATTAAGGTCGCTTCACGGGATTTAATGAAACAAAGTGCTGGATGGAGTTTTCAAAGGACGTTCTTGTAATTCATGTCTATTTAGGGCTCCTGCTAACCAGAAATCTAATTTCTTCTAGTAAAATAGCTTTTTGTGAAGCCCGGCCATGTGAGAAAGAGTCTTTAAAGGGCAATGATCAGGAGATCTTGACTATAATACTTTGTTATTTCACAAATCTCTTTTTAGGGTGGGGTGGGAGGAACGAGGAGCAGAATTTTAAGTCTCAAAATTAATCAGACCCTGTTTAATACTGTTAGTTGTACTGCAGTGATGCAGAGACACCCCAACCAATTGTGTTGTGTTTACATTTTACCAGGGAACAAAGCAGAGGCCTGGTACAGGAAATAATCTTACTTCCCACAACCTTGCACATGTACTCCTATTTTTTAAAAGTTATTTTTATTTTATTTATTATTTATTATTTTACGTTACTCTTCCTGCTAAAGCCTTAGCCACATTTCAGTTCTCTGAGCAAGACAGATGAGAGCCAAACCAGACATGACTTTAAATGTGTGTCTACTAGCAGGTACATCTCCTCGCCCCCTCTTTATGCTAGAGTAGGCATAGGGGCCCCAGTCCGGATTGAGACACTAGCATGGGGAATAGGGAGCTTTTAAGTTCTGGATCAGGGGTCTGTGCTTACTTTAGATTAAAAATGGGTGGTGGGGAGACATTTATCGTACTGTCTGTTTTTTGGCCCTGATCTACACCCTCAAAAGTTAGGGATGGAAAACCAGCCATTAGGGGATCCTCTGCACGAGGCTTTTAACGTGCCACTTTACCGAGGCTTCTGCTTCCAATTTTTATTTTTTATTTATTTTTATTTTGCAGGATTGTGTGTTTTTCCCAGGGTTTTTCTTTCTCTGCCTTTCTATATGTTCCATTACACAACTACAAGGTGGCACTGCAGTATAGCGGAATTGCAAAAATACACAAACTTCTCCTTCCAGTTCATTCTGCCATTTCCAGATAATATTACACTTTCTTCACACACACACACACACACACACACACACCCAAAAAAGCCGCAGAAATGCTTGGAAAACATGGGAGAGGCCCTGGAGGATGACAACGTCATGTAAAGCAAACTACCATAGTGATGAATCACGAGCACACAATAGATGCCTCGTGTAGAGAAGCCCTAGGTCTGTAGGTTAGCTTCCAGGAAGGGCTGGAGACAAGGACTGCCCAATCCGACCCTGCTGAATTTGTGAGTGGGTGACTCTCTGGTGTGTGTGTTTTATCCTATGGGATGCATCCAATGTTAGGCTAGTATTGTTCAAATGCTGGTGGAACAACTAATACAGCTAATGCAAGCAACACCTAGCCTAAGGAGATTGTAATGGGTTGTGCAGCAGCTTGCACAATGGCTTACACAGCAGCTTGCACAAGCAGAATCAAAGTACTGGATTTGACACTTGCGCCAGAATAATAATGGGGTTTCTGCATTAGCGGGAATCGGGATGATACCATTAGATGAAACCCTATCGGGTGGAGGATATAAAAGCTATATCCTAACCAGCAGGCAGAAGAGAAGGTAACTCTGACAGTAAAGGCACAATCCTATGCAAATTTAGACTGAAAAAAGGCCAACAACTCGCAGCATGCCCCAGCAAACTATGCTGACTGGGGCATGCTGGGAATTGTCAGGCCTTTTTTCTGTCTAAGCTTGCATAAGATTCGTCCCCTAAATTCCTTTAACCACCACTCCTTTAAAAAAAAAAACCATACACATGTAAATCTGTGTATCCACCATTGGAAAATATAAAATACTTGCTTAGGACAACCACCAGAAGACAAAAGGAAGTAACTGGGGTATATCAAAGTTGTTGCTGGTAAAGGAAATGAGTTCTTAGTATTTCTAAATTTAAGGAGAGAGGACAGGATTATTTATTCTACCTATCAAACATTCAGAAGGGCAGCTCTTGCAAGACATCTCTTTGAAAGAACCAAGAGCCTCAAAAGAGCAGAGAAAGCAGATTTGTCCTTAAAACTGACATGGGTATGCACCAAATAAAAAAAGAGTGAAGGGACAGGGGAATACAGAAGAGTGAGAGTTAACATTGGACACTATATATAAACTTTGCAGAAACAAGCATGTAAACTGTGAGTATACCAAATAAGCGTAACAGTCTTTGTTTATATTCATTTACAAATGTGTTACTTGGAAACACTGTCAACCGGAATTGTTACTTTCTTATTTATAAAATTATAATTTAAGAGGGTAAAGGTAAAGCAGCCTTCCCCAACCAGGTGCCCTCCAGATGGTGGAGGATGGGAGTTGTAGTCGAATACATCTGGAGCGTGCCAGCTTGGGAAAGGGTTGGTTTGGTTGTTTTACTTCTAACTTTCCTCTGATTGATTGTTTTACATAACGTCTTCCAGGTTATTTCATGTAGAAGAAGAAAGTATTTAATGTGAGCTTATCTATATTTCTTTGTCTGGGTGAAATAATCACCCTTATACCTGCTTATAGAAAAATACAAAATGATTTTTAATGGTGTGCATGTGTCCCAAGAAATATCATATGTAAGTCTAAAATAAATATTTTGTGTGTCTGTGTAGAATGCGATGCAGTCCATGCTGAACGTTTGGCCCAGTAACTGACAATTATTATTTTTTAAAAAAAACAAGTTACGGCTATCAAGAAGGTGCACCCCATACACTGGATTATGACAGACAGGCTCAAATTGTAAGCTTTTGTGACTAGCAGTAGCAAAGCTCTTACTCGGCCTTGCTGAGACTTCACATATGAGCTAGAAGTGAAATATCATTCAATGGCCACCATGTTGCCATTTTTAAAGAAGGCTCTAACACAGGGCTCTCCAACCTTGGGTTCCCAGATGTTGCTGGCCTTCAGCTCCCAGCATATCCAGCCAGCATGGCTAATGGCAAGGGATTCTGGGAGCTGTAGTCCAGCAACATCTGGGGACCCAAGATTGGAGAGCCCTGCTAACATGACCAGGGTTGTTGTGACGATAAAATGGAGAGGAGGATGAGGATTATGTAAGCCGCCTTGAGTTCCTTGCAGGAGGAAAAAAGGTGGGGTATAAATGTAATAAATAATAAAAATAATAATCAGCTGTGGACTATAACCAGATGCTTAGAAATCTCATTCATACATTATACAATGTCCAACATCCAAAATTAAATTCCACTGATTTTTAATGGGAAGGTTACGGATGTGCTTATATCTTTCCCTCTGTAATCAGTGGGATTGGAAAGTGCTTAATTCTGGTTGGGTTATGCCCTACCTGCATAATTATAGCTGTGCTACTGTCAAGGTTCCGCTACTGCAGGGACCCCTTAACCTTCCTTTGGGAGATCTCTGCCTCTCCTCAAAGCCCCTCCCGTTCCAGGAGATCAAGTCCTTTTACAGCTTCCAATAGCATGGGTGTAGGCTGTAGACGTGGTGAATAAGTCACTCCAAACTCCAGGGTAAACAACAACACTTTACTTATAATATTTGGGTATTTACTTAATAGAGTGGTTATAATTCAAAAGCAAGTATGATAAAATAAAACAAACAAACAAACAATCCACCGTTCTCTAGTATAACTTCAGACTACCTATCTGCTATGCAGCCAGTTTCTCTTTCTCTTTCTCTCCTTCTCTCTGCTGTTTCTGTGCTTCTGCTTCTGGTTCTCTCCCAGCACACACTAACTGCTAGCTGACCACACCCCACATATATAGCCTTCCCAGGAATGGAAGGTTATAATCATGTGACCTTGAATAGGATATCTAATTCTTAACTTCTATTGGGTAACTTAAAACTCTCAAACTCCCCCTCCCATCCAAGTGTTTGGGCCTTCAGGCTTCAACAAACTCAAGCCTGAGTAGGCCTCAATCCTTTACAGCTACTATAGAGCTGGTGAGGTACCCAGTTCAAATCTCAGTGCTCAGACAAGAATTCACATTGCCTTAGGTAGGCCACTGGTTCTCAGGCTCTACAACTTATCTGTAAAGTGGGAATACTGATACTAGCCTGCCTTACATGCTTGTTGTAATGAGGGCTTTTCTACACGAGGCATTTATTGTGCTGTTAATCACTGTATTTACTTTCAGTTTTGTCGCAGCGTTCAGATCCGAGCTCTACACAAAGAGCTCTTCCTTCCCTGCTTTTCTGCTACACAACCTCTAGGTGGAGCTGTGCTGTAGTGGTATATGCACCAGGTGATAGAGCCCCTTTTTTCTACATTGTAATTTAATACCTCATTCCCCCCCCTTCTAAAAAAGAAATGAGGAAGCGCTCTGAAAAAAAACAGAAGTGAAACTGGAGGATCACAATGTCGTCTAAAGAGCCTGTAAACAACCGTGAGTAAGGAGGAGTCACGAGCACACAATAAACGCCTCGTGTAGAAGAAACGCCCTGATTCACTTTGAGCACTTAAGAAAAGCACTCTATAAACAGTATGTATTAGTACTCTGCACGTCACCTATGCAAATTTGAAACAGCTCTGTGGATTGTGATCCATTTTTAGCAAGTTTGAACTTACTCAGCCTTGCCTTAACGCAGTGTTCTCCAACTTGGGTCCCCAGATGTTTTTGGCCTACAACTCCCAGCATGCCCCAGCCAGCTACGCTGACTGGGGCATGCTGGGAGTTGTAGGCCAAAAACATCTGGGGACCCAAGGTTGGAGAACACTGCCCTAATGTATCACTTCAACTGGCCAGCCCAACGTTTGAAAGCAACATCTATGCTTGTCTGGTTGTGCTGCTGCCGGTCTCTTTGTGGCCTATGAACAAACCGGACATTGAATTAAGGAGAATAAAAAAGCCTGCCTCAAATGAACAAGGGATGTGTCTACAGAACGTGAAAGGGGTGATGGCACTAGTGGTGGGGGAATTGGGAGAGAAGAGATTTATTTAAACAATACTTAACTAACAATAAACACTATCAAACCATACCAAACTGATACTCAGCCATTAAGCGCCCCTTCAACGGCCCATCTGTCATATGGCTAAGACCTTTAGAAGTTGTTTAAGAAAATGTTAAATAAGATGACATTCAGCAGTGCAAAATGCTTGACTGGCTAATGCAAGAAGAAAAGGAACTAGCCTGCTGGTGTGCCTGACATAATGCCTGGTCGGTGTTACAGGCTGAAAGCTCGTCCAGAGAACAAGAGAGGGGTCCCTGTATCTCAGCTAGGCAGCAATTGGAACATGAACCACTAGAGTTGTTGTTGTTGCTGCTGTTGTTATCACCATCATCTCTTCGATGTCTTCTTAAAAAAAAAAAAAAGATCCAAGTTGACTTAAAACAAAATTAAAACATACAAAGTCAAAGTCAGTTTATTACGGTCATAGACCAGCAGGGATTAAAACATACAAAAATGTAAAACAATTTTAAACAGGTAAAAACAATTATCAATAAAATATCACAACCTCCTGACTAAAACATCAGTGACTGACAACCATAAACAATTCAATTGTTGCATTAAGAATCCCGTCATATGCCATCAAATGTCTGGGAATAGAGGAAAGTCTTAACCTGGTGCCGAAAAGATGACAACGTTCGTGCCAAGTGAGCCTTGCTGGGGGGAGCATTCCAAATCGGGGCCACCACCAAAAAGGCCCTCTCCTTTGTTCCTATCCTCTGAAGCTCCCCTCTGATGAGGCATTCAGAGGAAGGTCTCAAATGTTGACGGACGTGTCTGAGTAGGTTCATGCCGGGAGAGGCGCTCCATCTGATATTGCAGTCCCAAGCCGTGGTGTGACGCTTTATAGAATAAAACCAGCATCTTGAATTTAGCTCAGAAACGTATAGGCAGCAGATAAGAATATCTGCAAGACTGGGCCAGCAGCAGGGAGGTGGGATGACAACAATGGATAAAATGGGTGCTAGAAAGGAACCAAAAGATGAGGAAGCCGTTCCATCTTCTTACCTTTTAATCGTGAACAAGAATGACTTGGATCCAGATGGAGGGAGCCATCGTATCCCCCCCCCTAGACAGCATCTGAGGGGCCATAGGATTTTCAGAGCTGGGAAACAGAGCTCCAACCCCGCTCCCCTGCTCCCTGGCAGCTGGCGTGGAAAGAACCATGCGGGGGCTGCTCTCCGAGGTCAGGAAAGTAACCTCAGAGATGGGTAAAAGGGGGTGTTTCAGGGGGCAGGGCGGGGAGGAGACTGGAGAGGCCAGGATATGAGGTACCCAGGGGCCACCCCAGCCTCCTTCCCTCCCCCATGAGATACTTCAAGCTAGACGGGCAAAAAAGCCCATCTAGCGAAAATGCAGAGCCGGAGGAGCAGGGAGGCAAAAAGATTACCTCTGCCGCTCCTCCCACTCTGCGTTGGATGCCCATCACGCTCCTCCCGCTCTGCGCTGGAGGTGAGTGAGTGCAATATTGCAGCCTTAGTTCCCATTAAACTCAAAGGGATTTAACTTTTTTCATTACTAACATGTCCTATTGATTTCAGTGGGAATGAAGTTCATCTCACTCAGTCTGGATCCAGCCCAATGTCTTCATGCCCACCCACCTATTCTCCAGTGTGGCGTAGTGGTGAGAGTGTTGGACTGGGACTCGGGAGATCCGGGTTCTAGTCCCCGCCCAACCATGAAACTCACTGGGTGACTTTGGGCCAGTCACTGCCTCTCAGCCTACCCTGCCTCACGAGGTTGTGAGGATAAAATGGGGAGGAGGAGGAAGATTATGTAAGCCGCCTTGAGTTCCTTGCAGGAAAAAAGGCGGGGTTTAAATGTAATAAATAAATAAATGTCTAACTGTCTAAGAACTGGCATCTCCCTCTGCAGCATGACCTTTTTAATTTTTTTAAGCTACACCTAAAAATGTAAAGTATGAATGTGACAAACACTATTTGCTAAGATTGGCATTATACATGCATGCTCAACAGGGAGATCCCTGAATACATTCAGTGGCAAATCCAGATATTCATTCATTCATTCATTCCATTCATTCATTTATTACATTTCTATGCTGCCCAATAGCCAAACCTCTCTGGGCAGTTCACAACATGATAAAACATCATATAAAACCTTTAACAAAGAAAAATTTAAAAGAGACTGAAACAGTTAAAAACAATTAACAATCAAACTACCAGGACCCAATCAAAATATCACATTAAAAAACCCCATCATGCCATCAAATCCCTGGGAGTAGAGGAAAGCCTTAAACTGGCAGCAGAAAAGATGACAATGATGGCACCAGGCGGACCTCTCTGGGGAGAGCGTTCCACGACTGGGGGCCCACCGATTGTGATATCCAGATATTTGTATAATGGGTGAAATGGAACTCTGTAGGGAAACATGAAGCTATTTAAAGGAGTGATGCAATAAACAGATGACCTTCTGATGGCATACATGTGGCTGTTTTATATTTGCACTGGAGACCCAAGAAAGTGGCCAAGAGAATGTGACCAGCATGCAGGTAAGACAGTGAGAATCTCATAAAGTGTGCTGAGGCTGAAAAAGAAACATACATTTAAAAAATCGTCATAATCATCCCATGATGTAATGACTATGGTTGGCTTCGCTTCCTGTTTCTAATAAGACCAAGGGCCTCTTTCAACACTAGTACTTTGGCTCACAGGAGAGCAACCATACCCATGATCACATCTACTGAAAGGACTCAGAGCTGTGACTATATCAGGGCAAACTACATATTACACACAAACGTGTGTAGCACAACCTCAGTGGCCATCCTCATTCATAAAAACAGCTTCGGGAGCAGAAGTGGAAGAAAGGGAGGGTGGTCTCTGCCTGTCTGCCTTTTTTCTATTCCAAATTGCCTTCCCAGCTGTGCCTTCTCCTGCAGGGTTCCTTTCAGGTATCTTTTCCTTGACTCTTGAATCGAAGCAAGGGGGAAAGCGAGTGGTAGGGAGGGAGTCAACAGGCAGGAAAAGGGTGAGACACTTCATTCTGCCCAAAGCTTAGGGGGAGGGCTATAGCTGAATGACAGAGCACCTGCTTTTCATGCAGAAGGTCCCAGGTTCAATCCCCAGCTTCTCCATATAGGGCTGAGGAAAGACTCCTGGCTGTAACCCGGGAGAGGCACTGCTGCCAGTCAGTGTTGCCAATACTGGGCTAGATGGACCAAGGGAGGGTCTGACTTCATATAAGGTGGCTTGCTATGTTCCTAAGCTTCTTCACCCCAAACTTCTTTGATTTAAAATATCTGTATGCCGCTTCCCATGTTAGAAACCCCAGCGGTTTTACAGTAGATTATAAAACCATAAAACACAACAATATCACAAATTACAACACCAATCTTGCTGGTGCCATATCTCTGACAATATTACAAATTACAAGGCTCTGTAAGACAAGGCTTAATTAAAACAATTAGTCAGTTAATGACTGGGGAAAGCCAGCGTTAACAAATATGTCTCTTAATAAATGTCAAAAGCACATGATCATTGGTGCTTGATGTATCGCAGAGGGGAGGAATTCCAGAGGGTGGGAGCCACCGCAGAGAAGTTCCTTTGTCCTGTGGGCACCAGATGCAGCTCTGCACAATGTGGCATGGACAACAAGGCCTCCCCTGAAGATTGCAGTGGTTTAACAGGTCCATATAGAATAGGGCTCTCCAACCTTGGGTCCCCAGATGTTTCTGGACTACAGCTCCCAGAATCCCTTGCCATTAGCCATGCTGGCTGGGTAGGCTGGGAGCTGTAGGCCAGCAACATCTGGGGGCCCAAGGTTGGAGAGCCCTGATATAGAGGGAGACGATCTTTCAGGTACTCTCTTGGACCTGATTTGAACAGAAGAAGCTGCAGCGTCCAGGCGTTAAAAACGCACAAGATGAGATCTGGTAACAATAAACGTCC